>JAMPIV010014809.1:0-13848 GCA_024509875.1 Oreohelix idahoensis
CAGAATCTTCGACCTCTGGGCTACTGTTTACTGGCCAGTTTTTTGCAAGATCTTGGTCTTCCACTCTACTGTTTGCTGTCCAGTTAGTAGGATCTTCTTCCTCTGGGCTACTGTTTATTATCCAGTTAGCAGGATCTTCGACCTCTGAGCGGTTTTCTGTCCAATTAGCAGGATCTTCGAATTCTGGGCTACTGTTTGCTGTCCAGTTAGCAGGATCTTCGACCTCTGGGCTACTGTTTGCTGTCCAGTTAGCAGGATCTTCCACCTCTGTGGTGTTTGCTGTCAACTTAGCAGGATCTTCCACCTCTGGTGTACAGTTTGCATTCCAATTAGCAGAATTTTCTACCTCTGGGCTGCTGTTTGCTGTCCAGGGTGCAGGATATTCAACCTCTGGGCTACTGTTTGCTGTACAGTTAGCAGGATCTTTCACTTCTGGTCCACAATTTGCTGTCCAGTTAGCAGGATCTTCTACCTCTGGGCTATTGTTTGCTGTCCAGTTAGCAGGATCTTCGACCTCTGGGCTACTGTTTGCTGTCCAGTTAGCACGATCTTCAACCTCTGAGATTTTTGCTGTCCAGTTAGCAGGATCTTTGATATCTGGGCTACTGTTTGCTGTCCAGTTAGCAGGATCTTCGACCTCTGGGCTACTGTTTGCTGTCCAGTTAGCAGGATCTTCGACTTCTGGGCCACTGTTTGCTGTCCAGTTAGCAGGATCTTCCACCTCTGGGCTACTGTTTGCTGTCCAGTTAGCAGGATCTTCACATCTGGGCTATTGTTTGCTGTCCAGTTAGCAGGATCTTCGACTTCTGGGCTACTTCTTGCTGTTCAGTTATCAGGATTTTCGACCGCTGGGCTACTGTTTGCTGTCCTGTTAGCAGGATCTTCCACTTCTGGGCTACTTTTTGCTGTCCAGTTAGCGGGATCTTCCACCTCTGTGCAGTTTGCTGTTCAGTTAGCAGGATCTTCGACTTCTGGGCTCCTGTTTGCTGTCCAGTTAGCATGATCTTCTACCTCTGGGGTACTGTTTGCATTCCAGTTAGCAGGATCTTCGACCTCTGTTCTACTGTTTGCTGTCCAATTAGCAGGATCTTCGACCTCTGGGCTACTGTTTGCTGTCCAGTTAGCAGGATCTTTGACCTCTGGGCTACTGTTTGCTGTCCAGTTAGCAGGATCTTCGACCTCTGGGCTACTGTTTGCTGTCCAGTTAGCAGGATCTTCGACCTCTGGTCTACTGTTTGCTGTCCAGTTAGCACAATCTTCCACCTCTGGGCTACTGTTTGCTGTCCAGTTAGCAGGATCTTCCACCTCTGGGCTGTTTGCTGTTTAGTTAGCAGAATCTTTGACCTCTGGGCTACTGTTTGCTGTCCAGTTAGCAGGATCTTCGACCTCTGGGCTACTGTTTGCTGTCCAGTTAGCAGGATCTTTGACCTCTGGGCTACTGTTTGCTGTCCAGTTAGCAGGATCTTCCACCTCTGGTCTACTGTTTGCTGTCCAGTTAGCAGGATCTTCGACCTATGGGCTACTGTTTGCTGTCCAGTTAGCAGGATCTTCGACCTCTGCTCTACTGTTTGCTGTCCGGTTAGCAGGATCTTCGACCTCTGGGCTACTGTTTGCTGTCCAGTTAGCAGGATCTTCGACTTCTGGGCTACTGTTTGCTGTCCAGTTAGCAGGATCTTCCACCTCTGGGCTACTGTTTGCTGTCCAGTTAGCAGGATCTTCCACCTCTGGGCTACTGTTTGCTGTCCAGTTAGCAGGATCTTCGACCTCTGGTCTACTGTTTGCTGTCCAGTTAACAGGATCTTCGACCTCTTCTCTACTGTTTGCTGTCCAGTTAGCAGGATCTTCGACCTCTGTGCTACTGTTTGCTGTCCAGTTAGCAGGATCTTAGCAGGATCTTCTTCGACCTCTGGGCTACTGTTTGCTGTCCAGTTAGCAGGATCTTCTTCCACTTCTGGTCTAGAGTTTGCTGTTTGCTGTCCAGTTTAGCAGGATCTTCGACCTCTGGTCTACTGTTTGCTGTCTTTCACCTCTGGGCTACTTTGCTGCTTCCAGTTAGCTGGATCTTCGACTCTGGGCTACTGTTTGCTGTCCAGTTAGCAGGATCTTCGACCTCTGGCTACTGGCTGCTGTTTAGCAGGATCTGTCCAGTTTTGTCCAGTTAGCAATCTTGGATCTTTCGACCTCTGGATCTACTGTTTGCTGTCCAGTTAGCAGGATCTTCGACCTTCTGGGACCTCTACTGTTTGCTGTCCAGTTAGCAGGATCTTCGACCTCTGGGCTACTGTTTGCTGTCCAGTTAGCAGGATCTTCGACCGCTGGGCTACTGTTTGCTGTCCAGTTAGCAGGATCTTCCACTTCTGGGCTACTGTTTGCTGTCCAGTTAGCAGGATCTTCTTCCACTTATGGGCTACTGTTTGCTGTCCAGTTAGCAGGCAGGATCTTTCCAGTTATCTGGGCTACTGTTTGCTGTCCAGTTAGCAGGATCTTCGACTTCCTTGCTAATGTTTGCTGTCCAGTTCGCAGGATCTTCGACCTATGGTCTACTGTTTGCTGTCCAGTTAACAGGATCTTCCACTTCTGGGCTACTGTTTGCTGTCCAGTTAGCAGGATCTTTGACCTCTGGGCTACTGTTTGCTGTCCAGTTAACAGGATCTTCGACCTCTGGTCTTCTGTTTGCTGTCCAGTTAGCAGGACCTTTGACCTCTGGGCTACTGTTTGCTGTCCAGTTAGCAAGATCTTTCACTTCTGGGCTACTGTTTGCTGTCCAGTTAGAAGGACTTTTGACCTCTGGGCTACTGTTTGCTGTCCAGTTAGCAGGATCTTCTACCTCTGGTCTACTGTTTGCTGTCCATTTAACAGGATCTTCGACCTCTGGTGTACTGTTTGCTGTCCAGTAAACAGGATCTTCGACCTCTTCTCTACTGTTTGCTGTCCAGTTAGCAGAATTTTTTCGACCTCTGGGCTACTGTTTACTGGCCAGTTTTTTTGCAGGATCTTGGTCTTCCACTCTACTGTTTGCTGTCCAGTTAGCAGGATCTTCTATCTCTGAACTACATTTTGCTGTCCAGTTAGCAGGATCTTTCACCTCTGGGCTGTTAGCTGTTCAGTTAGCAGAATCTTCGACCTCTGTCCTACTGTTTGCTGTCCAGTTAGCAGAATCTTCGACCTCTGGGCTACTGTTTGCTGTACAGTTTGCAGGATCTTCGACCTCAGGTCTACTGTTTGCTGTCCAGTTAACAGGATCTTCGACCTCTGGGCTACTGATTGCTGTCCAGTTAGCATGATCTTCCACCTCTGGGCTTTTTGCTGTCCAGTTAGCAGGATTTTTGAAATCTGGGCTATTGTTTGCTGTCCAGTTAGCAGGATCTTCGACCTCTGTTCTACTGTTTGCTGTCCAGTTAACTGGATCTTTGACCTTTTGTCTACTGTTTCCTGTCCAGTTAACAGGATCTTCCACTTCTGGTCTACAGTTTGCTGTCACGCTAGCATTATCTTCGACCTCTGGGCTATTGTTTGTTCTCCAGTTAACAGGATCTTCGACCTCTGGTCTACTGTTTGCTGTCCAGTTAGAAGGACTTTTAACCTCTGGGCTACTGTTTGCTGTCCAGTTAGCAGGATCTTCGACCTCTGGGCTACTGTTTGCTGTCCAGTTAGCATGATCTTCCAATTCTGGGCTACGTTTTGCTGTCCAGTTAGCAGGACCTTTGACCTCTGGGCTACTGTTTGCTGTCCAGTTAGCAGAATCTTTGACCTCTGGTCTACTGTTTGCTGTCCAGTTAACAGGATCTTCGACCTCTGGTCTACTGTTTGCTGTCCAGTTAACAGGATCTTCGACCTCTGTTCTACTGTTTGCTGTCCAGTTAGCAGGACTTGTGACCTCTGGGCTACTGTTTGCTGTCCAGTTAGCAGGAGCTTCGACATATGGTCTACTGTTTGCTGTCCAGTTAACAGGATATTCGACCTCTGGCTACTGTTTGCTGTCCAGTTTGCAGGATCTTCCACTTCTGGTCTACCATTTGCTGTTAAATTATCAGGATCTTCGACCTCTGGGATATTGTTTGCTGTCCAGTTAACAGGATCTTCGACCTCTGGTCTACTGTTTGCTGTCCAGTTATTAGGACCTTTGACCTCTGGGCTACTGTTTGCTGTCCAGTTAGCAGGATCTTCCACTTCTGGGCTACTGTTTGCTGTCCAGTTAGCAGGATCTTCCACCTCTGGGCTGTTTGCTGTCCAGTTAGCAGGATCTTTGACCTCTGGGCTACTGTTTGCTGTCCAGTTAGCAGGATCTTCGACCTCTGGGCTACTGTTTGCTGTCCAGTTAGCAGGATCTTCCACTTCTGGTCTACAGTTTGCTGTCCAGTTAGCAGGATCTTCGACCTCTGGGCTACTGTTTGCTGTCCAGTTAGCAGGATCTTCGACCTCTGGACTACTGTTTGCTGTCCAGTTAGCAGGATCTTCGACCTCTATGCTAACGTTTGCTGTCCAGTTAGCAGATCAGCTGTCAGTTTCAGGATCTCTGGGCTACTGTTTGCTCTCCAGTTAGCAGGATCTTCCAATTCTCCACTACTGTTTGCTGTCCAGTTAGCAGGATCCTGGACCTCTGGGCTACTGTTTGCTGTCCAGTTAGAAAGATATTTTACCTCTGTGTTTGCTGTCAAATTAGCAGGATCTTCGACCTCTGGTCTACTGTTTGCTGTCCAGTTAACAGGATCTTCGACCTCTGGTCTACTGTTTGCTGTCCAGTTAGCAGGATCTTCGACCTCTCTACTGTTTGCTGTCCAGTTAGCAGGATCTTCGACCTCTAGGCTACTGTTTGCTGTCCAGTTATCAGGATCTTCGACCTCTTCTCTACTGTTTGCTGTCCAGTTTGCAGGACCTTTGACCTCCGGGCTACTGTTTGCTGTCAAGTTATCAGGATCTTTCACATTTGCGCTACTGTTTGCTTTCCAGTTAGCAGGATCTTCGACCTCTGGGCTACTGTGTGCTGTCCAGTTAGCAGAATCTTCGACCTCTTGGCTACTTTTTGCTGTCCAGTTAGCAGAATCTTCCACCTCTGGGCTGTTTTCTGTCCAGTTAGCAGGATCTTTGACCTCTGGGCTATATGCTGTCCAGTTAGTAGGATCATTGACCTCTGGATTATTGTTTGCTGTCCAGTTAGCAGGATCTTCGAATTCTGGGCTACTGCTTGCTGTCCAGTGAGCAGGATCTTCCACTTTTGGGGTACTGTTTTCTGTCCAGTTAGCAGGATCTTCGACCTCTGGTCTACTGTTTGCTGTCCAGTTAGCAGGATCTTCCACTTCTGGGCTACTGTTTGCTGTCCAGTTAGCAGACTTTTCTACCTCTGGGCTACTGTTTGCTGTCCACGTAGCATAATCTTCGACCACTTGGCTATTGTTTGCTGTCTAGTTAGAAGGATCTTACACTTCTGGTCTACGGTTTGCTGTCAAGTTAGCAGGATCTTCGACCTATGGTCTTCTGTTTGCTGTCCAGTTAACAGGATCTTCGACCTCTGGTCTTCTGTTTACTGTCCAGTTTGCAGGATCTTCCACTTCTGGGCTACTGTTTGCTGTCCAGTTAGCAGGACTTTTTACCTCTGGGCTACTGTTTGCTGTCCAGTTAGCAGGAACTTCGACCTCTGGTCTACTGTTTGCGGTCCAGTTAAGAGGATATTCGACCTCTGGTCTACTGTTTGCTGTCCAGTTAACATGATCTTTGTCCTCTGGTCTACTGTTTGCTGTCCAATTAGCAGGATATTCGACCTCTGGGCTACAGTTTCCTGTCCAGTTAGCAGGATCTTTGACCTCTGGGCTGCTGTTTGCTGTCCAGTTAGCAGGATCTTCGACTGCTGGGATACTGTTTGCTGTCCAGTTAGCAGGACCTTTGACCTCTGGGCTACTGTTTGCTGTCCAGTTAGCAGGATCTTTGACCTCTGTTCTACTGTTTGCTGTCCAGTTAGCAGGATCTTCGACCTCTGGGCTGCTGTTTGCTGTCCAGTTAGTAGGATCTTTGACCTCTGGGCTATTGTTTGTTGTCCAGTTAGCAGGATCTTCGACCTCTGGGCTACTGTTTGCTGTTTATTTAGCAGGTTCTTTGACCGTTGGGTTACTGTTTGCTGTCCAGTGTGCAGCATTTTCGACCTCTAGGCTACTGTTTGCTGTCCAGCTAGCAGGATATTCGACCTCTTCGCTACTGTTTGTTGTCCAGTTAGCAGAATCTTCGACCTCTGGGCAACTGTTTGCTGTCCAGTTAGCAGTATCTTCCAGTTCTGGGCAATTTTTTGCTGTCCAGTTAGCAGGATCTTCGACCGCTGGGCTACTGTTTGCTGTCCAGTTAACAGGAGCTTCGACCTCTGGGCTACTGTTTGCTGTCCAGTTAGCAGGATCTACTGTTTCAGTTCTGGTCTGCTGTGTGCTGTCCAGTTAGCAGGATCTTCGCCCTCTGGGCTACTGTTTGCTGTCCAGTTAGCAGGATCTTCCACCTCTGGGCTACTGTTTGCTGTCCAGTTAGCTGGATCTTCCACATCTATTCTACTGTTTGCTGTCCAGTTAGCAGGATCTTTGACCTCTGAGCTACTGTTTGCTGTCCTGTTAGCAGGATCTTCGACCTCTGGTCTACTGTTTGCTGTCCAGTTAGCAGGATCTTCGACTGCTGGGCTACTGTTTGCTGTCCAGTTAGCAGGATCTTCGACCTCTGCTCTACTGTTTGCTGTCCAGTTAGCAGGATCTTTGACCTCTGGTCTACTGTTTGCTGTCCAGTTAGCAGGATCTTCCACCTCTGGGCTACTGTTTGCTGTCCAGTTAGCAGGATCTTCCACCTCTGGGCTACTTGTTGCTGTGCAGTTAGAAGAATCTTCGACCTCTGGTCTACTGTTTGCTGTTCAGTTAACAGGATCTTCGACCTCTGGGCTACTGTTTGCTGTCCAATTAGCAGGAGCTTCGACCTCTGGGCTACTGTTTGCTGTCCAGTTAGCAGGATCTTCGACCTATGGTCTACTGTTTGCTGTCCAGTTAACAGGATCTTCGACATCTGGGCTACCGTTTGCTGTCCAGTTAGCAGAATCTTCGACCTCTGGTCTACTGTTTGCTGTCCAGTTAACAGGATCTTCGACCTCTGGGCTACTGTTTGCTGTCCAGTTAGCAGGATCTTCCACTTCTGGGCTACTGTTTGCTGTCCAGTTAGAATAACCTTTGACCTCTGGGCTACTGTTTGCTGTCCAGTTAGCAGGAACTTTGACCTCTGGACTGTTTGCTGTTCAGTTATCAGGATCTTCGACCTCTGGGCTACTGTTTGCTGTCCAGTTAGCAGAACTTTCGACCTCTGGGCTACTGTTTGCTGTCCAGTTAGCAAGATCTTCACCTCTGGGCTACTGTTTTCTGTCCAGTTAGCAGGATCTTCCACTTCTGGTCTACAGTTTGCTGTCCAGTTAGCAGGATCTTCGACCTCAGGTCTACTGTTTGCTGTCCAGTTAACAGGATCTTTGACCTCTGGGCTACTGTTTGCTGTCCAGTTAGCAGAATTTTCTACCTCTGGTCTACAGTTTGCTGTCCAGATAGCAGGATATTCGACCTCTGGGCTACTGTTTGCTGTCCAGGTAGCAGGATCTTCCACTTCTGGTCTAGAGTTTGCTGTCCAGTTAGCAGGATCTTCCACCTCTGGGCTGTTTGCTGTCCAGTTAACAGGATCTTTGACCTCTGGGCTATTGTTTGCTGTCCAGTTAGCAGAATCTTCGACCTCTGGGCTACTGTTTACTGGCCAGTTTTTTGCAGGATCTTGGTCTTCCACTCTACTGTTTGCTGTCCAGTTAGCAGGATCTTCTATCTCTGAACTACATTTTGCTGTCCAGTTAGCAGGATCTTTCACCTCTGGGCTGTTAGCTGTTCAGTTAGCAGAATCTTCGACCTCTGTCCTACTGTTTGCTGTCCAGTTAGCAGAATCTTCGACCTCTGGGCTACTGTTTGCTGTACAGTTAGCAGGATCTTCGACCTCAGGTCTACTGTTTGCTGTCCAGTTAACAGGATCTTCGACCTCTGGGCTACTGTTTGCTGTCCAGTTAGCCAGTTAGCAGGATCTTCGACCTCTGAGCGGTTTTCTGTCCAATTAGCAGGATCTTCGAATTCTGGGCTACTGTTTGCTGTCCAGTTAGCAGGATCTTCGACCTCTGGGCTACTGTTTGCTGTCCAGTTAGCAGGATCTTCCACCTCTGTGGTGTTTGCTGTCAACTTAGCAGGATCTTCCACTTCTGGTGTACAGTTTGCATTCCAATTAGCAGAATTTTCTACCTCTGGGCTGCTGTTTGCTGTCCAGGGTGCAGGATATTCAACCTCTGGGCTACTGTTTGCTGTACAGTTAGCAGGATCTTCCACTTCTGTTCCACAATTTGCTGTCCAGTTAGCAGGATCTTCTACCTCTGGGCTATTGTTTGCTGTCCAGTTAGCAGGATCTTCGACCTCTGGGCTACTGTTTACTGGCCAGTAGTTTGCAGGATCTTGGTCCTCCTCTCTACTGTTTGCTGTCCAGTTAGCAGGATTTTCCACCTCTGGGCTACTGCTTGCTGCCCAGTTAGCAAGATCTTCGACCTCTTGGCTACTGTTTGCTGTCCAGTTAGCAGGATCTTCGACCTCTGGGCTACTGTTATCTGTCCAGTTAGCAGTATCTTCGACCGCTGGGCTATTGTTTGCTGTCCAGTTAGCAGGATCTTCTACCTCTGTGCTACATTTTGCTGCTCAGTTAGCAGGATCTTTGACCTCTGGGCTGCTGTTTATTGTTCAGTTAGCAGGATCTTTGACCGCTGGGCTACTGTTTGCTGTCCAGTTAGCAGGATCTTCCCCCTCTGGGCTACTGTTTGCTTTCCAGTTAGCAGGATCTTCCACCTCTGGGCTGTTTGCTGTTCAGTTAGCAGAATCTTTGACCTCTGGACTACTGTTTGCTGTCCAGTTAGCAGAATCTTCGACGTCTGGGCCACTGTTTGCTGTTCAGTTAGCAGGATCATCCACTTATGATCTACAGTTTGCTGTCCAGTTAGCACGATCTTCCACCTCTGGGCTGTTTGCTGTCCTCTTAGCAGGATCTTTAAAATCTGGAATATTGTTTGCTGTCCAGTTAGCAGGATCTTCGACCTCTGGGCTACTGTTTACTATCCAGTTAGCAGGGTCTTCGACCTCTGAGCGGTTTGCTGTCCAATTAGCAGGATCTTCGAATTCTGGGCTACTGTTTGCTGTCCAGTTAGCAGGATCTTCGACCTCTGGGCTACTGTTTGCTGTCCAGTTACCAGGATCTTCTATCTGTGAACTACATTTTGCTGTCCAGTTTGCAGGATCTTTCACCTCTGGGCTGTTAGCTGTTCAGTTAGCAGAATCTTTGACCTCTGTTCTACTGTTTGCTGTCCAGTTCGCAGAATCTTCGACCTCTGGGCTACTGTTTGCTGTACAGTTAGCAGGATCTTCGACCTCAGGTCTACTGTTTGCTGTCCAGTTAACAGGATCTTCGACCTCTGGGCTACTGATTGCTGTCCAGTTAGCATGATCTTCCACCTCTGGGCTTTTTGCTGTCCAGTTAGCAGAATCTTTGAAATCTGGGCTATTGTTTGCTGTCCAGTTAGCAGGATCTTCGACCTCTGTTCTACTGTTTGCTGTCCAGTTAACTGGATCTTTGACCTCTTGTCTACTGTTTCCTGTCCAGTTAACAGGATCTTCCACTTCTGGTCTACAGTTTGCTGTCACGCTAGCATTATCTTCGACCTCTGGGCTATTGTTTGTTCTCCAGTTAAGAGGACCCTCGACCTCTGCTCTACTGTTTGCTGTCCAGTTAGTAGGACGTTTGCCCTCAGGGCTACTGTTTGTTGTCCAGTTAGCAGGATCTTGAACTTCTGGGCCACTGTTTGCTGTCCAGTTAGCACGATCTTCCACCTCTGGGCTTTTTGCTGTCCAGTTAGCAGGATCTTTTAAATCTGGGCTATTGTTTGCTGTCCAGTTAGCAGGATCTTCGACCTCAGGTCTACTGTTTGCTGTCCAGTTAACAGGATCTTTGACCTCTGGGCTACTGTTTGCTGTCCAGTTAGCACGATCTTCAACCTCTGAGATTTTTGCTGTCCAGTTAGCAGGATCTTTGATATCTGGGCTATTGTTTGCTGTCCAGTTAGCAGGATCTTCGACCTCAGTTCTACTGTTTGCTGTCCAGTTAACTGGATCTTCGACCTCTTGTCTACTGTTTGCTGTCCAGTTAACAGGATCTTCCACTTCTGGTCTACTGTTTTCTGTCACGCTAGCATTATCTTCGACCTCTGGGCTATTGTTTGTTCTCCAGTTAACAGGATCTTCGACCTCTGGTCTACGGTTTGCCGTCCAGTTAGTAGGACGTTTGACCTCTGGGCTACTGTTTGCTGTCCAGTTAGCAGGATCTTCCACCTCTGGGCTGTTTGCTGTCCAGTTAGCAGGACGTTTGACCTCCGGGTTACTGTTTGCTGTCCAATTAGCAGGATCTTTCACCTCTGGTTTGCTGTGCAGTTAGCAGGATCTTCGACCTCTGGTCTTGTTTGCTGTCCTGTCCAGTTAAACAGGATCTTCGACCTCTCTCTCTACTGTTTGCTGTCCAGTTAGCAGGATCTTCTTTTTCTGACCTCTGGGCTACTGTTTGCTGTCCAGTTAGCAGGATCTTCTGACCTCTGGGCTACTGTTTGCTGTCCAGTTAGCAGGATCTTCCACCTCTCTGGTCCAGTTTTTTCTACGACTTCCACTCTACTGTTTGCTGTCCAGTTGATCCAGAACTTAGTTAGCAGGATCTTCCACCTCTGGGCTGTTTGCTGTTCAGTTAGCAGGATCTTCGACCTCTGGCCTACTGTTTGCTGTCCAGTTAGCAGAATCTTCGACCTCTGGGCTACTGTTTGCTGTCCAGTTAGCAGGATCTTCGACCTCAGGTCTACTGTTTGCTGTCCAGTTAACAGGATCTTCGACCTCTGGGCTACTGTTTATTATCCAGTTAGCAGGATCTTCGACCTCTGAGCGGTTTGCTGTCCAATTAGCAGGATCTTCGAATTCTGGGCTACTGCTTGCTGTCCAGTGAGCAGGATCTTCCACTTTTGGGGGTACTGTTTTCTGTCCAGTTAGCAGGATCTTCCACTTCTATTCTAATGTTTGCTGTCCAGTTAGCAGGATCTTCCACTTCTGGTGCTACAGTTTGCTTCCAATTAGCAGGATTTTCCACCTCTGGGCTACTGTTTGGTGTCCAGTTAGCAGAATCTTCCACCTCTGGGCTACTGTTTGCTGTCCAGTTAGCAGGATCTTCCACTTCTGTTCCACAGTTTGCTGTCCAGTTAGCAGGATCTTCGACCTCTGGGCTACTGTTTGCTGTCCAGTTAGCAGGATCTTCGACCTCTGGGCTACTGTTTACTGGCCAGTTGTTTGCAGGATCTTGGTCCTCCACTCTACTGTTTGCTGTCCAGTTAGCAGGATTTTCCACCTCTGGGCTACTGCTTGCTGCCCAGTTAGCAAGATCTTTGACCTCTTGGCTACTGTTTGCTGTCCAGTTAGCAGGATCTTCGACCTCTGGGCTACTGTTTGCTGTCCAGTTCGAGCAGGATTACTGGGCTACTGTTTGCTGTCAAATTAGCAGGATCTTCGACCTCTGGGCTATTGTTTCCTGTCCAGTTAGCAGGATCTTCGACTTCTGGGCTGCTGTTTGCTGTCCAGTTAGCAGGATCCTTGACAGCTGGGCTACTGTTTGCTGTTCAGTTAGCAGGATCTTTCACCTCTGGGCTACTGTTTGCTGTCCAGTTAGCAGAATCTTCCACCTCTGGGCTACTGTTTGCTGTCCAGTTAGCAGGATCTTCCACCTCTGGGCTGTTTGCTGTTCAGTTAGCATAATCTTTGACCTCTGGGCTACTGTTTGCTGTCCAGTTAGCAGAATTTTCGACCTCTGGGCCACTATTTGCTGTCCAGTTAGCAGGATCTTCCCTTTCTGGTCTACAGTTTGCTGTCCAGTTAGCAGGATCTTCCACCTCTGGGCTGTTTGCTGTCCAGTTAGCAGGATCTTTGACCTCTGGGCTATTGTTTGCTGTCCAGTTAGCAGGATCTTCGACCTCTGGGCTACTGTTTGCTGTCCAGTTAGCAGGATCTTCGACCTCTGGGCTACTGTTTGCTGTCCAATTAGCAGGATCTTCGACCTCTGGGCTACTGTTTGCTGTCCAGTTAGCAGGATCTTCGACCTCTGGGCTACTGTTTGCTGTCCAGTTAGCAGGATCTTCTATCTCTGAACTACATTTTGCTGTCCAGTTAGCAGGATCTTTCACCTCTGGGCTGTTAGCTGTTCAGTTAGCAGAATCTTCGACCTCTGTCCTACTGTTTGCTGTCCAGTTAGCAGAATCTTCGACCTCTGGGCTACTGTTTGCTGTACAGTTAGCAGGATCTTCGACCTCAGGTCTACTGTTTGCTGTCCAGTTAACAGGATCTTCGACCTCTGGGCTACTGATTGCTGTCCAGTTAGCATGATCTTCCACCTCTGGGCTTTTTGCTGTCCAGTTAGCAGGATTTTTGAAATCTGGGCTATTGTTTGCTGTCCAGTTAGCAGGATCTTCGACCTCTGTTCTACTGTTTGCTGTCCAGTTAACTGGATCTTTGACCTCTTGTCTACTGTTTCCTGTCCAGTTAACAGGATCTTCCACTTCTGGTCTACAGTTTGCTGTCACGCTAGCATTATCTTCGACCTCTGGGCTATTGTTTGTTCTCCAGTTAAGAGGATCCTCGACCTCTGCTCTACTGTTTGCTGTCCAGTTAGTAGGACGTTTGCCCTCTGGGCTACCGTTTGTTGTCCAGTTAGCAGGATCTTGAACTTCTGGGAAACTGTTTGCTGTCCAGTTAGCACGATCTTCCACCTCTGGCCTTTTTGCTGTCCAGTTAGCAGGATCTTTTAAATCTGGGCTATTGTTTGCTGTCCAGTTCGCAGGATCTTCGACCTCAGGTCTACTGTTTGCTGTCCAGTTAACAGGATCTTCAACCTCTCGGCTACTGTTTGCTGTCCAGTTAATACGATCTTCAACCTCTGAGATTTTTGCTGTCCAGTTAGCAGGATCTTTGATATCTGGGCTATTGTTTGCTGTCCAGTTAGCAGGATCTTCGACCTCAGTTCTACTGTTTGCTGTCCAGTTAACTGGATCTTCGACCTCTTGTCTACTGTTTGCTGTCCAGTTAACAGGATCTTCCACTTCTGGTCTACTGGTTTCTGTCACGCTAGCATTATCTTCGACCTCTGGGCTATTGTTTGTTCTCCAGTTAACAGGATCTTCGACCTCTGGTCTACGGTTTGCCGTCCAGTTAGTAGGACGTTTGACCTCTCGGCTAGCGTTTGCTGTCCAGTTAGCAAGATCTTTCACTTCTGGGCTACTGTTTGCTGTCCAGTTAGCACGATCTTCCACCTCTGGGCTTTTTGCTCTCCAGTTATCAGGATCTTTGAAATCTGGGCTATTGTTTGCTGTCCAGTTAGCAGGATCTTCGACCTCTGTTTTACTGTTCGCTGTCCAGTTAACTGGATCTTCGACCACTCTCTACTGTTTGCTGTCCAGTTAACAGGATCTTCGACCTCTGGTCTACGGTTTGCCGTCCAGTTAGTAGGACGTTTGACCTCTCGGCTAGCGTTTGCTGGCCAGTTAGCAAGATCTTTCACTTCTGGGCTACTGTTTGCTGTCCAGTTAGAAGGACTTTTGACCTCTGGGCTACTGTTTGCTGTCCAGTTAGCAGGATCTTCTACCTCTGGTCTACTGTTTGCTGGCCCTCTGGGCTACTGTTTGCTGTCCAGGTAGCAGGTTCTTCCACTTCTGGTCTAGAGTTTGCTGTCTAGTTAGCAGGATCTTCCATCTCT
>JAMPIV010014810.1:0-345088 GCA_024509875.1 Oreohelix idahoensis
GAGTTTAGGAGGGATAGAATGGGGGGGGGGGGGGGGGGGATAGAGGGGGGATGGGGGGGAATTGGTTAAATTGGGATATATGGTAAAAAAGGGTGGTTGGAGATAATGTTGTAGAGTAGGGGAGGATTTTGGGGGGGGTTAGGGGTTTGGGGAATATGGAAGTGAGGATGTAGGATTGTTTTGGTTATAGAGTTTATTGGTATAAGGGAGGTTAAATATATATGGGGGGTTATAGATGGGGGTATGATGTAATGAGTTAATGTATGTAAGTTTATTAGAGGAGGATAAGAAGGATTATTTATTATAGTTGTTGAATAGGTATTTAAGTTAGGGGTTTGATTATGTAAAAACGTAAAGACACAGATGGGTGGGTTAAAGTGTAGTGATTTGGAGAAGTTTGAGGATGGATTAGTTTTTGGGTAGTATTGATAATATGAAAGTAATCATTTGTTTATTTTATATTGATATGTTGTGAAATTTAGAATGGTTTGGAAGGTGTATTTGTTTATGTTGTAAAGAATATTTGTTTATGGAATGGGTTGGTTTATTTGAAAGGGGGGTTGTTGGTTGGATAAGTTTTGGAGAGGGAGTGGGGGGTGTTAATTTGTAGTATGTTTGGAATAGTTGTTTATGTTTGAGGATGTTTGTGTAGTTTGTAAGGGGGGGGTGTTTTTGAGTGTTAGGGATGGGGTTGGATTTTTTTGTTTTGGGTTTTGGTGTGGTGTGTGGTAATATATGGTGTTTTTAGTATTTATTATATTTTTTTGATTTGAGATGGAGGTAGTGGGTAATTGTTGAGGGTAAATTTTGTGATGTGGTAATGGTGTTAGTAAGTAGTGGGATTGGGTGATTTAAGGGGGTTAGATTGGTAAATTGATATATAATGAGGAAAAATGGGTTAGTTTAATGTTATTTGGAAGGGGGTGGGGGTAATGGAGTTTTTTGAGTGTTTTTGTGTTTATATTATTTGTTTTGTTTATTTATTTTAGTTAGGTATGTATGGGGAATATAGTTTTAGTAAAATTTTTTTTTATATTTTGATATTTTTTTTTATTTGGGGGGGATATTAGGGGGGGTATTAGAGGTTTATTATTATGAGTTTGGTAGATAGTGGGATGTGAGTATATATATTGAATATATTTATAGGGGTTATTATTTTTTGTTATTTAGTATATTATTAATTAGTTTTTTGTAATTATTTGGGAAGGTTTTATTTTTAATTAAGGGGTTGTGATGGGTTGGGGTGGGGAATTTTTGGTGTTGATATGTTTATGTTATGTAAAGTGATGTTTAATTAGGTTTTATATTTTGGGGGGGAATATTAGGGTTTATATAGTTATTAGGGGTTAGGTTTTAAATTATTTTGAAAGGGTTTTTTTAGTAATTTTTGTATGATTTAATTTTTTTTATTTTGGGTTTTTTTGTGAATTTGGGGGTGTGTGATGTATTAGTTATTGTAGATTATGTTTAGAATGGTTATTGGGGAAAGGAGTTAAGTTTGTTTTTGAGGTAGGTTGAAAGATAAGGGGAATAGTGGTATATTTGTTTTGAAGTAATATGGTATGGGTAGGGGGGGTGAGTATGTTTTTAAATTGTAAGATTGAATTAAGTGTTTTGGTAGAGAGGTTATGTAAAATTGGAGGGGTATTAGGTGGAAGAGAGAGGAAATGTTAAGTAGTATGGTTAGATAGATGTTGGAATTAAATGTTTGGTTTAAGTTAATAAGAGTGTAATTTGGGGTGGTGGAAAAGTAGTTGTGGGTTAAAAATTAGATTGGTTGTTGTTTGTTTATTGGATGTACTGAAAATTTATGGTAAAATTGTGATGGGGATAGTGGTGTAAGAGGGGTATAGAATTGAGTATGAGGATATAGTTATATATTAGTGGTAATAGGTATTTGGGTGAGGAATATGGGTGGAAAGTATGTAGGGTATTGAGTTGTATGATGGGTTTTGATGGATAGAGTTAGTAGTTATTTAGGTGTTGTGGGTGTTGTGTTGTGTTTGTTGGTGTTTGGTAGGTTTTATTTGTTGTTATTGGAGAATGTTATTTTTGGGGAATTTAGGTGGTACAAGTTTGGTGAGGTGTTTGTGATGTATGGTTGTTAAGTATAATGGGTTAAGATCAGGTTATAGGTATTTTTGTGGTACTAGTTAATACTTGCACACCCTAGCGCAAACTTAACTTTAGAAAACAGCGTCGACCTCAAACAATGTCGAATATTATCTCTACTGACAACACCCACCTCTCATTGTGCCCTATTTCCAATCTAGGTCAAATACGGCTAGCGGGTCACCAGCTGACCAGAACAGTTCACTGACTACTGACTAACCAAAACAAACACACTGCCGTTAATGCTGTCAAACCTGAAAGCGTGAACACAATGCTACTATCACCTTCTATCAATCTGTGTGCATAATAAATTCTAGCCTTTATAATGAAAATATAGGTCCCACGGCCTTTAAAGAATAAGACTATAGAGCTCCCCAGTTGTCAGAGCTAACTATCGTGGATAACACTCCACTGTGTAGCACCACTGCAATGTGGATTTATAATAATAATAATTAAGGCTCGTTCTCCTAAAGGTACGACCACACCACAATGGCTGACATAAAAAAATCCACACCTTCTATAGGTATTTCCCTTTATTAAGTGCACAACTCCTGGAAGGTTCTACCAAGCTGGACAGGTTTGCGCGCGCAGGGGTCAGACAAAAGCAGACACCCTGGTCCTCCAAGTTGGGGGTTTTAGCATAGGGCTGACGCCCCTGTCTATGTAAAAAAAATCGAAGTTACGGAAACAACAACGAATGAACAAACTTTGCTGCGGGACGGACATCCGGAGTCTGAGGCTCGTATGACTGTCAGTGGTGAAAGCCGAAAGGAAGCCACTGACACGAGAACGGAAGTCCTGACCGCAAAACATGATACAAGAATAGGATTTTGGAATGTCAGGACAATGAATGAGACGGGTAAACTAAAACATGTCACGGCAGAAATGAGAAACTATAGGTTACACATTCTAGGGATAAGCGAGAGCAGATGGACAGGTGCAGGAAAAGTTAAAACAGCAACAGGAGAAACAGTACTTTACTCTGGAAGAGAGGATGGACAGCACAAAGAAGGTGTAGCCATTATTCTACAGAAAGAAATAGAAAGGACTTTACTGGAATGTAAACCCATCAACAACAGACTGATAAGATTAAGATTGAGAGGTAGATTAACCAATACTATAATAATACAATGCTACGCACCAACGAATGACAGCGATGAAGAGGTCAAGGATAAATTCTATCAACAACTGCAGAAAGAAATGGAAGACACACCTAGATATGATCTTATTATAGTAATGGGTGACCTCAATGCGAAAGTTTGTACACACAATACATATAATGAAAGAGTAATGGCGAAATGCGGCAGCTGAACAGCAAACGAAAATGGGGATAAACTAATAAGTTTCTGTAGTATTAACAACCTGGTCATTGGAGGAACACTTTTCCCACATAAAGAAATTCACAAATTAACATGGGAATCACCAAATGGTCGGGACAGAAACCAGATAGATCACATCATGGTCAATGGTAGATGGAGACATGCATTACAAGATGTGAAGGTAAGAAGAGGTGCAGATGTGGGAAGGGATCACCATTTAGTAGTAGCAAAACTGAAAGTGAAACTAAGAAGTGCTGGACCAACTGTAACTACACAGAAAAGGTTTGACATCAGCAAATTGAAGGACCCCCTTACCAGAAAAGCTTTTGCGGCTGACATAAAGAAACGATATCAATTTGCCAAAAGTCAGGAAAAGACATTGACTGATGATATAGACCAGAAATTCAAAACCATTTCAACAATATATAAGGAAAGAAGCAATTCATGCTTGGGATTCCAGGAAAGGAAGAAGCAAGACTGGATAACACCAGAAACATTAAAACTCTTAACACTGAGAAAGGTAATGAAAAGAAAGAAAACAGAAGCGAAGTCCCCCAGGTTAAAGCAACTATATAGCGAACAGTACCGTCAGCTGGACAAAGAAGTTAAACGCCAAACCCGAGCCAACAAAAGGAATTTCCTAGACGATCTTGCAAGACAGGCAGAAGAGGCAGCACTGAGAAACATTACATTAGTAAGAGAAAAGCAAGGAAATCTCATCACGACAGCAGAGGGACAGAAAACAAGATGGGCAGAGCACTTCAGAGAATTTCTGAACAAGGAACCACCAAAGACACAATTGAATGTTCCTGAGGCTGAAAACGATCGAGATGTACGACAGACACCCCACGAAAAGAAGAAATCATCACAGCAATTAAAGGGTTAAAGAACGGAACAGATCCTGGCCATGATAACTTAAATGCAGAGCTATTTAAGACAGACCCTGAGCTAGCAGCAGAACTATTAGAACCACTATTTGCACAAGTCTGGAAAGCAGGGACAACACCATCAGAGTGGAACAAAGGAATAATTGTCAAATTGCCCAAGAAGGGAAATCTTGCAGACTGCAATAACTGGAGAGGAATCGCTCTTCTCTCAGTTCCAAGCAAAATACTAGGCAGGATAATTATACAGAGAATTTTAAAAGCAGTAGACTACAAACTGAGGAAAGAACAAGCAGGATTTAGAAAGAACAGAAGATGTGTAGATCATATATTCACTCTCAGGAACATTATAGAGCAGTTCTCAGAATGGCAAAGAGAGCTGTACATTAATTTCGTTGATTTTGAAAAGGCTTTTGACAGCATACATAGGGACAGTTTATGGTAAATACTGAGGGCGTATGGCATTCCAAGCTGCATAGTGTCAATCATAAAAAGCCTTTATGCCAACTTTACATGTAGTGTTGGGCAGAGCAACCTAACCTTTGAGGTGAAGACAGGAGTACGACAGGGATGCCCATTATCAACAACTCTATTTTTAACAGTCATACACTGGGTGATGCGCCAGACAACAGAGGGCAGTGCAAGAGGAATAAGATGGACTACAATTTCTACATTGGAAGATCTGGAATATGCAGATGACATTGCACTACTAGCACATTCACATCAACACATCCAGGAAAAAACGGATAGGCTTAATAAGTATAGCCAGCAGGTGGGCTTGAACATCAATTTAAAGAAGTCAGAGGTCATGACGCTCAATGTGAGCAACCCTGAGCCCATATCAATAAGGAATCAGCATCTGGTACAGACAGACACCTTCACATACCTAGGATGCATAGTAACACCAGACGGCGGGGCAGCCAAAGACATCGACATCAGAATGAATAAAGCAAGAAACCCTTTTTTAGCCAAAACAACATCTGGAAGTCCTCTCAATGCAGCACAAGCACAAAATTAAAGTTATATCAGACTGTGTGCTCTCTGTGCTTCTCTATGATGCGGAATGCTGGAGAGTTACAGAGAAGGAAATGTCGAAATTGTCCTCTTTTCACACAACATGCCTAAGAAAAATGCACCGCATCTTTTGGCCGAATACCATCACCAACTAAGATCTGCTTACTCGGAGCAAGCAAGAGGACATGCACACCATCATAGCTGGCAGACGCTGGAGCTGGGTTGGCCATGTCCTTAGAAGAGACCCCGATCCCATCACAAGAACAGCTATGCTTTGGACCCCTGAAGGAAAACGAAAGAGAGGCCGACCAAAAACAACCTGGCGGAGGACTGTGGAGGCTGAGATGCAAAGAATGAACCAAAGTTGGGGCACTGTACGAAGGATGGCCACCGATCGAGCAAAGTGGAATCAATTTGTTGTTGCCCTACAAGACGCCACTAGGCGTGATGGTCACTCACTGCTTTGACGGTCGGTGGTTAAGGATGTAGGAAGAGAAGAATTGCACAACACAACACGGCCACACACGGCCAATAACGCATCAAAATTACAATAAGGAAATTCCACTATAAACGTGCATAATAGCTCAGTATATCATCATCATACACGACAGTACGATGTACAGTGACAATACCTAGTAATGACTATCCCTTACTTGAGCGGCAAAGCTGTGACAAAGACAACCTCAAATCAGTGTCAACTTATAAATCTCCGGCCTGTAACAATTACAATCTAGCCACTGCACTATACTGGACTAACAACTTAATAATCCAACAGACCAAGAATATGGCAAGCACTTGTAATAATCAGTCCATAACATGAACTTCACAGCAAGATTGCTGGCAAGGGAAAATATATCTGTCCTACTCGGACACTGGCTAGAAGCTCACTGAACTTCTTCGCGCCTGAATTTTCGGCTTCCGTTCGTCGCCTGACTCGTCGGTGTTGCAATTCCCGGCGTTGCCAGTCTGATTTTTCGTACAAAAGATGAACTGCAAAATAACGCCGTGACATACATCAAATTTTGATATGCACAATCTTTTACTCTCGTAAAATAGTTTTTCATGTGTCTCCGCGCCCACACCTTTCTTGTTCATGTACACTGGGAAAAATCAGAGGAAGACGAGACTGGGCGAAATTTGAGGTCTTTTGATTTCTACATCAGAAGACAAAAGATATACAGGAGATACTATCTTGTATTTCTACTTATAGGGGGATCTGGTGAGGTCAAGAGTGCAAGCACATGTCGGCAAGAGCGGTCGCACTGGAGAACCGAACCAGTTGCTCAAACTCACTGCCCCACCTTGCCCTTCCAAGCTCTATGTATGGCTCCCAGAAGCCACTAAGACAGTTGCGGCCGTCCCCATGTAACAGTCGCGACTGACTTGTTAAACTACGTTGAGCGCCCTTGCACAACCCTGCATGACATTGACTGGTTTTCAACTTGGACTAGCACAGCTACAAACCACCCACATCATCTCGTAGTGAAGGCACCAGGTTGCACGTCGCGACGATCTTTTTGATCAACTAAAAGCTAGTGATGACTAAATAGCTGACAAATTATGGATGTTTTCAAAAACCAGCGGTCATCCTGTGTCAAGGACTGCAGAACTGTGAGCCTTACTGAGATGGCGCAACATGGTATTGAGGCTGTCTACTCCCAGAACTAAATACAAGGTATGTATAATTAAATTTTTTCGGTGTATAAATAAAATAGGCAGGGGGACAGCACACAACCTTGTCTGACACCTCTTTTTATGTCTATGTATGGTGAATAATTCCTTCCAGATCTTACTGTGGCAGTTTGCTCCCAATAAAGGTTACTGAGTATTCTTATATCTTTTCCATCAATACCTATGTCTTCGAGGCATTCAATTATTTTCTCATGATGGACTCGGTCAAAAGCCTTCTTATAGTCAATGAAGCACATGTACATACTTTTTTGGACCTCTGTATATTTTTCTGCTAATATTCTTAGGCAAAATATTGCCTCTCTTGTTCCACTGTTCCGTCTAAAACCAAACTGTTCTTCTTGGATTTCGCTGTCTACCTTCCTTTAGGCACATCAAACAGTCATTATCACAGCAACATTCAATACAGCAATAAACGGTAGACAGCATTACAATGATGAGTCAGATGCATGTTATATTTCAAAGTGCTGTAAATGTAGTCAGGTGAAAAACTCCATCCTTTTCTATAACAGCCAGGAGATAACCAGATGTATGAGATCAGTTCACTCTCCTTAGTTTGACTTCAGCAAGACAGACACGTCATCGAAATCGCTCACGACCCAAAATCGCTAGAGCTAACGAAAAAGTCAATTTACCTTGCTTTCATGAAATACACAGAAATATCACGCCTCCCGACATGTGGGAAAACACTAGAGGTATTATCTCGACTAAACGAAATATCCATAAGAGGACTACACATCCCGGACAGAACAAAAAAAAAGCGGAGATCCCCTCTTCAACGAGGCATCTCTTTCGCCATTCCAAATCGCTCACTCCCACTAGTGGTGGGCGGAAACCGATCGACCAAACAACAAGACAAGTCATGCGCAGTCCAGCGCAAAAATGACCACAGCTCAAAAGTTAACTGCATTCGATACTAACGCGAGAAGACAAATGCTTACCGAGAAAAGTGACTATAAATTTCAAGCAGTTGTTGCCCTTGCGTTATAAAACAGATATTGAAATAAAACGATGTTGCGAGAATTTATCACGCAACATATCACCACCTCCTCCCGATAAAAAAAAAATGTGGAACATATTTTTTTTTTCAATATCAAAGAGCAAGCGATAAGCGGCTCAAAACGCACGAATTATGCGCTGATAATTAAAATAAATTGCCAAACAATAGGCTAATTATAGAGTGTCTGGTGAGGATATACCTCAACAGAAAAATAAATATGTCTCAAAAAATATTCACATCGGGGAGGTGTCACCAACACACATCACGTTAG
Organism: Oreohelix idahoensis; assembly: GCA_024509875.1. Classification (NCBI taxonomy): domain Eukaryota; kingdom Metazoa; phylum Mollusca; class Gastropoda; order Stylommatophora; family Oreohelicidae; genus Oreohelix; species Oreohelix idahoensis. The sequence goes on from JAMPIV010014810.1 coordinate 8,290, forward strand.
CATGTAAACACAATATACGTATGCAAGTTACTATAATCATCATTAAACAGCATACTCTAATATTGTCTTTAAAAATGGATGTACAAATCTGATAGGAAAATTTAAATAGTACATTCTTTGACATGTAATGACATAAGTACATAGTAAAGTTAAACTACATGACGATCCAGGACATATGCTCTGGTATTCCGAGGGTAAGTACACAATCTAGAACTCGTAAGGTAAGTCCTCAGCTCAACAATGACATTCTGAGAAAGTACAAGCAATATAATGCTAATTAATAACTAATATGCTTCATAAGGTACAATACATTATTAATAATTGTGGCTGTTTAGTAAACTAACGGCCCTTATATTAACTACTCAGTCCTCCTCTATCATTTAAAAAAACGAACAGAAGAAGATGACAACAAAGCACGATAGTGTGTACATATAAAGTAAGTACAGATGTGCTAATCTATTGTAGAAATATAGGTGTGTTATGACTCTGTAATATATAGAAATATAGGACAGAAGTATTAGTTGGAGTCATGTGGGCATCTAGACAAAATGTCAGCCATCACATTATCCGCACCACGGATAGCTCGTACCGTGAAGTGAAAAGGTTGAAGAGCTATAGCATATCGGGTGGATCTCGAACTCTTCAAATTCTTAGTCTGAATAGCTGTAAGAGCTTTCTGATCAGTCTCTAGAATGAAATGTGCGCCCAGGAGGAATCTTTGTAGCTTTAGAATTGACCAAACCATCGCTAACAACTCACGGTCTAAAACCGAGTAGTTCCTCTCTGCCGCATTTAGTTTTCTAGAAATGTACATAACAGGATGCAGAGTATTTGCATATTCTTGCATCAGTGCTGCTCCAATCCCAGTGGATGAAGCATCACTCCGAAGAACAAAAGTCCTATCAAGAGTAGGTAATCTTAAGATGGGAGGAGAAGAAAATATATTCTTGATTTGGTCTAGTGAAGATTGGCATTCTTCAGACCAACGGACCAGATTAGGCGAACCTTTCTTCAACAATGTTGAGAGAGGTGCCATGATCGAAGATAAATTTGGAATAAATCTCCCATAAAATTGAATTAAACCTAAGACTCCTAACTTGTTTCTTCGTTTTAGGAACAGAGATGTTCAGTATTTTGGAAGTATTGTGGTCTTCTGTCTTCAAGAGACCATGACCAACACGATGACCCAGGAAAGAGATTTCACCAAAACCAACAAAAGCTTTAGAAGGTTTTGCTGTCAAATGATTCTCACGTAGAGTGGACAGTAAGTCATATAACCCTAAATAGTGATCTTCCCAGGTATCACTGAAGAGACAGATGTCATCTAAGTATGCGATGACATCCGAACGATGTGACAGAATTCGACGCATCATGCGAACGAAAGTGGCAGGGGCGTTCATGAGACCAAAAGGCATAACATTCCATTGAAATAGACCCCTAGGTGTAGAAAAAGCAGTAAGAGGTTTGGCATGCTCTGCTAAAGGCACTTGCCAATAACCTTTAGACAAGTCAAGTTTAGTGAAGAATCTAGAATTAGAAAGTCTAATCAGTAGATCTTCTAACAAAGGCATCGGTTCAGCGTCGAACTTTGTGACCTGATTCAATTTGCGATAATCAACGCAAATTCGTATGTTCTTATCCTTCTTCCGGACAATAACCATGGAAGAAGAATATGGTGAAGTCGATGGTTCAATTATATTTAATTGAATCATTTCATCCAATTCCTTTTCCACTTGCGACTGAAAGTGTATAGGAATAGGATACGGCCTAACCCTAATTGGATTATTGTCGGTAAGAATTATGTCATGTTCTATGACATCTGTGTGTCCAGGAATGTCAGTGAGAACATCCTGAAATGTTTGTAACATCGACGAGACTTGTCGATGTTCGTCACCAGAAAGATTAGGAGAAACAGAAACGTTTTTTCCAAGATTCCGTGGAATGTAATGGAACCACTGGAAGGGGAAGGTTGACATCAGAGAAGGTAGCTTCCTCATCCTGAATGACAGACAGGGATGAATAATGACCGTGAGGTGCAGGAGCATCATCCGTTGCCTGGAAATAGGCAGCAAATAGTCCGGACGTTCGTGAAATTCCGAAAGCATGTTTATGTGGAAAGTTTTATGCTTTCCATCAATATCGACCACATAGTCAACATCGGAAATCCGAGAGACTATTGCATACGGACCTTTCCATGCAATAAGAAGTCTATTTTCCCTACTGGGGAGTAGGACGAATGCTTTGTCACCTGGACAAAGTTGTCGTAGACATCTATTCTTGTTAGCAAACTGCCTTGCCTTCTCTTTAGCAATTTCTGATGAAGCAGTTGCTAGCTTACATGCCTCAATGATCTTTTGTCTAAGAGCAATGACATACTCATATGAGGATTGAGTTTCATCGCTAATATCATCGGCAGTGATGAGATCGTGTAATAAAGACATAGGGCCGCGTGGACGCGCGCCAAAGACAAGTTCGAAGGGAGAAAATCCTGTGTGTTCATTAGGGACTTCTCTATAGGCAAAGAGAGCCGCGGGTAAACCCTGTCCCAATCTTGAGGATGATCTTCAGTTATCTTACCAAGCAAAGTCTTGAGCGTTCTATTCAGACGCTCAACTAACCCATTAGACATAGGATGGTAGATACTACTGAGAGATCGTTCAATATGTAAGGTAGACATTACCTGTGACATAGTGTCAGATATGAGTTGAGTGCCATGGTCTGACAATATTTCTCTGGGGAACCCCAAGCGAGAAAATATCAACCAAAGAGCATCTGCGATATCTGTAGTAGATATGCTCTTAAGAGGAATAGCCTCTGGCCAACGTGTGCACATATCGACACATGTAAGGATAAACTGATGTCCTCTGGCCGACTTGACCTTAAAAGGGCCAATAATATCTATGGCCATTTTCTGAAACGGCCGAATAGGAATGTCAGCAGCCTGGATAGGCGCAGCATGTCGTGGTCCTCTAGATTTGACCTCCTGACATACCTTGCATGATCGGCAGTAAATACGAATGTCCTTATGACAAAAGGCCAAAAGAAAGCCGCAAGGACTCTCGACTTCGTACGGGCAAAACCCATATGTCCAGCACATTGCGAGTCATGAGCATGTTGTAATATTTGGACTCTCATGCTCTTGGGAACAAGAATTTGCGAATGTGCCGACGTAGTCGAATCTTGTACCATACGTACAAGTACGCCGTTTCTCATTGCAATCCAAGATTTTCTATTTGTATCCTGATTCGGATCACCTTTCTTCGCAAGAACGAAGAATTTTTTTTTAAAGAAGGATCTTCTTCTTGCAATTTTATGAAAGAGTCACGAGTGATTACTAAGTGACTATCTTGGCTATCAACTTCATTATCACTATTCAGTGAAGTTTCGGGTGTTTGTAGAGCTTGTGCTCTTGTAACTACTGCATTTGTAGCTTGCATGTTATTATCTTCCCAAGCAGCAATCTGCTGTGGGGTACACTCCCTAACTCCGTGAATACGACCAATAATAAGGTCCGCAATAGGATTAGGTAAGAGACAAGCATGCACATCTCCAGTAAAGAAAGGAGTGGCAATGCGAATTACAGCAGTAGGATATTTTTCTAGAGTGCCGCCAAATGTGACACATTTAATAACCCTTCCTGTAGCACAAGATGGATCTACAAGCGATTGTCTAACACCAATAGTGGTGCATCCGGAATCGAAAAGTAGTGAGACCGGAGTATCATTAACAAGACCCTTATGTAGAATTAAAGAACCCCTCCCGTCATGCGCAACAGCAGCAGGAAGAGCGGGAAGTGGGTGACCACAACTCAAAGTAGTTATGGTACCCGGTTCGAATAAAGTACTGCATTGGGGGCATTTGTTTGCTCTCTCAAAGTCAAAAGCAGAACTAGTGACAGCGTCAAAGTTTTTTTTTACTATCAACAACATGATTACAGGCTCCCTCAGTTTCCTGTTGTACAGCATTAGCCTGCTGATATCTCTTTTTTTTTTTTGTGTTGAGATCTACCCCGACTATTATTACCTCTGAAGTTATCAGAGTTATTATTATCTCTGCAGTTATTATTGTCTCTATTGTAATTGTTATACTGGTTCGAATTCCAGTTTCCACGATTACTATCATGTTCACATTGATGCGAACATCTATTTGTTTGGTTCTGAGGTCTTCGGCAGGAATAACCTCTATTACCATATCCTCTTTTGAAATGCTTATAATTATTAGGGTGATAGTAACGACCACTATCAGGTTGTCTCCAATTCTTCGAAGAAGAATCACCATGAAATTGTTTTCCATGATTTTGACAGAAATTACCGCTGCCCTTTCTATCAAAATTTTGTTGGGATCTACGAGCAAAGTTTTGACCATACGGAGCTGCCGAAGCAACTGGTAAACCTTCTTTCACCTTAGAGTTACCCATGGTTATGTGTGGGTGCGCAGTTACGTATTGGCAACAGAGATCTTCCATTTCTTTTATTGTTTTAGGTTTACGTTCATGAAGGAAAGCAAGGAAAGACTCATTGACAGACGACATGACTTTGTCTCTAAGTATTAAGTCCATAAGTCCTTCATAAGTTTTTTTCCGTCTTAGATAGTTCAACCCATCGTGAGAAAGTAATGCGTATTCTTGCAATAAACTCGGAGAATTCAACTCCATTTTCAGGTAACATGTTTTTAAATTGTAGACGATAGCCGTCTTCGTTAAGCTGATATTTCTTTAACAAAGCGGCCCTGACAACCTCATAATTGTTCTTGTCAGGTTCATCCACCATATTTAATATACTTAGAGCTTTACCTGTCAGTATCCCTGATAACTGATAAACATATTTTGCTTTGTCTATGTTATGAGCTGTACATGCTTGTTCAAATCTGTCCAGATAGAACATTATGTCATCACTGGAAGGACTAAATGTTGGTAACTTAATCTTAAAAGTATCATTATTAGCCTTCCCAGAAGATGAACCCTTGTTTGAATCATTACCATTACTCATGCTCGTCAATTTCAATTTCTCCAACTCTAAAGCTAAGAGTTTTTCTTCATGTTCCATTTTTGCTTTCCTCTCATCAGACTCTCTTTGTAACTTCCTTTCTTCAGCTTGAGCCTGCATTTGAAGTCTTTCATTTTCAGCTTCTTTTTCAAGTCTTTTATTTTCAGCTTCTTTTTCAAGTCTTTTATTTTCAGCTTCTTTTTCAAGTCTTTTATTCTCAGCGTCTTTTTCAAGTCTTGTATTCTCAGCCTCTAGCTGTAGCTGGAGTTTTCTCTCCTCAGCTTCTGATTCCCTTTTTTGGTTTTCCATTTCCATTTGGAATCTTTTTTCATCCACCTGCATCTGCAGTTTCTTTTGTTCAGCTTCCATTGCTTTATCATATCGAGCAGTTGCAAATTCTTCTAACTTATCACCAGTCTTCCCAAGCAATTTACCCTGCTCAATAAAGTGCTCAAATGTAGACATGTTGTCTAACATATGAGTCCAAAACCTGAAATAATTAACTAATTTATTTCAAACCTAAGTGTAACAAGTCTTAATTAAGCACTTGTATATTCACATCACATTATATTATCCCAGTCTCTGTGGGAAACAAGTCTCCAATCAAAGAACTTGTATATGAAATATCAGCACTCAATTCTTGATCATAAGTGCACTTCTCATTCAATAGTGCACGACACTATTCATCATTCATTTATCATCAGTGTAGTAGTAACAGTGCATTAGCATAGCCCATTAACTAATTACTATAACTGTAAACAATGACTATGTAAACACATGCAGAATGTAAACATTGAAAATGTAAACAATACAAACAATGTAAACAATAACAATGTAAACAATAACAAAGATCAGCAACAATACAAAAAAACTTTCGCAGAAATCAACTAAAAATAAAGCAGAAATTAATGAAATATCACAAAAAATGTGACGATATCTGCGATAGAATTAAACAAAATACATGACACCACAGTGTATAAACAAAAATGTTGTATGAAACTAAAATATAGACAAGAGTAGGCTAACAAATACAAACAAATCAAAACAAAACTAAAGAATGCGAAATAATAACGAAAACAATATTAAAACATGTCATCACAGCTAACATAAATAGCAACAGAAGTCGCTTAGCAAATTCCAGTATCGGAAATTTGCAAACCCTACAGAAAACGCTCACAATAGACGACCTCTATGACGTGGCATAATCTAACGGAGACACCACCCAACCGAGAACCCGCTGAAATATAAACATATAAATATACAAATAACATATAGACATATAACATATAGAATGAGATGATACACAGAAGACTCAGCAGAAGTATAAGGGCACAGTTTACATACAAACAGGCCACTTAACTTAAAGGCTTCCAATCGTAGAACAGCAGAAAAACGGATGTCAATCAACGTCCTAAAGAGCGAAGCTCCAACGATGATGGCACATCTGAACTGCTTCCACTGCTAACACGATGGTACAAGAGCTTCTGAAATACTGTGTGTTGAGTTGTTTCGGCACTTGACCTTCTAATCCAAAAGTAAGTTGATGGAAATCGGTACTTGGCCTTCTTCAGAAAACAACCCGTTTCAACCTTCACTTGACCTTCTCAAAAAACGACAGCACTGGAACCTTGACAGCAGCAACTTGCTTGACTTGCGTAAAAGATAACAGCAGTCCGAGTTATCCGGCAACATGTAACAACGCCGGGTACTGTCAAATTCTTGTTTCCGTCAAAAAGTTGAAATTTTGACTTTTACCGGGCAACGCCGAGTACTTTGAAAATTTTGAAGATGTTGACTGTATTGAAGAATGTTAATTTCTTGAAGGATGCTGATGAATTCTTGTTGAAAATGAAGTGGGTAAGGGACCCCGTGTTTGCTAGTACCAGAATCAAACCAGCTTATGGCCACCAAATGATGCGTGATGCCATATGATGATGGATGGCATCCGCATGTCTGGTTTTGTGTAGTGTGTAGATGTGTTCAGTCAAAACAATGTTCATGCAACAATAACAGGGCAATCCACATAGGACGTCAGTAAACTCACGACGTATAAAGTCAATGAGTCTTGAAACAGCCGTTGACGTTTTTCTTCATTATTTATTGTGGACGCCACAGTGACAAAATGGTTACGCAAATGTGTAGGCACATCAAACAGTCATTATCACAGCAACATTCAATACAGCAATAAACGGTAGACAGCATTACAATGATGAGTCAGATGCATGTTATATTTCAAAGTGCTGTAAATGTAGTCAGGTGAAAACTCCATCCTTTTCTATAACAGCCAGGAGATAACCAGATGTATGAGATCAGTTCACTCTCCTTAGTTTGACTTCAGCAAGACAGACACGTCTGCCGAAGTATAAATAATGTCCTCAAAAATATCCTCTAGATAATAAAGGTTTTCTAAACCTAGTTCATTTAACAAAGTAGCAAGTAATGGTCCTTGGTACCTGCATCAACCGATGCAGTACAATGCAGCGACATGTGAGCTGGGAAAGAACATCTCGTGACGACGACTTTCGGAGACAGGCTATGAATCGAAATCGCTCACGACCCAAAATCGATAGAGTTAATGAAAAAGTCAATTTACCTTGCTTTCATGAAATACACAGAAATATCACGCCTCCCGACATGTGGGAAAACACTAGAGGTATTATCTCGACTAAACGAAATATCCATAAGAGGACTACACATCCCTGACAGAACAAAAAAAGCGGAGATCCCCTCTTCAACGAGGCATCTCTTTCGCCATTCCAAATCGCTCACTCCCACTAGTGGTGGGCGGAAACCGATCGACCAAACAACAAGACAAGTCATGCGCAGTCCAGCGCAAAAAATGACCACAGCTCAAAAGTTAACTGCATTCGATACTAACGCGAGAAGACAAATGCTTACCGAGAAAAGTGACTATAAATTTCAAGCAGTTGTTGCCCTTGCGTTATAAAACAGATATTTAAATAAAACGATGTTGCGCTTCCTCCTTGTGCAAACCGTGACCTATTTGATAATTTTTTTATTTTTTCATGCATATCTCTTGTCATGTGCTTTGCTTCCAATTCTTCTCTTTCCTTGCATTTTGTTTCTATCCACCGTTCTTTTGCTTGTCTACACATAGTACGTATGTCATTGTCTATTGTTTTATATTCTGGAGTGTTTTTTGCTTTCTTTCTTTCTGCCATTTTACTCAAGATGTCATCTGTCATCCAAATTTGATTTTTCTTAGGCTCCTTTTTAGGTAAATTTGCATTTGCTGATTGTATGCTTGTTTTTAAACATTCCCATTTTGTGGTTACCTTTTTTTCTGGATTTTCTCTTCTATACTCCTCCATGCTTTCTGTCAATAACTTTTGATATTTATTTTTGACGTCGATTAGATATTTTTGTTTTATATCTGGTTGTTTCAGTGCTGATATTTCTATCTGGGGTTCCTCCTGTCTTCTGTTTCCTGTTCTTTTCAGCTTTATTTTTACTTTGATGACGACAGGATTGTGATATGAATTTATGTCGGCGCCAGGATGTGTCTTTGCACTTGTGACACTGTTCTTAAATCTATGTTTTATCATGATATAGTCAATTTGATTTCTTGTTACATCTCCTGGGCTTTTCCATGTGTATAATTTCCTTGGGTGGTGTTCAAAAAAAGGTGTTACATATGACCAGCTTGTTTTCTTCACAGAACTGGATAAGTCTGTCTCCTCTATCGTTTCTTGTCCCTAATCCATACTGTCCTGCTATTTTCTTGTATTTTCCTTTTCCTACTTTTGCATTCATATCACCCATTACTATCACCCGATACTATCAACACATCTGTAGATTTTACTGGTTTAAGTGTGTGTTGTAGCTCTTCATAGTATTCTTCTATTTCTTCCTCGCTGTGATCTTTAGTTGGTGCATAAGTTTGTAAGATGGATATGTCGAATGGCTTCGCTCTCATCTTTAGTAACATCATTCTGTCGTTGTGTGTCCAGTATCCACATACGTATTTTTCTAACTCCTTCTTTATCAACGTTCCTACCCCTCTTTCATGTTTTTCTCCTCCTGAGTGTATAAGCGTATATTGGTCTCTTTTTATGTAGCCTATATCCAATAATCTTGCCTCTGCAATTCCCAGTATATCGAGTTTCATGTCTGTTGCCTCTAATATTAAATTGTCAAGCTTTCCTTCTCCGTTTAGAGTTCTAACATTCCATGTTCCTATTTTTAGGCTCCTCCTATTAGTTATTAGGTGGTCTTTCTCAGAATGCTCCCTTTCAACAGAATTTGAGGAACACTCGTCATTATGTACTTCCTTACTCATTAGAGGAGTTGCCTCTTCCCTGTTAATTTGTACAGTAGATTTTTCCCCAGAGTACAAAGAGTTCTCTACACATCGGTTCTTATCTTGTTGTGATCTCATTACATTCTGTAGGATGTACGTGGTAAGGCCCCAATCTCTTCCACGATGGCTAGCCGTTGTCTTTTTCTATGTCCAACACGCCTCTAGTGCGCCACACACTTTGCTGTTCCGCTTTGCGAGCCGTTGATCTTCTTAGATTCCTCCGCCTCACTCACCGTCTCAGTCGTTGTGTACTAGGGATGGACATTCCCTTGAGTAAGATTACCTTTACTCCACTCATGTAGTTTAGCCAGTCAGCCAAGACTGTTGCCCGGGATGTGGCCACCGCCGTACACAAGCGGTATTCGTGGAGCAATACATGATCTAGATAAAAAGAGGAGAACCAAATAGGATCCTGACTATCCTAAACAGGACATGGCTGTCTCTCACCATGAGGTACTATCCCTCTCTCTTTATCCTACATCCCAGTAACAGTGTGACAGTGCCAGTTGTTCTATTTATGTCACAATGCTACTACTACTAGGTGACTGTGGCAGGCCTAGTTATTATATCAAGTGGTTAAATTTCCTTCCTTGACCTATCTTCCAAGTTAGAGCTATCTCTTTGACTGGCCCTTTTCGCCAGAGATGGTGATTCCTGGATGAGATAAGGTTCGTCTCTTTCAACCCAGACCACGTTCTTCTCTCTTTGTTGTTATAGCGACTTCCTCGTACTAGTGGTTTTAAGGCTATATATGCTATATAGGTTTAACTCTTTCTCACATACTCACTCCACATCCTTTTATTGATTAAACCAACTTGAGTGTTGAATTTCCAAACATAATGGCTTTTATTTACATAACATGTGTTCCACAATTCTTTTCTCATAAGGGTATGTTTCAATCTCCCTTTTTATCCAGGCCTCCAGACTTAGGCTCAATGTATTTTTTTCAAAGGTATATTATTATATTCTCTACTGTAGACTCTTGTCTAAAGCACTATAATCTGCTAGTCATAGTTCAATTACATGCATCAATATCAATTCATAGTTCACCTAAACAAAGTTAAATAATGGCAGGTGCAGCTGTGGTGGCGTCTTCATACTTACTCTTATATGAGAGAGCGCATGAGATGTTTCATAAATGTCAGTTACAACTGTGGTGGCGTCTTCATACTTACTCTTATATGAGAGAGCACATGAGATGTTTCATAAATGTCAGTTACAACTGTGGTGGCGTCTTCATACTTACTCCTATATGAGAGAGCGCATAAGATGTTTCATGAATGTCAGTGCTGTAAACCCTTTGCTCAATATATTCTTGTTTAATGACAATGCCTCATCTTCTTTGTATGACAGCCCATCCTGGCTATCTGATAATAAAAGTTATCCACTTTTTAAGCTTTAATTATGCTTTTGCTTCAATATTCTCTTCTGTAGCTCGCTCCCTTAAATGTAAGTGTCGTTATCATGTGACAATATGTGGACTGTATTTCTGAAAACATGTCTCTCTTCATATAGTTTATGCATAATAAAAGTCAAAAGTCATCTTACCGTAATTACACGGAATTCCGTTACTTATCACTGTCTTACTAGCACCACCTATGCTAGTCCTATGTTTAACAGCACAAATTATCAATCAAATCTAAGTGTTCTCCTGAATTCCTATCACTACATTTCTATGTCTAGCTATTTCTGTAGACCTTCTGCAACCCGCAGGTTTCACACTTCTTGAGAGCCCAGCAAAACTTGACTTGCTCTGTTAAGGTTTCTGGTGGGACTAATCTCTTTTCTCCTTCAATTTATTCCGTGATCCCCATTTCTGTTTCCAAGTTAATGTGATTGGTCTATTCCTCAGTTCACTCACCTAATCTCACCTTTCACGTTTTACCCCTACTCTGTCAACCCCGTGAACTGTGCTTCATGACTGTTTATACTCCATTCACTATTTTCACGTGCGTTTTACTCTGCTCTCCGTTCTCTTAACTGTAAAGGGCGCTAATAATATTGTTATCTCCCTTAGTGTTTTATGCTCAGACGCTATGTTCTGCTACTTCCAGTTTATTAAAAACGATCATTATGCTAATTTTATAAAGCAGAATTATGTACTTCTTCTTCTTCTTCTTCTTCTTCGTTCGCCCTGAAAAGGACGGTGGTTGCGTTGTGTCTGTTTACAACGTAGCTGTGATATCTGCACCTTTCGGTCGACACATCCGACTTCTGCACGGCATTTTTTAGGACCGGGTTTGCCTTCCCATTTCGATCCACACTCGCTCAGCCAGCCTGCACAGCTGCAGACTGTTTCCAGGACCACCACTATTATGTACACCAGAATTATGTACACCTAGGAAATATTAAAGTCTAAAATAGTTATCTCCCTTACCATCTAAGCACAATAGTGCTGTTTCTTGTCTCCCACCTATAAGACAAATAGTCCACTTTAATAAATTATTTACATTTTCAAAACCATTTTCTCATACTCTGTTATTTTATTAACCCCAAATTACTGTTCATCTGAACTTAAACTCAGCATAATTAATGCTGCAAAAAATCCACGGTGACAACAGTACGTAAGGTCAAGTTCCCAGGCTACACAATGTTCAAATTTCATTGCAATAAAAGTTGTCGAGGAATCCTAACCTTGGTAAGGAATTGTGTACAAGTAGAGGTCGAATGTCTTCAAACCGATGATGAAACTGACATACAACGAGTAACAGTCTGGGAAAATGTCAGACATTTCAAAGTTTGTAATGTCTACAGATCCCTCTGAGAAACAAATGAATCTACTTTGAGAATATCGAATTCCAGAGATCAATCATAGCAGATGATTTCAACACTCACTCCTCACTCTTGGGATACCAGGACACGAGCCCCTTAGGCCATGCAGTGGAAGAGCTATGTAACACGTCCAACCTTATCGTCCTCAAAAATGAAATATCCCCAACAACCATCTACCATAAAGCTGGCGGACCCAGTAGCCGACCAGACTTAATACTAGTATCTGCAGACCTTACCAACCAATATAAATGGAGGGTATTGGAGAACATAGGAAGTGACCACCTACCCATCCTCACCACCACCTCACAGAGTAAAACTAAAAAGTAAGCCAAAAGACAGGCGAAGTGGAACTACACTCGAGCAAACTGAGAACACTACAAACTCGTATCAGACCAGCTCCTCACTGAAATAGACATGAACAAAGACATTAATACCTTGAACGAACAGATCTCTACAGTCATACTGCAGACAGCCAAACAGGCATCATCTGGAATTATGATTTAGAACATCTAGCAAAACTAAGAGCAAGACACAGAAAACAGCTCAGAAAAATCCAAGCCGTGAAAACAAAACCACATACATCAGAGCCACTGCGCAGGTTAAGCTAGCCAGAAAGCAGCCAAAATGGAAACCTGAAAACAAAAATGCGAAAACCTTGGCCTCAATAAAGAAGGGAAGAATGCACGGAAACTGATTGACAACATGGCATCGACATCCCAGAGGGGAAAACTAACCCCAACAAAACTTTGAAACAATAAAACATCTAACTCCAATACAGAAAACGCCAGAGCCATAAATCAATTCTTTGCTGATGTCAATAAAACAAACAAAAGAGACAATCTAGATAAAGCCATAAAGACACTTACAAAACGCAAACTAAAAGCACACAAAGCTGTGGACAGTATCTCTGATCAGGAATTCACTATAGCTGAACTACAATCCATTCTGCCAAAGATTAAACTCAAAACAAAGCACCAGGTTACCAACGACATGATAGTTAAACTTGGGGAAAAGAGTCTGCTGACGATCTTGGAATTCATAAACAAGACGTGGAGAGGTAGTACTGTACCTACAGGATGGAAAACATCTAACTTTATCCCTATTCACAAAAGGTATAATTCTCCAAGCGAAATCAGTAGCTACCGGCCCATCTCCCTGACTTAGTGCATTGGGAAAATGGCAGAACGTATGAAAAATGCATGCCTCTACATGTGGTTAGAGAAAGGGAAAGCCCTATATCCTAACCAATCAGGATTTAGAAGAGGAAGACAAGCTGTTGACCAGGTAATCCGTTTGGTGCCACAGGCTGCTGAAGCTTCCCAAGATAAAAACCATGTGGCCGCAGTTTTCGTAAACCTCAAGCAGACATACGACCGAGTATGGAGAGATGGTCTATATTTTAAGATGCAGAAGATTGGCATAGAAGGAATAATGTTTCGTTGGATTTCCTCACAAATCGAACCATCTTCACAACGTTCAACGGAACAACATCAAGATAAAGAACAATCCAAGAAGGCATCCCACCAGGCTTGGCCCTAAGCTGCATCGTTTTCCTCATATACTGTACATAAACGACATGGCAGACCACCTTGAATTACCCAGTGCCCTGTTTGCTGATGACCTAGGCTTATGGGCATAGTGAAAGTCCCCTTTGCAACTGCAAAAGAAACTAAACCGTGCACTTCTTCTTCTTCTTCGATCCTTAACCACTGTAGTGAAATTGACAGAGATACAACGGTAAAATACCTCCAAAGATAACATGTAAGGATAAAAACATAATGCGTAGGCTGCTGATAGTACATGATCGCCCAGACCGCGGGTCATCACCCTCCATAAAAATTGACTTGCTAGACAGGAGGGGAACGGCGGATAAAAAGGAAAAAATATGACTGGAAAGATTGCGTGAGACTAGAAAGGCTAAGGAGACGCAATTGGGGGGGAAATGGAGAGAAGTCACGTTTCCCAAGTTGACATGAAGTAAGGAACTCGACAGAAGGGACCTTGGATATGTTACGCCACAGTCATTTATTGGTCGCTTTTGCGATACCAAGCCTTGATTTGAATTCAGCGGCTAAACGCGGATGTTTGGAATATTACAAAAATTAAAAAGTAACTTTTTCGTAATATTAATGTTAGGAATATAAAAATTAGCTGGCCGGATGGCCCATTCTGAGCAGTGAACTAATATGTTCTTAATTTTACAGACGGATAGATAATAATGAACATAATGACAAAAGACAGTGTTGTTCACATCAACGACAGACTGTATGGAATAAAAAGTGTCGCTATTTGCACACAAAAAACACGACCTTGAGAAGCAGGTGTTCAAATCAACTTAGTAGGGAAGCGAAGGGACATTGGTGGGAGCTGTGTCTAAATATAACTTTTAACGACAAAATTTTGGAGGGGAGAGAAAGGTTGGTTCAAAAATCAAGTACGTTTTTGAAAAAAAAAACAAGTAGAGACGGACAGACTAACAGATAACCATCCATACTTGACTGAAGCATGACTGAAATGACTTTAGGGTAGGAAATTTGAATTTAAAATAAACCTAGGCAGTGATTGGCCACAGACAAGCATATTGTCGGCGCTTAGACGCGGATTTGGGGTCATTTCTCAATAGTTGTTCAGTGATAGACACAGATTTTAAAGTGTGGTGATTTCCAAATGAAATAAAGTGAAATAAGTTCAGGGACGCCATACTATAGCCAGCAGCTCAGCTGAGTTTTGCTAGCATTTCTGTGTTCTTTATTCATAATCTGGTAAGATTGAAATTATTTCTTTGTATATTTTGAATATTGTTTAATGTTCGAGTGATTTGATACTGCCATATCGAAATCTAGCCTTACAAACAAGTAGGGATTTGCCCTAGACCCCCCGCCCAAGTCAGGGTCTAGGGACCAACAATATACATAAACTCCAACAAGGGTTAGGAAAGACAGATCAAGTGTTGAGAATAATGAAACATATTACCTATCCACTTTTAGGGAAGGAAACTAATAAATATTTTTCAGAATCTATAGTCTGGGAGGACCTATCTGATGTAAAACCACCATGGTAAATGTGCTGTTTGGTCAGAGAGATCTGACCTGTCTGTATGATGTGGTTGTTGTGTCCGTGTTGTGTCCAGACGTGGGTAGAGAATAGAATTTTGACACATAGCCAATACTTTGATTGCAGAGCTGTGAGTTTCAGCTGTCAACAAGGCGGTGTCTATCCAGTTGGTGATTTTACTCGAGTGTATCTGTGCAGTACGTTGTGACAGAGACCACTATTATTGCCCGCCAGCACGGAGAGGTGGGACCACCAGATTTCAGCACCAGAGCTAGTTCTTCAAGATGAGTGAGCCTCTGGTCTGCTGGAAGTTCACCAACGCCTTTTAGTTACTAATACCCCATAAAATTCCTGCAATTTACTGGACACTGTGTAGTCAATATAGACAGGTGTGATGAGGCCACCCCAACAGCACAAGCATTAACTATCCTCCCAAGTAGATGACTACTAGAACATTTTAATAAAACTAACTAGTCTAGTACTTATATATGTACACTCTTGCATTTATTATGTAACATCCATGCATTTTTTTCATAATTTCTAAATCCTTTTTTTTTTTAAAAAAAAGTTCTGGTCAACATAAAAAATTGATCCAGAACAAAATAAATGTAATATAATTCTATCAAAAAATTTTACACACGTGAGTTAGTTAGTTCAGTGTATTTTAACATTTATTAATATTATTAGTCTTCTTAATTATCTGTGGGTGTATTTATAAACTATCACACCACACTACATATCATTACCCTAGACACTTTACGTAGCCACATTCATTAAGAAAAAAAAATAAAGTGTGAGGTCGTAGTGGTAGCAAGAAAGGCCTTCTGACAATTCACAACTACATTTTATCTCAGGAGCCTTCACAGCTGGCCTCATACATTACATTTAGTAACATCACCATCATACAATACCATCAAACCCACTACATACATTGGGGTCTTGTCCAGGGATAATTAGCCCAACAGTAATATTAGGATCTCCTGGTTGGAGAAATAAAATTAGGGGAAAAAAATTGTGAAATTCCCTTTAAAATTAAAAGTGTCCCTGCAGATAAAAGTTGGTGAATCTTCACAGCCAGTGATAACTAATTAGTTAACTGGTTAGTTAGAATTAGTTAGACTATAGTCATAAGAAGTACTTAGTGTATTTACTGGTTAGAGATTTAGCTTGTATATTATTATATTGTCTAAAAAGTATGGCGGAGCTAGCAAAATTCCGATCAGCTGCTGTGCTGACCGCAAAGGAGATGGGAATGGATGGTCAAATTTTAATTCAATATGTAACGGCTGAATGTGATAAATATATTGAAAGGGAAGATAGAAAGTTAGCTGAAGAAAAGAGGTTACAAATTGAGGCTGATAGAGAAATTAAGAGGCTGCAGATTGAGGCAGAAGAAAAACGACAGCAAAGGGAGGCAGAAGAAAAACGACAGCAAAGGGAGGCAGAAGAAAAACGACAGCAAGGGAGGCAGAAGAAAAAAAGTTGACTGCCGAAAGGGAGGCAGAAGATAGAAGGTTGCAGAGGGAGCACGAATTACGACTAAGGGAGCTGGAATTACAAGGCCCGGCTCCTGAAAATGGTGCCAGCCCTTTTGCCTCAGATGCTACGCCCAGTCTGGGAGCCTCAAACTCAGCTATGGGGTTTCATTTAGACCATTTTGTTGAAAAAGACGATGACATAGAGGGGTACCTAGGACGTTTTGAGTTATTAGCTACTACATATGGGTTAGAGAGAGAGAGGTGGAGTTTAAAGCTATCACAGGGATTGAGAGGTACTTCTTATGAAGTATTTGCCAAAATGAACAGGGAAGACCAAGACAATTATGACATGTTAAAGCAGGCTTTGTTATTAAGGTACGAGAAGAATGGTGAATTTTATCGTAAGAAATTTAGAAATGCCAAACTGTTGTCTGGGGAGACATACCACCAATTCTCTGCTAGACTAGAAACCTATTTGGAGAAATGGACGGCTCTGGGGAAGACCCAAGATCTTAAAGAAATGATCATGATTGAGCAATTGAGAGAGTCCATGGCTCCAGACATGAGAAAATTTCTCATGGAACAAGGTGCAGAGAAGTTGGGGGAAATTTTAAATGTTGCTGAGAGGTATCAGGCAGCTCTCAGCAGAGGTAAGTGGTGCTAAAAAGAAGCACATAGACAATTTTAAAGCTCCACAGCAATTTAATAAATTTGATAATAGAGAGCAGGGAAATAAAGGTAGGACAAACTTTGAGCGGCCAAGAAATGACTATCGCGACAGAAACTCACAGTTCAATGACCAAAAGTTCAATGAAAGAAAACCGTTGAACCAAGGAAAAAGATGGTGTAAATGGTGCAAGAAGGATAACCATAACACCGAATTTTGTAGAAGGAAACCTTCAAACATTGCTGCAATGAAGTCGGGGACGCGAAGATTAAAGGTTAATCCTAATGGACAACAGGAACCTTATCACCCCCCAGTTTTGTGAGGATGTTATTTGTAATGGGGTCACCATAAGGTGCCTTTATGATACAGGTTTGGATTATGATTCAGTTGTGAAGTCTAGCCTAGTGGACCCAAGTCAGTATACCACAGAAACAGTGGAAATACAAGGGGCGACTAAGGACATACCACTCATGACACTTCCCATCGCAAGGATAACGGTGAAAACTCGCTATGTGGAGGGAGAAATCAGAGCAGCAGTGATAGATGAACCAATCTACCCTCTGATATTGGGGTGTAGATACGTCTTCTTGGGGAATCCCGAGAAACCTGTGATCATGGCGACAGTGCAGACCAGGTCACAGAAGAAGGAGGAAGAAGGTGAACCTATAAATGCTCATCCAGAGGAGATGAGGAAGGCGCAGGCTGAGGATAGGACACTCAAGCCCTGTTTTAAAAAATTGCCCAAATGCCACACACCTCCGAGCAAGGGGGAATATTTCATGAAGAACAAACTCTTATACAGGAAGACAGGAACTAGATCAACTGGTCACGGACAGTTAGTTCTTCCCAAGATATATAGGGCAAACTTAATAAGGAGCTTACATGTTGGAAAAGATGGTGACCATGAGAAAGTCGGTACCATCTGCCAAAAGATTGCTCGAAAATACTATTGGCCCGACGTAAATGTCGATGTTGAAAACTTTGTAGAAGCATGTGGCGTATTTCATGAGGGAACACCCACAAAGGGAAAATATGTGCAGGACCTAGAAACGCCCACGGGGCAACTTTAGGCCTGAAAGAAAACTAATTATACTCAGGTAGACAAAGTGGAATGGGACCCCCTTTTCACACCACTTGTTCTTCACTTGAATGGATTAACATGGCCACTATGCGAAGAGTACAAAGAAGAAATTTTACCCAGGATAAGATGACAATCCCTCGGTCAGACTTATATAAACTGGAAGAACAGACAAGAAAGCGAAGATCTCTCATAAACAATCTTAAGTGGGGAGACAAACCCCAGAGAAAAATTGGTAGTGGTCGATTTGTGAGTGATGATTCTAGGAAGAAAAGTCCTCATTATCAATTCCTGCCCGCCGCTTCTAATGGACGGGACCCGATGGGTTCCATGAAAAATAAGTATGATAAATTAAAGAACCAGATGTAACTCTATTAAGGACCTGGACAGATGAGAAGGCGGAAGAGACTGTTACCTCATCGTATCAATACGTGAACGAACTGACCACTCGTTTGAAAGCTGGATGGAAACTGGCAAATGATAATTTGAAGCAAGCCAGGAAGAAACATGCAGCATATTTTAATAGGAAGGCAAAGGACAGAACTGGCAGTCGGAGAGAAGGTGCTGCTTCTACTACCCGGAAGCCAGAATAAATTACAAATTGGATGGCAAGGTCCATATACGGTTCTAGAGAAGGTGTCTAGAACAAACTATAAAATTGACAAAAAGGGGAAGGAGAAAGTTTATCATGTAAACCTGTTAAAGAAGTATCTGGACAGACCACTCCAGGAAAGCACCCCCTTATTGACCTTGGCTATTGCAACCCAGATGCAAAAAGAACCACTCACCTCACATGAATACCCATTACATCCTTGTGAAACCGCAGCACAGGTAAAAGTCAGTAAGCACCTGACTAAAAACCAGAGGGAGAGAGTTCAACAGTTTCTGGAGGAACATACAGATGTATTAACAGATAAACCAGGCCATACAAATTTGCTACAGTATGACATGAAACTGGTAGACTCAAACCCAATCTGTATGAGAGCCTATTCTATTCCGTTCGCGAAGGAGAAGGCATTGAAGGAAGAAATAGAGTATTTGTTGAAGGAGGGGATTATTTCGCACAGTGAATCATCTTTTAGTTCTAGTGTCGTTTTGTTGAGAAAACCGTCTGGGGAACACAGACTGTGCATAGATTACAGGAAACTGAATGCTGTCACAGAAGGACAAGTGGATCCATTACCAGACACAAAACAGTTATTTGCCAGACTGAACAAGGCAAAATACTTTTCAAAGGTGGATCTTAGTAAAGGCTATTACCAGATCCCAGTGAAGCCTGAAGTGAGACCTTATTTGGCTTTTAGCACTTCGGATGGACATTATGAATTCAATATGCTACCATTCGGACTGAAAAATGCTCCGAGTGTGTTTTCAAGGATGATGCGCAAATTGTTGGATCCCCTGAATAACCCATGTATCACGAATTTCATGGATGATATTCTCGTCGCCACAGAGACATTTGAAGAACACATTGAAGCTCTGGAGATGTTTTTGATAGACTTCGGGAGGCGAACTTAACTGCTAGGCCAACAAAATGTTGTATTGGATGCAAAGAGTTGGAATTCTTGGGACACACTGTATATCAGGGTAATATGACCCCTGATCCTAAGAACTTGGAAAAACTGCAGAGAGCACCTAGGCCGCAAACAAAAAAGGACGTGCGATCATTTGTGTCGTTATGCGGATTTTATCAGAAATACATCAAAAATTTTAACGCTATTTGTGCTCCTCTGACTGATCTGACTCGCAAGGGACTTCCAGATAAAATTATTTTGACTGCACAATGTGAACTAGCGTTCCAAGAGTTAAAGGAAAAACTCACTAGCAAGCCTATTCTCAAACTGCCTGATTTGACACAGGACTTTGTCTTAAGAACCGATGCAAGTAATGTAGGACTAGGAGGGGCTTTGTTGCAAAGATCATCTTCACCTGATGGGGAACTGAAACCAGTCGCTTATGCAAGCCGTAAATTGAATAAGGCGGAACAAGGATACTCCACAAGCGAAAAAGAATGTTTAGCGTTAATCTGGGCAATAAAGAAGTTTCAAATCTATCTGTATGGTAGGACATTTGTGGTGGAGACGGACCATCAGCCTCTCGTATTCTTATCTCAGGCTAAGCATGAAAACGCAAGATTGCTGAGGTGGTCTTTATTGCTTCAACCTTATCATTTCAGTATCCAATATATCCCAGGCAAATTGAATGTCGGTGCAGATTTCCTCAGTCGGCACCCCTGTGATCAAAATTAGAGTAGTGGCAGACGTGAGGAGTAATTTTACCTATGTGTATCGCTGGTTTTGGAACTTGCCATAGGCATGTTTTCAAGTGGGGAGATGTGTAGTGAAATTGACAGAGATACAACGGTAAAATACCTCCAAAGATAACATGTAAGGATAAAAACATAATGCGTAGGCTGCTGATAGTACATGATCGCCCAGACCGCGGGTCATCACCCTCCATAAAAAATTGACTTGCTAGACAGGAGGGGAACGGCGGATAAAAAGGAAAAAAATATGACTGGAAAGATTGCGTGAGACTAGAAAGGCTAAGGAGACGCAATTGGGGGGGGAAACGGAGAAAAGTCACGTTTCCCAAGTTGACATAAAAAGTAAGGAACTCGACAGAAGGGACCTTGGATATGTTACGCCACAGTCATTTATTGGTCGCTTTTGCGATACCAAGCCTTTGATTTGAATTCAGCGGCAAAACGCAGATGTTTGGAATATTACAAAAATTAAAAAGTAACTTTTTCGTAATATTAATGTTAGGAATATAAAAATTAGCTGGCCGGATGGCCCATTCTGAGCAGTGAACTAATATGTTCTTAATTTTACAGACGGATAGATAATATTGAAGATAATGACAAAAGACAGTGTTGTTCACATCAACGACAGACTGTATGGAATAAAAAGTGTCGCTATTTGCACAAAAAAACACGACCTTGAGAAGCAGGTGTTCAAATCAACTTAGTAGGGGAGCGAAGGGACATTGGTGGGAGCTGTGTCTAAATATAACTTTTAACGACAAAATTTTGGAGGGGAGAGAAAGGTTGGTTCAAAAATCAAGTACATTTTTGCAAAAACGCAAGTAGAGACGGACAGACTAACAGATAAACATCCATACTTGACTGAAGCATGACTGAAATGACTTTAGTGTAGGAAATTTGAATTTCAAATAAACCTAGGCAGTGATTGGCCACAGACAAGCATATTGTCGGCGCTTAGACGCGGATTTGGGGTCATTTCTCAATAGTTGTTCAGTGATAGACACAGATTTTAAAGTGTGGTGATTTCCAAATGAAATAAAGTGAAATAAGTTCAGGGACGCCATACTATAGCCAGCAGCTCAGCTGAGTTTTGCTAGCATTTCTGTGTTCTTTATTCATAATCTGGTAAGATTGAAATTATTTCTTTGTATATTTTTGAATATTGTTTAATGTTCGAGTGATTTGATACTGCCATATCGAAATCTAGCCTTACAAACAAGTAGGGATTTGCTCTAGACCCCCCGCCCCAGTTCAGGGTCTAGGGACCAACAATATACATAAACTCCAACAAGGGTTAGGAAAGACAGATCAAGTGTTGAGAATAATGAAACATATTACCTATCCACTTTTAGGGAAGGAAACTAATAAATATTTTTCAGAATCTATAGTCTGGGAGGACCTATCTGATGTAAAAACCACCATGGTAAATGTGCTGTTTGGTCAGAGAGATCTGACCTGTCTGTATGATGTGGTTGTTGTGTCCGTGTTGTGTCCAGACGTGGGTAGAGAATAGAATTTTGACACATAGCCAATACTTTGATTGCAGAGCTGTGAGTTTCAGCTGTCAACAAGGCGGTGTCTATCCAGTTGGTGATTTTACTCGAGTGTATCTGTGCAGTACGTTGTGACAGAGACCACTATTATTGCCCGCCAGCACGGAGAGGTGGGACCACCAGATTTCAGCACCAGAGCTACTTCTTCAAGATGAGTGAGCCTCTGGTCTGCTGGAAGTTCACCAACGCCTTTTAGTTGCTAATCCCCCATAAAATTCCTGCAATTTACTGGACACTGTGTAGTCAATATAGACAGGTGTGATGAGGCCACCCCAACAGCACAAGCATTAACTATCCTCCCAAGTAGATGACTACTAGAACATTTTAATAAAACTAACTAGTCTAGTACTTATATATGTACACTCTTGCATTTATTATGTAACATTCCATGCATTTTTTTCATTAATTTTAAATCCTCTTTTCCTAAAAAAAGTTCTGGTCAACATAAAACTTGATCCAGAACAAATAAATGTAATATAATTCTATCAAAAAATTTTACACACGTGAGTTAGTTCAGTGTATTTTAACATTTGTTAATATTATTAGTCTTCTTAAATATCTGTGGGTGTATTTATAAACTATCACACCACACTACATATCATTACCCTAGACACTTTACGTAGCCACATTCATTAAGAAAAAAATTAAGTGTGAGGTCGTAGTGGTAGCAAGAAAGGCCTTCTGACAATTCACAACTACATTTTATCTCAGGAGCCTTCACAGCTGGCCTCATACATTACATTTAGTAACATCACCATCATCATCCTTCGTACAGTGCCCCAACTCTGGTTCATTCTTTGCATCTCAGCCTCCACAGTCCTCCGCCAAGTTGTTTTTGGTCGGCCTCTCTTTCGCTTTCGCTGCACCGTGCACTGGCTGCTCTAAAACTTTACTGGAGCTTGTGGAAAATGGTGATCAACGCGAGTAAGACAGTCTACACTATATTCACTCTCAGCAACAAAACAGTAAGAAGAAAACTGGAGTTAAAACTTGATGGTACAAAGCTAACTAAAGAGAAGAAACCGACTTATATAAGGATTCAGTAAGATACCAGACGAACATGCAATAAACATGTTGAGTTTCTAATTGCAAAGGACTCTAGAAGGCTGAACCTCATAAAGCAATTGGCGGACACTGATTGATTGAATCAATGCACCCTACCACAACTGTACTTGGGATACGTGCGCTCAGTTATGGATTACTCTCTACCCCTTCAAGCCACTGTTAGCCCAACACTTAGACTGAAACTAGATCGCGTACAAAACCAGGCACTCAGATTCTTCTGCAGAGGCTTGTGAACTACCCCGACCAGCGCAAGTGAGATTTCCGCCAATGTTGAACCCCCTAGAATAAATGAAATGAGAGATTAATCAGTCATCCCAACGACAGAAAGGTTCTTGCGAGATGACAAGATTGACCTCTGACAAAATGTTATCAGCAACTGTCGTAAACTGAATGGGATCGCTGTCACTGTTAGCTGAGTGGTTCGCCTCTGTAGTATTCTCTATTTTGTCTAATCCAATTATTTCTTCGTAATAACTGCTACAGCTTTATTTCTGGATTTAGCAATGTCACTCTTACGTTGCACAGGCTAAATTCCACCCCTTTGCCTGTAGCATCGGCACAAAGCAAAAGGTCTTTAACTAATCATTTATTGTGGGTAGCGACAGAAGTTCCTTGCCTCTTTGATCCGAGAGAAGCCGGACACGCAGCAGAGGCGACCTTCGCCTTTCATCTGTCCGAGCACGTCTAGAATCACAAATTCTGGTTGTTTGAATGCCTACCAGAGTGTCGCTATAGCTTATGCAACTTTCCTTTGTCACGAGACGTCAAAGAGACAACTTTCTAAGATCCTTACGTCGTTGTTACACTGCTCTCAATGCACTGCAACCCCCGCCTGAAGACCTGCTACTAAATTTGACTATATATGCTACGTATCTCTAACACTCCTTGCCATTACCTCTAGAGAATTTTCTACGTTGCAAAGGGATATCTACGTTTGAGCGAATAGTAGTTGCATTGTGGTAGCAATTCTTTCTCTTATTTGGTAAGGACACTTACTTACTTAATGCATTAGGGTTTTAACTAATAAATATATATATATGAATATATATATATATGAATATATATATATTCATATATATATTCATATATATATATATATATATATATATATATATATATATATATATATATATATATATATATATATATATATATATATATATATATATATATATATATATATATATATATATATATATATATATATATATATATATATATATATATATATATATATATATATATATATATATATATATATATATATACGCTTTTCCTTAAGATAAATTTTTCCGTGACGGAGAAACTAGGAGTTGTGTTAAGTGCGCTACCATCCAAAATCACTAAGGTTTTAATTTAAGAGTGTTTTTCTTAAGATGAAAGGTGTGAGTCTGTGTATAATATTACTTTAGTCGCCTCCAAGACGGTATATTACTACTATTTTTCACTTGGTCTGGGTATAGTAATTAAAGACTAATGCTATTTTATAAATACTGAGGGAAAGAGCATTGCTTTTTTTGTAATTAGTCTGGTTTTATGAATTACTTGGGTAATTATTAATCGGGCAACTCTTAATTACCTTGGGATGTGTGTATAACCTTAAATTTGTTTCAAACAATTGAATATTGTACGCTAACTATGTGTGTGGAATAATTCTGCCAGGCAGTGACCTTAGATGTAAATAATTGCTGCTCGGTGAACCAGCCACGCAAGCGCACGGCAGAACATTTTTAATCGATGCCTTAGGACAAATAAAGAAGAAGAAAAGGGGAGTGTAAAGGGTGAGGGATTGTTTTGATTTGTATTTGCAAGAGTGAAATAAATTGGCCGATCCGAAACGTGTTATTAAAATGACATTAATTTCTTGTGTGTTTACATGGGCATTAGGATCATTCCCTGTGCCTGCTTCCTGCGTCACTTAATACCACGGCAGTGGCTGCCTGCATCCTTTGCCATCTCTTTTATTTCGGCACATACTATAGCCGATTGCTACTCCTACACATCAGTGCAGAAAGTCAGAGTAGTGTTTAGTCTGGTGTACCACTATAAAGTCGTCTCATTACATCTCTACTTTGCCCGGATAGTGCGTCTTTGACCTCTCCCTGGGCATTCGTTTTCCTTGCACAAGTCAATGCTAGTTCGATCAGCTGGAGTCTCTCAACTGGGACTTAGCATCGTAACACCTCAACTGTTATTACAACCACACATACCCGTTAGCCCCCGCCAGAGGAGCATATGCCTGGATTCCAGAACAAGGAATGCCTTGTAATACTATCAACATGTTTCTTCCCCAATGTATGTCCTATCTATCGCCAGCGTCTTCTTCTCAGCTCTTGTTCCACTGGCATTTATCTGGTTCTTGTCATCAATTCCCCATTTGTGACTTTGTCATACCATTTCAATCCTTCTTTTCTACGCAAGCACCCATTTATAAAAGTCTGTAGCTTTTTGGTTGTGTTTTTTGTTGCTCTCCGTGTCTCAGGGCCATACACTAGGAATGACTTGACATTTGAGTTGAAGATTCTTATTTTCGTGTTGGACTTGATTTCTCTTATTCTCCATATGTTTCCCAATGCAATGAAAGTTCCTCTTTCTTTTTGTATACTTATTTTTATATCATTGTCTGTCCCTCCAACTTTGTCTATATTACTGTCAAGATGTGTACGATTCTACATCTTTCAGTGGTGTTCCTTCAAGTTCAACCTTGTTATCATTTCTTGCATTTATTCTCATTATCTTTTGTCTTTTCCCTGTGTATTTTCCGGCCCGCTTGTTGTGACCTCTCATCAAGAATTTTCATTTCCTCTTGCATCAGATTAGGGTTATGGGACAGAAGAGCCAAGTCATCTGCAAAATCCAGATCATCAAGCTGTTTAGTCAGATTCCACTGGATTCCATGTCTGTTGTGTGATGTCGATGTTTTCATAACCAATTCTCTTGCTAGTAAGAAAAGAAATGGAGACAAGAGGCAACCCTATCTCACTCCCGTTCTAATCCTAAAAGGTTCTGTAAGTTGTCCTCCATGAAGAGCTCTGCATGTCATGTCTTCATAGGTCTTCCTTATTAAGTTAATGATCTTCATGGGAACTCCATAATGCTTTATCAATTTCCAAAGTGATTCTCACACACCTAGGGCACTAGAAATACACCGAATGTTCTGAGTGCTTTACACTGAGAGCCTTACTTTGCAGCAATAGCACCCACTGCCTTTGGGATAGGTTTTTTTTTTCTTTCCGCAGCCTACAGATATTCGCAACAGTGATTGAGTATAATTTCCCTTACATGTGTGGAGTATTTAGGCGGAACTGTGAGATGTTATTTTAGTAGTGTAATTGAGGATCATTATTTAGTGATTTCTACAGCCTCTGGAGTAATTTAAACAAACTGCAGCAGCCGTCCTCGAATAAGAGGACTGGGGACCGCCCCTGCAAGTTATATTTTTTTTCTTGTGCATGTGCATTTGCAAATGGTGGTTTGGAATCGATACGATTCGCCTGTGCTCTTTATTGTATTTGTTGTGATTTGAGATCACTAGCCCACCAAAGCTAGTGAGGCTATTATTTTATTGCATTTGGATTTATTTAATAAATATATTTTTATGTTCTAAGCGTTCAGAATTCATTTTTTCTAATTCTACCTGTCACATGAGGTTTACATGTGTTGTCATTACTGTAATGAAGTAATCTATTTAGCGGAGAGGGAGGATGAGGTGCATGACATTCTAAACATTGTCTGGAGTGTGGCTTGAAGGGGGCATTAGATACCTAATTACATATCTTTTCTCTCCAGAAGTCATACCTCACTCGTTATTTTACATTAGTGACTCATCCAATCTACTTTCACACAACTCATTCACACTCTGTCTAAACTCAGACAGACTCTACTTCCATACTCGAGACTGCGACCACATCTCCAAGTACCGAATTTAAAAGCCCTCCTTCACTAGAAGGTGCCAAGAGCTTAGGGAGCGGCGCTGGTGTAGTGGTTACCAAACTGTGCTGGCGACCGGGTGACCCCGGATCAAACTTGTGCAAGGACATTTGAAGATTTTTCGTCGACCGGGATTTGGACTGGATTAACTCGAGTCCTGGAAGGAACATTTGAAGGAGTGTGGTCGACCAGGGACTGGCGGCTCATGAGCCGACCCAGCTCTAATGGGGACCTCCGATATCGGTGAGTATCTGCCTAAATGACGAGGGAAACCTGTCTCTGTACAAGAAAAAAAGGTGTACTCACGTAAAATATCACGTAGATATACTAACCTGAGATTTCGCCTCGTGTAGTAGGCCAAAAAAAAAAAAAAACCAGAAGATACCAAGACCTTTCAGGGAAGTACTACATACCAGAAACTAGACTGCCTAGTCAAGCTGTACCTGACTTACCACACCAGATAGAACTAAAAAGACCAATAATACGTTCAAACCTTCTGCAACTCGCAAATAAAAGCCTCGCACCTACACCGCTGAAAACACTTGCCATGGAAACTATCTGCCAATATAAAGACGATATTATCCATGCTTACACAGACGGATCAGCTTTTAAAGCAGCCATAAATGCTGGAAATGGGGACATAATCATCCCACACAATACAGAAGAATTCATCAAAATGTCAGGCTCCTGTGGTACTTGGTGCACAAACTACGATGCCGAAGTAGTCGCCATTCAGAAAACCCTAACTAGAATCTTTGAACTCTTTGAATAAAATGAAATAGACCCAAATGATGTTGTAGTATTGTAAGACTCGCAGGCTGCCCTCTTGGCAATAGAAAACTGGAAAACCAACTCAATCAATACTATCCAGAAGGTTCAAGAAACATGCCACAAAATTATGAACTTGTATGAAACAGAAATCTAAATGCAATGGATACCCGGCCACATAAACATCACATTGAATGAAGTAGCTGATAGACTGGCAAAGAAGGGATAAAAAATGTCACAAATTGACCAACCACCGAATATGTTAAAACAAAACAAATAATAAAAAAACAACTGTAAAGACGATTGGCTGAATACGTGGGCACGGGCTAAAATAGGAAGAAGATTCTTCTTACACATAACACCCCGAAAAAAGGTAGATGCTATCGATCATATCAAACGAAGATATCAAACTAAAATTTTCAGATTGAGAACAGGTCACTCTACACTAAATGGCCACATAAACAGAATGTGTTCACAAAATATAGCAAAATGTAGACACTGCCCAAACCCGTTGGAGACTGTAGAACACCATCTGCGACATTGCCCTGCACTCTATGAAATGAGTCAACTCCTACCACAAAACCCGTCCATAGACAATACACTTCATAGCAGCCCAAAACAGCTTACATAAACTGCTCAGTACCGCAAAATTCCATCAAGGTCCCAAAGAGATGGCACTCAGTCAAGACATTTCTACTTAGATCCTAGTACTTAGATCCTAGTACTTAGATCCTAGTACTTAGATCATTTATGCTATCCTAAGAGACGGTGCTAGATGGAATCCGAGGAGGCATAATAGTGAGATCAACGCGTAAGACTTACGTGATCCCAGGCGCCACTCTACTTCTGACATGTGAAGAAAAGTCAAGATTCTACGAAGACCCAGCATCACTAAAACAAAGCTCCAGCGACATCTCTTCGTCGAAAACTGCAAAGCTAAGTTTCAGTAAATAACCCAGTACATGCACATTTTTCGCTCCACAAAGATCTAAAATCATCTCCAGATGACGAAATGGCAACATTATACCTGTGTGTACGCATGTAAATATAAATCCCTAGTTGCAGCTCATAACTTGGTTGATTGAAAGTTGATGTTTACACCAGCATGAACTAACTTATATATTTATATAAAGAAACATATGTATCTATATCTTGCTGAATTACCTTCGGCTGGAGTCTCATTGACCATGAGTTTATTGTCCACGTTGTTCTTCACCGATTTCTGTTTTAATTTTATTTCTCAAAATTTTCATGATAATTTGTAACACAATTGATACGAATTATCATGTTCGAGATACAAAAGAACAAAATTCTTTCCATAATAAATTCGGAGCTTTGTTAGTAAGGAGTTCAGAATGTACCCACCTTATATACAGATGGATCAGCAACAAAAGCTATAAAATTGGAACTGGACGTGTATACACAAAGTTAAATAATGTGCAAGACATACTCGTACATATCTCAATGGCAACTAGAAAATTCTCAAACAACTTTAAGCGGAGGCAGAAGCACTAAAAACAGCTGCAATTACCATGATGGAAAATAAAGATTTTGCTGGAGACACGACAGTGCTTCTCACAGACTCACTATCAGTCATCACAGCTCTCAGGGGTAATAAAAACAACGAATTAGACAGCCTGACAGAAAAGTATTAATGAAAACCAGGTATGAATTCAAACAAGTACAAGTACAGTGGATCCCTGCCCACTGCAATATACGTGGAAGTGAAAATGTAGATAAACTTGCCAAGGAAGGAGAAAAGAAAATCCAAACAGAAGACAGGGCTACACATGTAGAGACAAAAGCAATACTCAGAAGTAACTTTATAGACAAATATTATAAGGCATACCTAGACTCCGATACTGCAGAGCCAAACTGTACATTACCAAGAGGAGAGCAAGTGATAATTTTCAAAGTACGAACCGTCCATTGTAGACTCAAAGACCATCTGTACAACAAACTGAAAAAAAAATCGGACAGAGAGATTTGTACCCATGTGGGGAGGACACACAAACAGTAGAATATGTACTCCTAAACTGTCGGCTTCATGAGAATAGCAGGGTAGCACAATGGTCTTCTCCACCCCGCAATTGAGGTAGAATATGTATGGGGACGAGAGAGAGAGATGTGTGGTTATTTGAGAGTGAACGACAAAGAAGAAAAACAACTATGAATTTGCAAAATAACATATAACAAATTTAATAATCAATTAGTCATTAACAAGTTGAAATAACTATGGATGAAGATGGTTTTAGGGGGTTTAAGAAATTGTCTTCATAGAGACTTAATTGGGGACTGTTGGTTATTGTCCGTTGCTTTCGCCTGTTAACAAAAACTTAACTTGCGGAGTACTGCAATGGTTGGTTGTCGAGTTTTTCTTAATGAGGGCTCTTCTCTAGAGGCGTCTATATGGACTCCACTCCTAATGTCAATGTGGGTGTTTTCACAACGTGTCCACTGTAGGTAGTTGATGTCGAACCCAGCTCTTGAATCACAAGATAGTGGCGAAGACTATTATTTCAGACTGGTCTCTTGTAAGTGTAACTTCGTACCACGAACTTTAGGAAAAATAAAAGAACAAATGCCTCTGCTAAGTACTTTTATCGGTTGATGATTAACAGGCGCGTTGTCTCGCTGTCCACCCAACAATGTTAGCCTCTCTGAGTAATTAGATTCGTTGATTATACACAGCGTAACTGAGGGAAGATGATTAGAAATCACTAATATTCTTCTGGGTATGTGAATAGGAAAATATGTGCTTAGACAGCCCGAGTGCAAAGATTTGTGCCTGAACTAAAATTAACAAGGTACATATATCTCACAAAATGATACTAATACACTTTATTGTACATGGGATGCAATCATCACTCATAACCGCTCCCTTCGGAGGCTGGGGTACCTCTGCGTTCGATTCCCTAAGGGAAATAGCATAAAGCACTCACCAGCGCTTGCTGTAGTGGTTTATGGATATACTATTTTCATATGTTGAGGTTGCCAGACTCCTATGACTGGTATAACCACTTAGCAAGTGCAGACATGTCAAATTCACATTTCTTTAAAGTATATGTTTACAACTCACCCAAAAATAGGATACAAAATTTTCTTGCACTGTAGAATGGAATCAGAAATGTTGATTTGATGTTTCGAACACTCTGTCTGGGGTAGTGTCAGAATCCCTCTTATGACTTGTGCTTCTGATTCCTTAAGTTTCCAGTCTTTGTATTTAAAACTGCAGGTTCTCTTTTCAGTTATAAAGACGCCCAAATACTTCGATCTGGTCCCTATTAATTTTTGAAATTTTTTGTCCAATCCTTTTCTCCGGCTCCAGTAAGTTGTTACTTGACGTTGTTGAAAATGCAGTTTGATTTGTGTCTCCGACTTTGCTAGTTTAAACCTCTCATTTTCCGCTCCAAGTCCCATGTGGTATTTCCGACAAACTTGCCAATGAGAACTAATGTTTATGATATGCTCTCAAATGAAGCCAACGGTAAACTTGGAACTTGGTGTGGTTGATTATTAATCTAATTCTAGCCCGTGTGTTTAAAATTATCCTTTAAAATTTAAACTCATGACCTTTTTTTTAAACAAAATCGTAATACTTCCGGATCAATTTGTACAAACTTACTAACACATCTGTGAACTCATTTCCTGACTAAAACCTTCCGCTAATATTGTCTGCTTTGGTAAGTTATTTGTACTAAAGATACAGAGACAGACCATCGGAAGCGATTAGCTATTATCACCTGTGTTTACGTACATCTCCCAGACGGATTTCTTAGACATACAATCTGGCTTTCTTTCATCTGATCGTGCGAGTCCACCTTGTGGCAACAAAGATTTCCAGTCAACGTCTTCATTACACGACACTGGGCGATAAAATTATAATCTGCAAGCTGGTCTAATTAGCTTTCTAATTCTACTTTTTACATGGTGAAATGTAAACAAGTCTGGGAGTGAATAGGCAAAATGCAAGTGCATAGAATATGCCAAATATAAGGACGATGAGTGAGGGAAATGAAGAAATAAGTTAGTAATGCAGGAGAGAATGAAAATGATGTAAAAGGGCACAACTGATTTCATCACAGGCTTCGCAACATTATAACCAATGCATTTGTTCCAGCAATGAATGCCAAGCAGATGCTCCAATTTTTTACGACAGCACAAGAAGTTTATAACCCGCTCAAAACTACTATCTGCACCTGTTCACCAGCAAAAAAACTTCCCACGTTTCTAAGTATAGCACAACCAGACATGCAGACAAAAAAGCAAAGTGTGAGAAAAGTTAATATTGTCAAGGAGAGAGGAATGACAATGGCAGAAATTCTTACTTATGATTTTTCACCTTTATCCTTATTAGATGAAAATAGTGCTGCTACCAAACCCATGAAGTCTCAACTCATGTCTGAGTTGACAAAAAAAGTAGATATCACAGACAGAAATGTCCAAAAAGAGCATACCCTGAAAACTAGTGTTGTTGTTGATGTCATAAATCAGTTGCGCAGGTTGCTAGTTAAGGGAAACGACACATTTGAAGACCCGTTTACAATCCTTGATAGTAATGTGAATAATGTCTGCAAATTCAGTCGTGTTGACTATGTTTTTGACAGCTTCCTTCAATCATCAATCAAAAATGCTGAGAGAGAAAGAAGATCTTCATTGCAACCACCACCGCTGACTTCCATTGCTACCACTACGAAGCTTCCTGTGCAGATGGCAAGATTTTGGGCGTCAGTTGATAACAAAAGTTTGGATTCAAGATGCCCAGAGCGAGTTTCTGTAGACGGTATCAACTAATCGACAATGGAAAATTATCCTTAGCGGCGTATTGCTTGAAAGTGGACCTACTCCAGCGTTAGGAATAAAAGATGGAAGCTTCACAAAAATCAAGGTTATTCTTCAAGCAACTGTTGAGAAGGCTGACTTACGTATTATTCCTCACGTTTTCCACGCCGTTAAACAAGGGTTGCAGCGTATCGATGTGCTTTCAAACGACACAGATGTTTGTGTGATACTTATTCATTTCTACAAGTTTCTTAATGAAAATGGACTCTCTGAACTATGGATGAGAAAGTCGGCACTAGATATTATACCAATCCATACTCTCGTAGACAAGATAAGTGCTACCACAGACGTCCTTCTTGCTACCCATTTTCTTACAGGATCTGATGTGACCAGTATGATAGGCACCAAAGTGTCTTCGCTCAAGGCACAACCAGAAAAGTATCTGCATAACTTTGGTCGGCGACTTCCTCCAAGTATTCAATCCTTTAAGCTTGCCGAGGAATACTTGGTGAAGGTTCTAAAACCAGGCTCTGAGGAAGATATGTGCAAGTCATTTGACGCAAATGATGACCTAAGCTAGTCTTCCAAACTTACAAGGCCTACCTTGCACAAGCTTTTCATTGCGAGGTCACCTGAAAAGATCATTTTACATGGTATACTCATGCCCTCATGGACGAACTATTAGCCCCAACGGATTTTCGATAGACAATCAGTGCTGATGACTCATTACTCACACCAGACCCTTGTATTAGTGAGTTACCTGAAGATGTCATTCTTACCTGTACTTGCAAGAACAATCATACAAAACGATGCCCGTATAGTTTGTGACTCTCTTTTTTTTAACGTATCGGAATTTAATGTTCATACTTCAATACATTGTCATATATTCCAATCTTTTAATGCATTTATTTCCCCTTGAATACTCACAGTCAAAGATCGCAGAGGAGTAAAAATAGTCGAAGCTTATAGGAAATTTTATAACGAATTAAAAAAAAAACATGTCAGATTTGATATAAGCATACTGACAAGAGCAGAGAATTACGAAATTCAATACTAGCACGTATATGCAAAACACAAAATGGCGTCCTATAAAACGTATGCCCGGGTTGCCAGATGTCTACCCAAGATTTTACCATTCCTTTAGGCATACCCTAACGGGATCTGAAGAGAAAACTCGTCCATCTCAACATTCCTACGGGTCTTATGGTCATGGTCTTTATTACTAGGGCAGCGCACTAAGCAGTGAATGTGAACATCAGTCCAGAGCCTTAGAAAATAGATAGTGTGGAGTAATATTCCTTACGCGCATAAGCGCAACTAAACTTGTGGCAACCACTGAGTCAGACAGATAACATCTACCTTGCAGACAACACCACACTTCTGACAACACAAACCTTGAAATATGGTTTATTATATTGTGTATCTTTTGTTGATTCTTCCAGAATGCAAATTGTTTTTACGTATGATGTACATCTTTCAATGCTTTGTAATATTTCTCTTTGTACTTGAGTGTTTGAGGAACTTGTAGACTATAGCTGACTGTATCTTTCTCCAACTAAATGTCGTGAACATATAACTAAACGTAGGCACAAGTATGTACTCTGTGGCGTTTGCGAAATTTTCACTGCTTTCAGAACGAAACACAAATTCATACCCATTTTACTTACTTTTTTCGGATCAAGGAAATATTGGGTGTGACGCGACAGACACCAGTTATATAATTTTTAATTGTTTCAGATTTACGAATATGAAAAGTAGATATTTATTCAACAAGTATTTAATGTAACAATTAACGCACAAAAATTAACAAGAGTTGATCAAAGCTAAAAGTGCTTCATATAAGGTAATAAAAAAAGTGATGACATCACTATTACTCAAATTGTTTTGTTGCGGCTACTGTAGTTACTTTCCGCACTCCAGGAAACACATAACTGCTCATCCTCCGTCAGCAAATGTCGAAGAGTTTAAATGCTGGCTGTTCCTAGAGCACACTAGTTGTAAAGACACCTGGTCCATCATCTCATACGTCTATCTCTGCTAGATTTATGATTGATGTCAAATTCCAGCAGTCTGGGTCGTGCTGATTCATCGATTGCAGCGTCGTTCTCTAACAGGTGATTTTTAAGTATCATTATTATATCTCCCTTATCCACCAAGGTCCTCAATATTTGTACTCCCGGGGCTAGTTGTCAACTCTGTCACTGCCCCGTACTCCTACATTGCATAACCAAGGCAGTATATCCACAACAGTTCCTGAAGGATTAATAACCTTTATGTAAGTTCTCCATTCATGTCGTAGTCATTCATTTTAGACTTTCCGAGGCACGTTCTGAGAGTCCGATACAATAACTGTCCAGTCTATATTCTCATCTTAGAGGTTGTTATCACGTAAGTTTATCTCTGTTCATCGACGATCTTTCCCTCTAGCCGAGAAGCCCCCATCCTTATTTTTTCACCACGGAGAACAGACGCTTCAGTGCATGTTATGGCATCATCATCCCCAGTATGATCCGTTATCAGATAAGTAACATCCAACTCTGCTTTTCCATTGTGCCAATGTCTACATATCCTGACAAGGGTAAATATACCTTGGTGGTACTTTTTTCCATTTCTCTCCCGCCTTACCGCACTAAACTCAGGAATATATTTTTTTGTAAAAATGTTCTTGTTGTAAATCAACACCATACTTTACTTGATCTACCATTCTGCAACTTTGCAAAGTACCCACCACCTAAGATGTTGTTGTGCTTCATTTTTGCTTTTGTCTTTTTTTTTCCTATGAGGATTTCCAGAAGATTGAAGTAT
Source organism: Oreohelix idahoensis (assembly GCA_024509875.1). Lineage (NCBI taxonomy): Eukaryota > Metazoa > Mollusca > Gastropoda > Stylommatophora > Oreohelicidae > Oreohelix > Oreohelix idahoensis. Next base: position 43,814 of record JAMPIV010014810.1, read on the forward strand.
GCAGTCTCCGTGGGTTATATTGCGATGTTAGTATATATTGTTCATTGTTAGGTATTCAGATATTGTTTAATGTGGATAGCATATGCACATAGGTCAAGATTTCCTTCTCCAGATAATTTAGTATTCAGTCAATACCCTTTAGCTCCCCCAGGAGCATAGGCCTTTAATAAAAACATGCCCAGTCTTCCTGTCCCGTGCCATCCGCTCAAGTTCTTTCCATATTTTCCTCATCATTATCATCTCTGTATCCATCTCTCTTCTCCATGTGTATTTTGGTCTACCTCTGCCTCTCTTTCCCTGTGGATTCCAGAACAAGGACTGCCTTGTTTCCTGTTCAGTTTTCCATTTTCACATAGATTGCAAACATTCCAGGTGCCAATCTTGGAGATTTTCCTAGACGAAAAAAGGTTAGTCGGCAACCCAGACTCCTTTCGGCTTTCTCTGGGTTGCTTCATGCGTCTCCTTTCCAGAGGACCTTCTTCTGTCTTGGGCGGCTGCATTGATTTATATTCTGTATTTGACGTCCTTATTTGTTGAAGTTTTTGTGGTAAAAAGTTTTTTACGGGATGGGGTAATCAACCCCATGCCCAACCCTCACTTAGTCGCTTTTTACGACATGCATAGTAGGGTACAGTGTTACTATTCTTTGCTCCCCTTTCCGGCCCCGGTAACACACGGGTGAATTTAGTATTGCATGTCATGAATATGTTCTCGTATGTTTAATTAGCTGCAGGCGCAACAGTTTCAAATTGTGCAATTTATTCTTTTTGATTCCGTTTTGCCCAGTGATAAAAATCATGACATTGGAGAATAGTACAATTATAAATATTGTCATAATTATATGAAGACCTGCAAACGTATTGCAGCGAGAAAACGTTTCGCCGCGCTTTTGTTAAAATGGTGCAATAAATTCGATTCTTAATGTTTATTTATTTACACATTGATACATCCCCGCCGCACTACACATCGACACCTCACCGCGGACTAACGCTGGGGCGCTAAAGGTAAATTTTACCATTAAACCTGTTTATTTGTAACCGTGAAGTTATAGATTAATCACTATTGACTGAAGTGTATGTGTTACAAACGAATATGAGTATTATGTAGAACAGTCAATGTCGAAGAGTAGATCATTCTATGATACGCGAATGGGAATTATGTGCAGTCATTCAGGACACACTTGACACGTAGAACAGAAGCCGGCAGATGGCAGGTCTACGAGAAAAACATGGCGAAGTTTATTCTCACAATATCGTTCCAACAAGCAATAAGATACGTGGCATGGCATAATATAGTTACTTTGTATTTCTTCATAGTAAGTCTTCATAGTAAATCATCTTTACGCATCTTATAACAAGTGGCAATAAACAAAGTACATTCCTCTCCTCTTCTTAATAGTGGCCGTTGTGTCTAAAGGCCCGTGCAGATCACGAAGACCCAAGCAATGCGGCAACGATTTTCATGACAAATAAAGTTCTTAGATGCTTTGTGCGAGGGGAAAACCAAATCCTTCTCTGAATGTGGCACTAAACCTCTGGGTAAGTTAGTAAACCATCTTGAATAACATCGAGTAAGTGGCGGCCTCCGAAGAAAAAAGTAAGACCACAAACACGAGAATAAAATCTTCACCAAACAAATCTCAGGAGCTTGGAAAAACACGTCTTACTCAGACGACTACGAAAATGAGATAAAAAAAATCCAAACCAAGATGGCTGACCGTTAGAATGAATTAAAAAAAACCGCGATGCATAACGTCATTAGTGACTGGTGTCGTAGCGAATAATGTGGCGTTCAGTACAAGTGAAAAAATCGAACCAAAAATGACGTTACCACAGACAGCTATATCTCCTCAAATCAATGGATGTATACCTGCGTGTAGCAACCTATTATCACACATTATTTATAACTTAAACAGTATGTCTGCACACGTATGAATCATATTGTGTTAAATACATAACCAGATAGAGCTAGACAATTAATAGTTGCTGAATGACTGTCAACTGGAGGCTCAGAAAACACGAGTCATTATTACCTCATAGAAAGTGTGGGAGAATTCTAACGTTCTTGACAGTTTAGATGATGTCAGTTGTTATGTTTACTTTTCTTTAACATCCTATGAGGCTCCCTGAAATAGAAGAATCATTGTTCTATTCATATCGCTGCCAAGAGTAATCTTGAGAGAAGGTTGATACGTATGAAGACCTTCATCATTACACTCTAAGTTTAGCCATTGTTGGACTACTACCGCGGAGCAGGGAAGACAATCATCTTTAAAACTGGGCACAAATCTAGCAAGCTGGGCAGACGAAGCTGTCGATCGCACCAAGTGGCAATGATCCTTACGGTGTCACCTCATTTTGTGCGAGAAAAAGCTCTTACATGAAGCAGAAGATAAAGAACATTCGAAAGAAACACTGAGGCGAATAGCCCGTGCTTTTTATGTCTGTGTTTTACTTTTCTTCTCTACTTGCCCTTCCCTTCATTTTGTCCTTACCCGTACATTCTCTCATAATTTGCACTTAAACGACTCAAGTTATGTGTTGTTGATTTGATTACTGACTTGGTAGAAGATACCATTAATACTCCCATCTGGAACCAGAAAGATAACACTGCGCTACATGTGTTAAAAACAAACACGGGCGAGGGCCTATCTCTCACACCAAGCTTTGCCACCGTTCTTCTTGTATTGATAATCGGGAGATAAACTGCGAATGTGCCAACAGGAGTGTTAAAACACACGGCACATTACCTTAGATGTGGCATGAAGACAATGTAATACTCTTGAAGATGTATGCAGTGCTTGTCAACATTTATTACAACAATTTAACCTGAGGTTATATTATGGGAGCCGCGGTAGTGCAGTGGTTAGTGCACTGGCTTCCTGTCTCGGTGGTCCATTTTTCGATTCCCAGTTGAGGTGGGATTTTGTAGACCTTATGAATTGGGTACTAGATCAAAGTGCTGGAAGGTTAAGGCTTGCGGCGTGATGCTGACCACATCACCCCGAATGTGCCGATGGTCAAGAAAATATGGGCCTAACACCATATTCCCAAATTGCCTCAATGGGCGTGTGTTACAGTTGGGATTTTGTAGAAAGGTGTTGCAGTTGATTCTTGTAATATGAGTATGATATCAATGCATCGTGCTGTAGGTAGTGAATGTCGTGAGTGCAATCACTATCATGCCATCAAACAGTTCAGAAATACGTAGGTGGATGGGTCCACATAAAATGACAAGTTTATTACATTTGACGATTTAAAGTTCATTGCATTGGCATAGTAGAAATGACAACATGATATTGAATCCTCCAACAGTCTCGTCTCATCAGTTCATATCTCGCCGTTGTACTAGGGGTGCATACAAAAGATGATCACCCAAGCAATGTGGACTAGATAAAATGAAGATGCTTAAATCTATTGTAGAATACTTCTCTACAAAGTACGGAGCTTCTCCATAAGTACGGAATCTTCTTAAAACAAGTGGCGGTCTTCGAAGTTAGTTAATGCCACATAAAATTACATTATTCCTCCACCATATCAGGAGCTAGAAAACAAGTCCTTCCTCGACGACTACAATTGACGAAAGGCCTAGAGACAACCGTTTGCATATATTAGTGCAGAACGGATTACGTCATAAACTCCCAGTGACATTAAATATATCGCGTTCACTAATAACACTGGCTAACAAAAAAAAAAATTTTGTCTTTTGTCGTAGATTTGTGATAGGTGATTAAGACTTAGACAGCTGAAAGAATGGTCTGGCGCTCTCTCTTCCAAACCTCTACACCTCACGGTAGAAGGGGAACGACTAAGTAAGTAAGTAAGTAAAGATTAAGACTTAGGTTGGTCCCTTCTGAATAGACATAGAAATAAGTGATAGCTCAGTGGGAGGTGATAAAATAGAAATAGATTTCCCGAGTAAGGTGGAGGAAATATAGTAGATGTTGTCTCTGACACTCGAGAAGTTTTTCTCAGTCAGCCTATCATCTACAACAGAGTTAGATTAGTCAGACAAATCTAATATAATATATATTAATATATATATATATATCCTCACATACCCACAAACATAAGTGACGACAATAGACGCACAACACGTGAACCTATGACAATGAAAAATATAGATATTTGGGAACGAACTGACCGCCACACTGACTAAGTTTAATTGAATTTTTAATTATCGTAATAAAATTCCATCACAACACATTAAAAAAATTACATTTAAGCAGATACAAATAGTCATAAAGTCAATGAATTGCTACAAGAATGATAGACCCATTGGTATGATCTTTTCCCCCGATGTATAACCCACAGTCCTGTTAGAAGAAAAGTGATAGCCACAAAGAGTCACGGATACATATGAGTTAGTCTAAGATTTCCCTTTAAAGGTATGAACAAACCTTGATACTCTGATCTATCCTAAGGAACAATATTGTTAGCAACAACACTTGCATAAAGAAATTTAAGACAGCAAATAATGGGTGCCAAAATACAACAATAAAAGAATCGCCCAGTCCTTCATTCACTCTATTCAGTCAGCCGTGATCACGTGCTTTCGTTCGTACTTACAGCTTTGGTAGCAACTTCTGGACAAACAATTTTTAGGACATGCACATACAGACTCTCCAATGGTAGTCTTAGCCAAGAGAACCCCAGTTCCAAAAAGACGAGTTGAATTCGCTGCTTCAGGGAACGTTTTCTTGGTTATACTTATTTTAGGATATCTGGTTCTGTCACATTAAAATTGTCCAGGCACGAACGTTAACAGCGAGCAGTGTCAATAGCTTAAGTTTCTAGTAATTAGGAATGTCAGGTATAGGACTTTATTTGGTCACACCACCACTAGTCAAACTTCGTCGGAATGGTACTGATATTAATATTTTGCTTGCCACAAGGGCTGAAAATGTACTTGAGGTTTTTCTCTGGAAGAATTAAATCAGGCTCGATGGGCCCATTACTTCATTTAATCTTGAAAAAAACAGTTTATGTACTGGGTACTCTGTCGTTCTGGATGCCAATGCAATCTAGACAGGTTTTACTTTATACACCCCAGTCTTTAAGAAAAAATGTTTTTGTTCTTCACAGATATTTCTCCGTACAAAAATGCTGGCAAAGTTGGGTTACCCCAGTTTTCACTGAATAAAGAAAAACAACATATAAAATACTTATACATACGATGTACTCGGTTATAACTTACATTATAAACTGCAAGCGGAGAGCTTGACTTATCGTTTAAAACTCCCGTGAAATAACGTATAATTCATAAAATCAATCATCATGAATTAGAAATACACACGTATTTCGTCAATACTCAATGATGAATCAGTGCAGTTATAACTTAGTTTTAAAATATTCTCGACTGAGTATTTAGCAGTTAAATTAAATTTATTTATAGCTGCAGGAGTTTAAGCTAGAAATTATAGTTTATTCTGCTTTCCACTGTAACACGTCGCTAGAGAATATAACAGACTTACAAATTAATTTCTTCTGCACAAAAGAAAACTAGTGAAATGAAATAAGCGATTTATCACTAGATCACGCAACACACTAGATATGTATATATTACCTCCAACCAGAACTACGAGTATCACAACGAAACTAAGCGTTTCACTTATAAATATAAGTATATAGAACGAAGCGACCACGTCTACTGCAACTTGGAGATAGAATGATTAGTCTAAAACTCTCTCGGGTAGATATATCTTAAACAGACAAAGGATCCCACGTTATTCCGCAAAACCCCTGTCTCCACCTCTCCTCTTTCTCTCTCTCTCTCTCACTCTCTCTCTCTCTCTCTTAACACTTCCCATTAACTTAGACGTTGCACATAACTGCCAAACGTGCGTCTTCACACCGTCTACGACGACCTGTCTCATTTCTGGGCGATGCAGATGGCAGTTTCCACACCTCGCCGAGAAATTCAGCCGAAGAAAACTCGTGTCAGATGGAATTGCTAGACATATGTCTGAATAGACCGTATATTCACAGTTATTTGTCTCGTGCAGGAACTGACATATGATGTAATAAAGTGCGTTTCTAAATGAGAATAGAAACGGTAAAGTCAGAAGGTGAAAATAATATTTTGTCGCAAACGAACGAATGCGAAAAAACTCAGGAAAAGGATAAAAGAGCGATAATAAAGTAGAGGACACGGGTAGAAAAGAAAAGAATATAGAAAATTTATTGATCATAAATCTCTATGCGACATCTATCTCTAACATTTCTTAGTTTTTTTTTTTTTGGGGGGGGTCACTTTTAATGCGCTGTTTTTAAATCTGCAAACCGTTTTTCTCTATCAGGTCGGGATCTATAGAAATACGCAATTGAAGTTTTTTAACAACGCATACAGTATTACAACATCATTCGTACAAGAAGTATAACAGTTATGTAGGCTTGAATTTCTTTGCAGTCGACTTTCGTCGGTGAATGGTATGTGGTACATCGCGATGAAGCATTCAACAATAATCGGCAAGCATGGTCACACTCCACCGTCCTTGATAACGTTACTCCATTACAGCGATATCTTGATGGAATCGTTCTCCATGTTCATCGCTGACTTCGCCAAGGTTGTCAGGGAAAAAGTCAAGATGCGAATCGAGCAAATGGATTTTGAGGGACATGTTACAGCCCGTAATTCTGTATGCATCTATGCACTGCTTAACAATATGCACATAGTCGACAGATTTGGGATTTCCCAGAAAGTTATCGACGATCGATTTGAATGCCATCCATGCGCGAAGTTCACTACCATGTAACAAGTTCTCGAATTGTTTGTCTGCAATAACTTTCCTAATCTGAGGTCCTACAAAGATAAGTGAAAGCTTTGCTCATTTTATCTAACGCTTTTACGAAATTCTTCATGAACCCCAACTTTATATGTAACGGTGGTAAAATGATGCAGTCTTTTTTAACTAATGGCTCGTGTATTACATTTTTATGCCCAAGCTGCATACGATCCCTGATAGGCCACACCTTTCTTGCATAATGTTCTTGTCTGTTGCGCCTGTCCCATTCATATAGGAAGCAACAAAATTTAGTATACCCAGTCTGCATGCCCGTGAGAATTGCAATGACCTTTAGGTCTCCACAAATCCGCCATTGGTAGCCATTGTACTTTTTTTTGCCAAAAGTATAGCCATTGTCACGTGAAAGATAATTTATTTTACCATCTTGTCCATAATTTGATTACTCCTTTAAATGTTCTGTTTTCCGAGACATTTTGTATTTTCGTTTCTTTCATATTCTACCTACATTTTTTCACCTTCTCAACCCCACCCGAGGTTGTTTACGCTGGCCAGCTGCGGTCAGCTAACGCTAGACGTAATTTTATCTAAACGCACCTGTTCGACCAGAGAAACATTTCTCAGGTCCGCTTTAAGTGTTAGAACGAGCCAAAGACGGTTTCTGTGAAAGAAACGGTTCGTTAGCGGCGGGTACCCTCTGTGGTCCCAACAGGGGAATTTCTCTGGTCGCTTTAAAACGTTTGATGACGAGCGGCTGGTACCCTTTGAGGCCTGGGTAACGAGTGTGATCTGTTTCAGGGGAAGATAACAACCCGCGGTCAGTCTTTGGGTTTTCGCCCCTTAGACAAGATAGAGCATAATGTTATGCATTTCTCTACCTGGGGAACTTTCGCACGATTTCTGTTGTCTTACTCTAGATTACGTCTTTCGCCGAACTTCTGTAGAAATATGCAGGCCAGGTTCGGGGGGGAGCGTCCCTTGTGATCTATAAGAGTAGACTGGTTTTAATAGACAAAGACATTCGTAAATTTTCCTGGCCCGTAGATGACCATCATGAGATAAGGCAAACGTTAACACAGTACTAGAATGTGTTTGCCTATGTTCTAGTCATTTATCGGGTTCAGGGAGACCGACTAGCGAGAGCAGATTCCAGTCAGGCGAAGAACGAAATATTCTCTTCGATCTAGAGGGTTCTGAATACCGCTAGCGTCACGAATCGTCAACCCCGTTCCTGAATCAAAACCCCTTTTTGTCAACGCCAAGTTAAGCTCACGCAGTGCAACGGAGCCAACGCTAAATCTGGAATCGCCAAACGCAGTAGTAGTTCTCTACTCGCCTATTGGATTACCAGCCAGAGCATTGCGGCTTCCAGAATATCAAACCCGCCCAGCATGCCTATAGCAGAATTCTATATCACCCGCCTTTTTTGTGCCTAAACGGGGCACTCAGCAAACCACAGCCAAACCAGTTTAAACAGGATTTACAGCCAAGCGGAGCCTTGCGCCGGATAAGCGCGCCTGGGTCTCTTTGTCCTCAAGTGACTTCTTCTGGTGTATTTCCTGGATACTTAAAACCTCGCACGTATGAGCAGCCATCTATGGACAGAGTTCCAGCCCCACTCACGCTATAAGGGGAGTCACCAACGTTTAGCACCAACAAAGAAAGTTTTGTAGGCTAGTCCCTCACGAAGGATCTACAAGTAATTCACTTCCTGGAGCTAGTACATTTGGTCCCCGAAAAGCGGACAGGCTGTCGCCCAGTTCAGTCAGTTGGTCAGCAGGAGATAAACAGCGTCCCCCAGCCCAACTCGCGCCAGTAGGGGGGGTCACCAACGATAGCGCCTATACAGTGATGTTATTCATGTTAATTCCATCACCGATGGAGGATATATACGAAAACACCACTTACTGGAGTTACTTCAGCTGGTCCCCGAAAACCGAAGGACTGTCACTCGATTATTTATCTCTTTGTGTTCTACAGGTTTTATGAATGGTGATCTGTGTGTGTGGTTGTTGGTGTATATGATTATTGATGAATATTTGATTATTGATGTAATTTTATGTTGTTGTGATGATATGCATTAATTCCATGCTTTTTCTTCTTTAATAAATTTTACACATTTATTAATGCGCTGTTCACGACCTTTCCATCCATATTTGTATTTTTAGCTCTTTACTATAATCTCTATGTATGATAAGAGAAAAGAGAGAGAGCAGGAGGTGCTTAGACAGACATAAGTGAGTTGAGGCTTGGAGAGAGAGATCATTTTGGTAAATCTTCTTCCAGGTTGTCTCAAGTCCATCTCCTATTTACACCTTATCTAAAGTGTAAGCTATAACTCTGTCAGTCCACTATCCCTTGTCGATTTCACTACAGTTGTCCAACTCGACAAATACTCTACACTCTAACTCAACCACGACAGCCATATTGTCATAAGTTTCTTTCATATGAACAGAGTATGCGACTGGAATTGATGGAAATCGATTTCCGTTATGCAATAACACGGCTTTTAGACTAGTCTTGGAAGAGTCGATGAAAAGTCGCCATTCGTTGACTATGTGCTCATGACCGAGGAGCACCATTAGACCGTTTACATCTTTGCAATAGCAAATGTCATCATCCATCTCAAAGTATTGAACAAGTTCTCTGTGTCTATGACGAAATTTAGATATCGGAGTATTGGGCGACAAAGAATTCCATTCTTTGAGTCGCGAACCGAGTAATTCCGCTTGTCCTTTGGTAAGAGCGATATCACATATTAGATCTGAAAGTTCTGAATGGTTAATTAAGTGAACACCATCATTCACCGGTATATAATCCGAGTCAGAATTAGTTTCTAAAGCAGGTAAACTATCACTTTCTGATGGTTCATTCACGTCCAACGGATATTGTTCTGGTGGAACTGGGATCGGACACGTGATTGGATCATGAGGCACTGGTTTCGAAACCCATTCAATATTTGGATAAACCACAGACTTTCTAGTGTTAAAAGTGAAACCATGGGTATTTGTCAAGCAGAAGTAACAATCAGTAGCGTGATTTGTCGGTTCACGCCATATTACTGGCACTCCAAAAGGCATCGACTTATGCTTCGGCGATTTTCGTAACCAACCTGCCCATGTATTTGCACAAGTCCAAAAAAATTCCTTATGGCTTCCAAGATTTATTTGCATCATCAACTTTCGAATCGAAATAAAGTTCATATGCTTTCTTTAGTAATGGTGTAAAGTTTTTCTGGTGAACACGATCGGTAAAATATCCGCACACGTAACAGAACAGATCAGCCGAATTTCTACAACTTCTAGAAGCCATATTTCGCTCATAACACATAAGGAAAGGAATCCACGAGGCCTGTAAACAGTAAATTAATATGAAACAAATATAAAGGTATGTTATAAGGCACTCGTAGGAAATAAAGAAGTAGAACACTAGACATCAGAAAAACAACAGACATGAGTGGCTTACCCAGGATTTGAACCCTGGACCTTCCGTGCGACAACACCGCTTAGCTACGCAAGCGAATCACACTGTCCTCCCTGCCATCTACGCATCCCCAAAAAGGATGTTTCAATGACAGGTCATTAGTCCGAACCTCTATACATAACACCGGAAGTTTACCATGGGCAGTTCAGCCTATTAATGACGCAATCACTTCTGTTGTTCCCTTATATATCAGTATTGGTCAGTCCAACAAGACAAAGACCTTAATACTGTGTCCAGTATGATAGTAGACTTAGAACAGTAAGAACAGGACAGAGGGTAGGTTTGGTATTGTATAAACATTTATAACACATAAGGAAGGGAAACCACGAGGCCTGTAAACAGTAACTTCCGGTGTTATGTATAGAGGTTCGCACTAATGACCTGTCATTGAAACATCCTTTTTTGGGAATGCGTAGATGGCAGGGAGGACAGTGTGATTCGCTTGCATAGCTAGGCGGTGTTGTCGCACGGAAGGTCCAGGGTTCAAATCCTGGGTAAGCCACTCATTTCTGTTGTTTTTCTGTTGTCTAGTGTTCTACTTCTTTATTTCCTACGAGTGCCTTATAACATACCTTTATATTTGTTTCATATTAATTTACTGTTTACAGGCAACGTGGTTTACCTTCCTTATGTGTTATAAATGTTTATACAATACCAAACCTACCCTCTGTCCTGTTCTTACTGTTCTAAGTCTACTATCATACTGGACACAGTATTAAGGTCTTTGTCTTGTTGGATTGACCAATACTGATATATAGGGGAACAACAGAAGTGGTTGCGTCATTAATAGGCTGAACTGCCCATGGTAAACTTCCGGTGTTATGTATAGAGGTTCGCACTAATGACCTGTCATTGAAACATCCTTTTTGGGGATGCGTAGATGGCAGGGAGGACAGTGTGATTCGCTTGCATAGCTAGGCGGTGTAGTCGCACGGAAGGTCCAGGGTTCAAATCCTGGGTAAGCCACTCATGTCTGTTGTTTTTCTGATGTCTAGTGTTCTACTTCTTTAATTCCTACGAGTGCCTTATAACATACCTTTATATTTGTTTCATATTAATTTACATATTTCGCTCAGAATTATTTCAAAATACAGTAACTATTTGAAAAATAGCGTAACATATGTCATGCATCTTTTAGCAGTATAAAAAGTAGAATTATTTTGCATTTTATTAATTTTTAATAAGTTACAAGGATATAGTAAAAATGAAACGGAGCAAATAACGGTTTCCCAAAAATATATTTATTCACAAATATCTTAAGAACCCGATGTGATAGAGATAAACGGATTTCAAATTTGAAATCAGCGCAAGAGACTGACCTAAGAACACTTATTCTTATATAAGAAAGAAAAATGTTGTTTGTCAGTGTAATTAAAACCCGTGCAAACATCATGATTAACCACAGATAGACATATTACCGCGTAGATTAACTGCTAATAGACTAGGTGTGGTCAACATGCAAAAATATACATAAATATTTTTTAACAGCGTGTAACGAGATCCTTTTATATTTTGAGTTTCATACACGATCCAATAAAAACAACCGGCAACTGTCATACATTAAATGGAAGGATTTTCAAATAAAACCCATCGCATGTTGTCACGCGGGATTTTTATGAACGGTGTGACAGTTTTGCCTCGTCTGCTTTGCAGTAATTGTCCGATAGTGGCCAAAACTCAAGAGTATCTAAAGCGCGTCGTCAAAGGTGTCTACCTTCGCACAAGACTACTCTTGGCAGAGATGTAGAAAGAAGGGTAATGACGCCTCTATCCCAAAGGGAATCTTCACAAGATATTCAGAAAAGCGAAAACAATGCTGCATTGGCTGAGCACGTTAATTATATGATCTGCCGACAACTTTTGTGAAGGATTAAGCAATTATTTATTTTAGCTCGTTAAGCCCCCACCTCTGATTTACTCAGTGGAATTCTTCTTATTATGGTATAGCTTTGTTTAGAGTGTGTTTACTAAATTGACTGAGACAACATGCAGTACATTTAAAATAATTAAATCAAAGTTAATGTGTATACTAACAAATAACAGATTTAATAATCATTTAGTTTTAACAAGGGTTTAAAAGAATGAATTATGTTTGTTCAGAAAGTTCTCATCACTGCTGTGATGGAGTAGAAATGTGTAAAGAAGTTCAAGTGGCAGCTTTAACGTTTAACTTATCTGCCACTGGTAGGTTCTGCTCCCGCTGATGGGTTGGTTCTGTGTAGATAGGTCACTGAAGTTCTCACGTCTCTGGTCAAGATTACAGGCGCAGCATGTTTCAAGTACAATCAAGAAGTAACTGCCAAGCTGGTCCCTAGTTTCTACGTCAGTCTATTTATACCCTCAATTTGTTCCAGAGATTAGTACCTTCCTGGTACCACCAACAACTATGGTAAAAGAATAGAAACGAAACGCTCTCATGAGTATTGAGTTTTCCCGACACATACTTATGTGTCCCCTTTCTTATACCACCATCCCATTTAACTCAGAATTTACCCTTGATGAGAATTAAACTTAATCCCTCGAGAGATATCTTTCTTTACATTTAAATTGATAGCTTTATAGTTATCTTACATTTAAATGAAAAGGTTAATAGTACAGGTAGAATATGTTTACGTTTACGTCTCAACTGTTTGAAAAGTGTTCACAATATAAATTGAATATGTTTTCATTTACATTTACACTGATTGAAAAGCTTGAAACTTTCATTAATTATAAAGTGAATATGTTTACATAGACATTTACACTGGTTTGAAACTGTAAGTATATTAATTAGAATGTACATCATTTCTTTTATCTTTCCTTCCCTGCTCCAAATGGAACTTGGGACTACCAATGCTTTTAATTCTCTGTAAGTAACTAGCAATAAAGCAGTCACCAGCCCTTGCAGTGGGGTTTATGAATTCATCATTCTATACGCTGAGGTTGCCAGCCTCAAATGACTTGGACATCCGCTAGCGATTTTCACATATTAATATTCACATGCCAATATATACATATTAGTTCACGTGTTAGTGATTGTAACGAAATAATCAGCGGGTTGTAGGTACTGAGCACCGCTCACGGGTTAATGGGTACGCCTGAGCTATTTTGACTGACAGCGAGATTGAGAGAAACCACGTGCGAGGAATTCGAGCGGTGAACTGTGAGAAAGAGGGGAGTTTAGATTGGAGGAGATGGATTGCGGGGTTGGTACTAGACGGAGGGTTGTGTGATAGCTTGTTTATGGGTTTGGAATTGTAATGGAATTGTGATTGAATTGTTAATTGAATTGCATTTGCAGGCTTGTGACAAGGAAGTCCGGCCATTGGTTATTGCATTGTGTGAAGTCGTGCACCATTACTATGATTGTATTTCCATAACCAGGATCTGTCAGATTTGTACTGGTTGCAATACACAGATATGTGGGACTGTACACTCGGATTTTGTTATTGATTATTGTTCGAACGTCCTGTACATGTTTTCTGTCACAAGCCCATAACACATCCCCTAGATAGATGTTAATAATCGCGTAACAGTAATGAAAAATAAGGAATGTAAAATGACAACTTACGCCAATCCTGGCTCACAGACTTTTTGACCAGATGATTGAAGTTAAGGCACTTGATTAGGCCTCTTACACGTGTTTTAGGGTCGTTACTTTTATAAGATAATTCCCTCTATAACTACGTGTGTTTCAGTTTCCTCAGCCTTCCTTATTAAAATGGGTTTCCTGTGCTATGTAAGTCCTTCAAGATTGTTCCACAAAGTCCGGCCTGATAAATGGAAATTCTGAATTCTAACTTCTGGCAAGTCTGGTTGTGTCTTGGCAAGCGTGAATCTCACAGTGTCTTAACACTGAAGCGTGTCAGGTTATATTCACTGTCCTCCCCGCATCTGTTTATTATGAAGCTACTGAAAAGCTCAATCGTTTTCAAACATGCTTGGCGGGTGGGGCGGGGGGAGGTGGGGGGTGGGATCGCGATATCAAATATTTCCGACATGGAAAAATTATGTGCATAGTGTAGAGGTCACCTGTTCCATGTATGGCAATCAAACCTCCGGTGCCTTGTGTACACTCTCACAAATACGTCGGTAAACTCATAATTCAACGTGTTTCAGATGTAACAAGTAATCTTGTGATAACAAGTCGGACAGGAAGTGCTAATGTTATACGTTTCCGCCGCGTGTAGGTCTGTAATTGGCGCTTAATCTTAGCAAAGCTTTACCGCGCTCTTGCAACTGTTATGCATACAGCAAACAAGGAGTGTGTTACGCACGGATTATTATTATTTTTCGTTTGTATAAACATTTTTCGTATGTATGATCATTTTTTGACTGAAATGTATATTATATATATTTACAGTCAAAGGGACAGAACCCGAAATATTGATACTGCTATTTTTTAGGAGTTTACCTCCTCTTGTATAGAGACACGTTCGGTCTATAATTTCTTGAACGAAGCGTGATCACATCTCCTTATTTGGTAGTACCAGTCAACTATGGTAGATGTCTGAAAACCTGTCTTAACGCTTCTTTTCATGACCATAAAAGGCGCGACTGTGTAAGACTTTTATCTCGAATGTTCTTAGAATCGTCTTATTGTGAACGGCGACTCAGAGATTGTCGTTCTGCGCATGTCTCGACTTGGTTTTCGTTTGTTGTTCCGGCCAGCTCGGGGAGTTTAGAAATGGTCTAAGTAGCGAGCAGACGCGACCTGCGTCTTGTGATTTTCTGAGGGAAATACATTGTCTTTGTGAGTTAGTTAGCTAACTAGACTATTTCCCAGTATTATTCAAGCCTGCCTGGAGGCATATGTTCATGGTTGATTTTCCGAAATAAGGTAATTCCTCTTGTATCGAACTTTATGCTATCATCTAGAGGTTCGTCATTTTGTCGCCTTTTTGCTCGCCTGTGTGATTCAAAATGGAGAGGTACTTTGACTAGGATTAAGTCACCGGTATCTTTATACCTGAACTAGTTATATATATATGGGTCGCTCTAGACCAACAAGACTATTGTCTGTGTTCCAGGATTCGTTATATCAGAGATCACGTCCAAGTCAGATGGTTAGACTTAGAAACATTATAAAGGTCGAGCTGACCTGTAATCCATGTATGCTATTCACGTGCAGACAGTAAACGGACTGATTGTATACATCTGATCTGCTAGCATCAGAAAGGGAATATTTATTATTGTCTATGAACAGTGATGATCTGCAGCTGACACTGTTGCAGAATTTATATATATTATTTATACAGCTTCACGAACTAGAACTCTATGATTTTGAATGCTGAACTCGTTGAACTATGTTGATGATATAAATATCCTGACTGTTTTGTGGCGTGCAATAAATGGGAAAAATTATACAACGAAGTTACCATTTCTATGACTCTACACATCATGTTGCCTGTGTTATACCCTGTGAACTGTTCTACTACCACATACACAGCAACATCCTAAAATCAGAGAAGACACCTACATCTTGCACTTTAATACCAGGTGTCGATAGGGGTGGCAAGTGGTCGTCAATCTTATACGGAGCTAACGTACCTGGCATTGTGGCGCACCATTATCATTTAGCCTAAATCCACCCTTATCAGAGTGTCAAATGGTTTTGACAATATTATCTCAGCCGCGCCTGCAAATTTTTAGGGAATGGACGGGTAACAAACAGACATGGACGACTTATCCCTGAAAGGAGGGAAAGAAGGAAAATACAAAATATCTGCTACAGTGGACAGAGAAAGAAAAGAAGGCAACTCGGTAAAATTCGCAATGTAATGTTACAAAAATGTAACTGATTACTGCCGTAGTGAAAGAGAGATCGGAAAGAGGTCGCCCTAATATCCATCTTGTGACGAAATTAACGACTCATTGTTAAATGTACAGATTAAACAACGGTTGCTTTTGTGATGAAGTTTCTTGGACTAACAACAATATGCGGGCAAAGTGTCAATTGCCGAAAATTGCGGAGTTATTATGTGAAAAATAAAGTGAATAATTTCTGATATTTATTTCCAAATACAAAACACTCTATTACATTTCATATCATTTATCAAGAACAACACACTCTATGACATTTCAGATCATTTATCAAGTACAACACACTATTACATTTGAGATCATTTATCAAGCACAACACACACTATTACATTTCAGATCATTTATCAAGTACAGCACACTCTATTACATTTCAGATCATTTATGCATGAGTCAGTCATATATATTATTAAATTTCGATATCATTGTTGCATGTTATGAATGTTTGTAATAGTTACAGGATGCTTTATAACCTCGTGTGACTGAGAAACGAGGCATACGAAAGTTCCATTATATTACAGATAGCAACTAGGTCTGCTCCATCATACGAGTTCAGGTCACGTACATTTTTTTTAGTTGGCCCTGTAAGAGTGCGCAGTTGAAGTACTACATTAATTAACAATTTAATGTCTATTAAATTCATACCGAAACATTTGAACAATGGCACCCGTAGAAACAATAAGTGCCAGACAAAGCCTCTGCTTGACATATGTTCAGAATATAGTATACATCTAAAGGCATGTTATATAAACATTCAACAGCCCAAATAACAACATAACACACAAAGCCCGCCCTAGGATATTTTTAAGTTGGCACGAGGTCATCTAACCCCAATCCCGTGCAGTACCGTATTTATACTCTTATGAAAAGGCATTTAAAAGAGAACTAATGAAGGAGATTAAAAGTAGGCAGCTAACATATTTTTGCCACAAAAATGTTTTTTTAAGACATAATACTTTGCAGAAGACCACACCAGAAGGGAGAGTTGAAGGCAAACAGGCAAGAGGAAGAAGGCACTGTAAGTGGGAAGATAACATCAAGAGATGTACAGGAAAGAAGCTACCAGAATGCACCATCAAGACAAGAGATAGAAGACGTTGTATATCCATTACAGCCAACCTTCGTTGTGGAGATGGCAGCTGATAATAATGATGATGATGAGACTCAATTTAAGCTACTGTGTTGTATCATGAGAAAATAATTGAATGCCTCAAAGACATAGGTATTGATGGAAAAGATATAAGAATACTCAGTAACCTTTATTGGGAGCAAACTGCCACAGTAAGATCGGGAAGGAATTATTCACCATACATAGACATAAAAAGAGGTGTCAGACAAGGTTGTGTGCTGTCCCCCTGCCTATTTAATTTATACACCGAAAAAATTTTCAAACAGATACAGGAAATACCAGGACTGAACATCAGTGGAAGATCAATAAACAACCTTAGATATGCAGATGATACCGTGTTGTTAGCTGAAAGCGAACAGGAGTTACAAGAACTAGTGAAGCAAGTGAACAGTATAAGTCATGAATATGGACTCGACATTAATATTGAGAAAACTAAAACTATGATAATTAGCAAAACAGACGATAAACCCACATTAAAGATAAGCGTAAATGGGAAAATCCTGGAACAAGTCAAGAGCTACGTATATCTTGGTCATATAATAACAGAAGATGGCAGATGTGAAACAGAAATCATGAAGAGAATAGGAATGGCCAAAGCTACATTCAACAACATGAAACATATACTGACATCCAAACAGTTATCTCATAAATTAAAACTGAGAATCATAAAGTGTTATATATATTCTGCATTTCTGTATGGTGCAGAAACATGGACGATGAGTGGTTACCGTGGTAACAAACATAAAACATCCGCCATATTGGTTTTTTTAATCAATTTTCAAGAGATCATATCATATGTTTTCTGTTGTCCAATGTTTATCAAATTGCACACACATGTTGTGACTGACAATTAACAAATGTTGTCAGAAGCTTATTTTGATAAGTTTAAAATTCTGCAAGAGATATTTTTATGAGACCAAAATAAATCTGACTGCTGCTCTATTGGATACATCGTACTAGGCGACTAATATGAGTTTGGCCATGAGGAAAGAAAACTCATCTTATAAAGCAAATTGCTAGAAAAACCACCGCAGCAAGGGCATTTGAATGTTTTGTGCAGGCCTCCTGTAAAGGGCCAACTGTGTTAGCGGCTCAGTGCACCACAGGGAAGGAAAAGGAGAACGAGGATTATGTACACTGTTGGGATCCGCGCTGATGTCATGGTTACTACACTGCGTTGGCGATCGGGTGATCCAGGTTCGAGCCCCGGAGAGAACATTTGAAGCAGTGTCGTCGACCAGGACTTGGACTGGACTAATTCAAGCCGTGGCGAAGACATTTAAGGAACTGTCGTCGACCAGGGACTGGAATAACCTGAACGGCTCCTGAGCCAACCCAGCTCAAATGGGTACCTCCGAAATCGGCGAGTGTCTGCCTGAATGGTGAGAGGAATTGTCAGGGAAAAAAAGGGATACTCATGTAAAATCAGTCTCAGGTTAGACATATTAACCAATGATGTCGCCTCGAGTAACAGCGGGCGTTAGTTAAAAAAAATTATTTTTTTTTAAATACCAACATAAAATAAAAAACTGTAGCGTTGTACAAAATCATAATCCCCATTGGGTACTGGTCTAGAAAGCGGGCCCCGGAAGTTCAGGTTTTTGAAAACGCGAATCGACTTTTTATTTCCTCATACGATACATATTTCGTTTACCATTTCGTAAATTGTGTTTCGTTTCGGAAAAAGTCTGGGGCCCGCTTTCTAGACCAGTACCTATTTGGGTTTTTAAACTCTTATTACAGGTAATTTTTTTTATTTTTTATTTAGTATGTTGAATTACAGATGGGTGTTCATTACTCTGTTTATTAAGAGGATTAATATAGATATGTAGGAAAGCTTTCATATTCGAATTAATGAATTTCTTTTTCTTTTTATTTTAAACTATGTTTTGAAAGTTTCTTTTTAATGTTTCTTCTTCTTTACTTACTTACTTAGTCGTTCCCCTTCTACCGTGAGGTGTAGAGGTTTGGAAGAGAGAGCGCCAGACTATCCTATCGGCTGTCTTCCTCCTGGCCTGGTTCCATTCTAGTCCTCGGTCCTTCAAAGATTGTCTAATGTTGTCTTCCCAGCGGACTCTGGGTCGTCCTCGGGGTCTGGATCCTTGGCTCTTTGTTTCCAAATTCTTCTTTCCAAATTTTAATTTTTTTTTAAAGTACATTTCGGCACCTTCACCAACTGGGCGCCCGGCCTGCAGGCACTGATAAAACAGAATGAACAAGAACAGATAAAACAGAATGAACAAGAACAGATGAAACAGAATGAACAAGAACAGATGAAACAGAATGAACAAGAACAGATGAAACAGAATGAACAAGAACAGATAAAACAGAATGAACAAGAACAGATAAAACAGAATGAACAAGAACAGATAAAACAGAATGAACAAGAACAGATGAAACAGGTGGTTAAAAAAAGCCCTAAATAAGTGGTAGCGAAAATAAAATAATTTGTCTTTGTATTTACTGCCACTAGTCACTGAAAATGCCATTTGATTTTACTCATTAAAAATTAAAAGAGTGTTCAATGTGTTCGCGACCTAAAAAAAAAAAAAATGCACCACTTTGGGTGGCGACCTCCCAGTAAAGATAAAACAGACAGATTTTCACAATTTACTATGCTCTAGGGAAAAAAAAGAGATTGCTCCAAAACATTATAGATTTCTACAGTTAGCCGTGAGAGCATTTGACGAGAAATTTCTTCTTTAATGCTTCAGAAACAAAGAGATTGTTTCCTATTGTTTCGGCTTGCCATGATAATTACTGACACGATGAATACTTCACACATTTAACATCTTTTTATTTCCATTTTACACCGATAGAATTAGTGGAGCAACTGCTTTTTAATGTTTCTCATCTAAATACAAAATTGATCCAATTATACGGTTTTGCTGGGAAAAACATTTGTTCATACAAATTTCGTGTTTAAACACACTGTACTACGAATAACGCAATTTGTTTAAGAAATAAAATAATTTAGAGTCATTCACTGATCCAATGACGGCTAGACTTCGGAAGTGTGATATCCTTTCAGTAAAAATTGCTACAGTGCTGGCTGCAACGAAATATCTAAAGGACTTCGAAAAATCAAGTATGGCAATTGAAAACACTACTCAAAAAAGTCTTACTTTTCGTGGCCTTGTGACAGATGAACAATATCTCATCATTATGGAGTACTACGCAGAAGCAGGAACGGTACTGTCGTTCGTTGGCGTGATTTCCAACATCATCAACATTAGAACTTTCATTGCTATGGGTCTCAGTGACGGCATCACTGTTTCTTTCCTTGCTCTGGCAATTTTTGACTTGTCTTATCTGATTCCTTCATGTTCACTTGGGATTTCAGTCGCTTTAGGTGTTATTGAGATGAGAACCACCACTAGGTTTGCAATAGATCCTTATGCTGTGTCAATATTTTTAGCTAATATTATGGTCCTCGTTAACGTGACTAATGTGTTGACTACAACTTTTCTAGCAGTCGCCCGCTGTATGTGTGTAGCTAAACCCCTTCATTTTAAGAATTATTTTACAAGAAAAAGGACTATTGCATTCATTATTGGGTTTGTCACTTTTGCCATTGTCAGTTACACCCCAGTAATAGCCAACATGGGCATCAGGATACTGCTTGACAAAAAGACAAACCTAACAAGGCCAACCTTATGGATGTCAGCACAACGAGAGTCCATCAAAGTTATTGCATGGGTAGTAATAGACATGGTTTTACCCTTTACCACTCAGTCAGTCGTCATGGTCTGTGTCCTGATTATGGCACACAGTCTTCGGGCGGCTTCCAGGTTCAGACAGTCTTCGATAGTGTCATCAGAAAGGGAAAGCAACAAAGGCAGAAAAAGAGTTGTTTCTGATCAAAAGGAGAATATGTCGTCTTCTGATGCTCCGAGTGGTGCCACCAACAAGCTAGTTGGCAAAGATCTTCGTGTGGTTCAACAAGTAGTTTTCATATCTTTGGTATACATTATATGTAATACACCAAAGATTCTGATTTGCATTATCGCTTCCATTGAGTCAGAATTTGCTATTGGTGGACGATATAATAATTTGTATCTTTGTGTAAACACTCTCAGGCAACATTTTGAAATTTTCAACTCCGCAGTAAACACTATAATTTACTATAGATACAACACAAAATTTAGGAAAACTCTACTAAACTTGTGAATTCCCAGATTTCACTACAATATCATGTATAGATAACGTCGTAAATGACATCATGCGGAACATAATTAAACAGGTTGTGGGACAGGATCAAGATCTTTGAACAGTCGCAAAAAATACGTAAACCTAACTGTTATGGCCGTGCCTCGTGATCAAACAGGCTCTCTGGTTTTGTATTTTAAACTATAGTCACAGGAAAAAAAAATAAACGTTTTGGTCTAAAGTAGTTAATTCAGTCAAAAACATAAAGATCTTTGCAGTGACACATTTACCGTCACAAGTCAGACACATTTACCGTCACAAGTCAGACACATTTACCGTCACAAGTCAGACACATTTACCGTCACAAGTCAAACACATGTAGTGACAAAAGATAAAGCGTTCAACGTGAATATCAGTGTAGCCACAAAAGAAGAAGGAAGACTGACATGTTACATTTTGACAGCTAAAAGCAGACACATTTAAAGATTCGGCACTTTACTGACAGCGAGAGTTTATTAACAGTGGTTTGTATGTTTTCAAACAATAAATATACATGTATATATCTTGTAGGATACGACTTTAGAGGCAGAATTTAGCTGGCTAATCTGTCCTGTGAAACGGTAAACTAAAACAAAATCTCAACAGCAACATTCACAACTCAAACAAAACAAATAATTTAAGTAGTTCGACTCGGCCATCCACGATGGAACAAGGTTCCAGCTGAGAAGGTTCATGACCCAGCCTAGAGAAAGCAGAAAGGTTACTGGGCTGCTGACATGCCGTTTGTGCTCTGGGAATATCAACAGATTCGGCTCCTGAAATGTTCTAACACTAAACGAATAAGATAAAAACTACATAGCAGGCAAGATAAATAAGAAATTATAAGAAAGACATCTTGGGTTCGTGCGAAACATACTCGAAGTAAATAGAAAGACGGAATTCAAGGTGGGGGAAATAGTACTGTTCCCAGGACGTGAGGGAAAAAGTGCACACTAAAGTAAAGGTGTAGCTCTAATGCTATGAAAGAATGCGCAGAAGGCACTCAGAAAATGGCATGTCGTAGGTGGGGAGATTTAAGAGGAAATATCTGATGATCGATTTCCAATAATCGAAGGTATGGGGTATCTGAATTTTCATGAATGCTCTAGAACACGGGTTCCCCAACGGTGTGGCGCGAAAGAATGACAGAAGTGACCGGAAGATTCAACGACAATCAAGGATTTAGAGAGATTTTAACCAAATTCGCCAAAAATAAATATGAAGGTCTTTTTTCTTATTTATTTTGTTACCAGTTATATAATATGGGAAATATGTGAATAGAACCCCATAGATGTTTGTTCAGATTTTATCCAGTAAGTGTTGCATAATTGTAAGAAATATTTTCTATGAATTATTTTGGATCAACCAAACAGAGACGAGCTTTTCCCGTATGATGTAGAAAGTCTGTTCGCTATTCAGAATGGCTGAAGCGAGCAAATCGCATTTTGTGCAACCGGAGGTTAGACTTAGCAATAAATTACAAACATGGAATAATGGAAAAGGATTTCCTTGTCGCGTGGTGAGTATTGGGGCAACTACGACAGTAGTTTTCGCCAGGAATAGCTTACGAGATAGTAGGTTGAAGGTCTCTAGAAATTGGCTCGTTAATAAAGAATAAAGACCTATTCGAGACAGGGACAAGAAGAAGAGTATACAAATGCTTTCCACTGGATATTGTTTTCTAGTTAATTATGGAAAGAATTCTTTTTCCCCACGACCTTAGCTTCTGCCCTTAGATCCCGTAACAGAAAAAGCCCCCAACCTCATCGGAGTGTAGAAATCCCCCTATATGTAAATATCTTACACCGACAGCACGAGTGATACATTAACGAACTAGATAATTATCAACTGATTATTGGGTTTATTAATTAAATATCCACATATATAGGGTTAGTAGGGATTAGAAAGGAATGGTAAAAGATGATTCACACACACAAAAACCACATGAATGAGATATTAATATTGTGGTTAATTAAATAGAAGAATAAGCTTGTGAAATGATGATGATGTGATATGATACATGTTACCAAAATGGGGAGTAATCTACACAGTCCGTGTGTCTCTAAACGCTGGACCCGGGTAGGATGATTCATAGGTATGCATAGAATGTCCCAAGTTGCTATAAGTTATGTCGAGTGGGGTATCTCTATGTCCAGGAAGTTCTGATGAAAACTTTTGTTGTACTGAGAACGTTGACGATATACGGTCCTTCACTGTTTGACAATATCTCTGTAGCGTTGACCAACAGTTAACAGTTATCGTATCGAAAATGTCTGTTTTCTAATATCCGAAGGGTACTGGCCAGACTGGATATCTTCAAGAAGTGTTCTTGATATGTAGACTCATTACCTTGAATATGTAATCGTGATTTATAAAATATACTTTGGAGTCTGCTTCATAGAATACGCCTAAGAGTGTGTTGCACTTGGTATAAATATGAGATTCAACTTTTGCACTCTTTAGATTGACTTCACATGGTAAGCTTCCGATGGAGCTGAACTTGAAATAAGTAATCAACGGAGCTTGACTCCTGAATTAACCTTTCGATGGAGCTGAACTCGATATATCTATGTACTGAACATTTGCGCACGTGATATAAGGTTACGAGAAATACTGCGTCCGCCGTATTAATCGTGGGCGAGAAATATTTCTTTTCTTTTTAATTGAGGAATGAAGGATGTCCTAAGGCAAATTCTGCTAGCCAAATGTCCGTTTTGATAACTTATTTCTGGTTAGACGTCCCACACGTAGCGTGTATACTCACACTTCTGATGGACTGAATACACACACAAGTCTTCGTAAGTTTTCACACCTAATATCACCGGTTGGCTTTCATTTATGCTACTCCTTACTATTGATTCCTTTGAGTTCAATTCTAATGATGTTAAATATATCGTGCATGAGAGTGTGTGCGCACGGAAGACTGTGATGATGGTTTAACAAGCTAGATGAAAGTGAAGTATGAACTATTAATTACTTCCTATCAGAATATCATCTTAGAGAAAAATATTCTGATTTTATTTAGTCATGCACTGGAAGAATTAATTGAAAAACTAGCTTTTGCACATTTATCTAGACGACTAAGATAAATAACTAATGAATAAAAAAACGTATTAATAATATGTATAAGATTTACTAACCTTTTCCCTGCGCAAAATCCGTTAAGAACACAATACACCACAGATATGAATTATTGTATCTACACTGGATTAAGCGTATTAGTTAATAAATTAACTGTAAATGTCTTATGTATGTATATATATATATATATATATATATATATATATATATATATATATATATATATATATATATATATATATATATATATATATATATATATATATATATATATATATATATATATATATATATATATATATATATATATATATATATATATATATATATATATATATAGAAGAAAGTGACCAATAATTTTATTTTACATTCAATTGAATTTTGTTTGAAAAATTAACCAAGAACAAAGAAGAAAAGATCTTGTATATAAATAAATTATAAAATGTACCCATAGTCTTCAGTGAATTATTTAAATAGTTTCTACACCACAATGTTGAAAACTGCACTGCTTCTAACGAGCTTTGCAGAACAAAATATCGCTGGTTTAGTCAATGTAAATTAATATTAGACAAACATAAAGGTATGTTTTCAGGCACTCGTAAGAAATAAAGAAGTAGAACACTTGGACAACAGAAAAACAACAGACGTGAGTGGCTTACCCAGGGTTCGAACCCCGTACCTTCCGTACGACAACTCCACCTAGCTATCAAGCGAATCACACTGACCCCACGGCCAGCTAGGCATCCCCAAAAAAAGGATGCTTTGCTGACTATTTATCAGTACGAAACACACAAGATAACACCGGAAGTATACAGCAAAGCATCATTTTTTGGGGGGATGCCTAGCTGGCCGTGGGGTCAGTGTGATTCGCTTGATAGCTAGGCGGAGTTGTCGTACGGAAGGTACGAGGTTCGAACCCTGGTAAGCTACTCACGTCTGTTGTTTTTCTGTTGTCCAAGTGTTCTACTTCTTTATTTCTTACGAGTGCCTGAAAACATACCTTTATGTTTGTCTAATATTAATTTACTGTTTCCAGGCCTCGGGTTTCCCTTCCTTATGTGTTATTTATGTTTAGTCAATGTGTCCGAGATAATCTAACTCTTCCCCTCAACCAATTACCAGACGTGCATCATGCAACCCAGCCCTTGGATCTCTCTGGTCTACTGTCAGTCTAAAAGTAGGTTGGGCAATTCGCCACCAACTTTCGTTCGCGTTGCCCGCCAGTCTTGGCCAGATAGCGTGGTTTTTGCCGATTGGTCGGCTATAAAAACCCACACATCCTCTAACTGTCACCAATCTGGCTGTTCATTTCTCATGCGTGCTAGTTAACAAGTCCCTTTGTCGTGCGCAGTGACCATCGTCTCCCATCTGGAAACAAAGGCTGGTTTTCCGCGTCGAGGGTCTTTGATCTCACACTCCCGGAGTTCATTGTTTGCGTGGCCATTGTATCATGCGTGATGGTGACCGTGTTTTGTTTCAACAACGGCTTAGACTAATCTTATGTGTCAGCCGCGCCATCCTCAAAGTTAACAATAGTCTATTGTGGTTTGTATCGTGAGGTTTCCCCGCGGAATTAGAAATCAAAGGGTTTGTACCATGCCCAGGTGTTTGATTTTGATGAAACCAAATGTGTTTTCACAGATTTATCATGAGGCAATGTGGACTTCAAAAGATAATGCAAGGTGCAGGTCTAAATGACATCACGAATAATAAAGATTACAGTTTGATGTCCAGTCGTGATTAAAAGATTACTAGAAC
The DNA here is from genome assembly GCA_024509875.1 of Oreohelix idahoensis. Lineage (NCBI taxonomy): Eukaryota > Metazoa > Mollusca > Gastropoda > Stylommatophora > Oreohelicidae > Oreohelix > Oreohelix idahoensis. The sequence goes on from JAMPIV010014810.1 coordinate 69,994, forward strand.
CACGGTGAAAGAGCCAATGTGGAATGAAAGAGCACAATGTGGGAGAAAATAAAATAAGAAAGGTGTAGGAAAAGATAGAGCGATTAGGCTTGGCGCTCTTTAGCGCAATACCCACCTCCTTAAGTGTGATGTCAATCAGACTCATGAGAGCTTAGCCTTAAAGCTCCGGATTTACTAATCCTTTTACTCAGCTGCGTTTTTCTTCTCTGCTTCCATCCTTGCTTTCTTGTGTTTACTTGAGCATCCGTTGGGGACGAGTTTTTGCTCGCATCCGAGTGTAAAATCTCGGGATCGTAAAGATGCCTTACGGATGACAATGGATCATCGTTTTAGTGAATAGCGATCCTCATGGTTGTAATGTGGGCCTGTTCTGTTCAGTAACTCTCAGTGAACGGTTTAGGCAGATTTATATTGTAAATCGTTTGCTTTCTGTTCACTTCAACCTTAACGTTTGTTCGAGATAGTTTCTCGATACTCTTTATGGTCCTCTCCAACAGAGTTGTAATTTATTATTGCGACTTGGCAACAATACTGACACTGTTTGACCAACCTCTAAATTGCGATCCTTTGCTATTCTGTGATGATATTTGACATGATTGCGCCGCGCTTCGCGGCCCTTAGCTGTGTCTAATTTCCAGCCAGTCTTCAGACGTTGCTTCAAGTCTGTGACATATGGAAAGCTGACGTGACAGTGTCGTTTGCCTTGGCATCTGTCCATGTCCCTAATAAAGGGTCCAATGGACGTTTAATAGGTCTTCCGAAAGGTCATGTGGCCGAAGATACTCCCGTAGAAGCATGGGGACTCCCCGGTAGGCAAATAATGCGGCGGGAAGATATTGATCCCAAGTTTCTGGCCTCTCCTGTGCCAACTCGTGGAGAATAGAGGTGGGCGTTCCGCTAAATCTTTCTACTTGCCTGTTACAATGAACATGAGTGGGCGAAGTATGAAACTGGTTAGTCTGGAATATTCTAAGCAAATTTTCTATCAACTTGACATGAATTTGTGACCGTTGTCTATGAGAATTTAATGCAGGCAGCCTAACCTAGTAATGATTTTCAGTAAAGCGTCAGCTACATGCACTGAGTCGCTTACTCGCATCGCTATAGCTTCGCCCCACATGGAACATGCGTCCACTAAGGTAAGGATATGTATTCTTCTTCTTAGTTCTCAACAGTCCAGTTAAATCTATGGCCACTCTTTCAAATGGGGTGAGCGAGATTAGCATCTCCCCAAGGGTCGCGGGGGCCGTATAGTGTTTTGATGCAACTTTCTGGCACTGAGGACAAGACTTGACGAATCGTTCAATGTCGCCGGTGATCCCTGGCCAATAATAGTGGCAGGCAATCCGCTGAGTCGTGGCGCTCATTTCCATGTGTCCACTAATTGGGATAGAGTGGCCAATCTCAAGCATCTGGTTCCTATAGGTAGCAGGAACTACAAATTTGTTGTGTTCTTGTCCTTCGATTCCAGCTCTGCGATACATCAATCCATTCTTCATAAAGAAGTCTCCCTTTGAAGGTGGGTGTGTGTCCAAGGTTATTTTTTAAAACAGAACGCTAGTGATGAATCTTCCATTTGGGCCCTCTTTAATTCCTCGGCGAGAATTTTGGTAGGAGGTTCCTGCTCTGTGTCCATTTTTGACTGTCCTCTAGTCTGTACGGCCACCATGACTAGTGGTTGAGTAGGCTTTCCAGGGAACACATATCTACATCCCAAGATTAGAGAGTAGATTGATTCTTCCATTATGGCTGCACGACTCTCTCCTGTCACGTAACGAGATTCTGCTCCGATACGTGCAATCGACAGTGTCATGAGTACAACATTCTTCGAAGGACCTTGGATGTCGACACTCTCTTCTGTCATCTGGTCAGGGGTGACAAGAGATGCCCTGACCACCGCATCGAAAGCAAGTCCGGTGTCATAAAGGGACTGCACAGATTGCCCTAATACGAGGACTAATTCGATGACGAGAGTATGAGAGATGTTTCCGGTAGAAGAGCTCTGCTCCTTCCGGGGGTGAGGATTTTGTCTGTAGACATGCAGTATGTTGGGAAGGAGGCCTGCGCTTGCACTCATTAGAGTTGTGATAGTTTAAGCGACAGTACCTGCACCATTTATCTCCCTATCTCTGGTGTTGCGTAGCATTTTTCTTGTTGTTGTTTTTGAAGTTATCCTGTTTAGCGTGCTGTTTATGCAAGATGTGTGGTCCTTTGCTTGTTGGTCTGGTTGTGAGCGAGCTGGTTGTTTTGGCGCCTGCTCCAGAAAATTCTTTCTGGCTGCTTGAGATTCCATGAGAGCAATTTGGAATCGCTCCGATGGTGTAAGAATAGTTTCTAACCGGTCAGCGCCGTTTTCAGTGAGAAATCTATGCATTTTCACCGACAAAGACTCCTTTAGTTGCTCTATTACAACAGCTCTTTAAATCCGTCATAGTCCTCGGTAAAGTTTCCCAGTGTACACCACTTCACTAGGTAGTCTTCAATACTGGCTGCGAACTGCGCGAAGGTCTCTCCGACCTCCTTCTTAGAACCTCAATTTTTTTTCGGAATGCCTCTGAATGAAGTGCATACCTCACCAAAATAGCTTTTTTGAATGCCTGATAGTCATCTTGCTCTCCGACCGACAGTTTATTAAAAACATGCTGCTACTCTTAGGCCCTTGGAAAGTTTCAATTTACACTTCCGTTCTTCGAGTCCAAACCTGGTTGGAAAGTGTTCAAAGCCGTGTACGAAGGCGTCCATGGTATCGTTCATTTTTCAGAAAGGTTCCAGTGGACAGTTCATGGCATTGGTGGCACAGGTTGCAAAGTAGGCAGCCGTCTGAGCGTGGTGAGTACCCTCCATCAGAGGTGGAAGCCACTGCACTTTTTGCCAGCTCTATCTGATTGATCAGTCCCTAAATTTTCAGTTGCTTTATTTTAAGTGCATGCTCCCGCTCCGCTGCCTCCGTTGCGAGTTTCTCTTTCCACTCTGCTTCTTCTGCTGCGGCTTTCTCTTTCCTCTCTGCGGCTTCTGCATCGGCCTTCTTCTTGTCCATTGCAAGTTTCTGTATCTCCATCTCTCTTGCATGGAGTATATCAATCTCCTCGCTAATAAATTTCATCAGCTCTTTTCCACTTAACCCGTATTCACGCCCTGCCTTCATTAAACTAGCTCTAATTTTTGCGGCTTTTGTCGTGATATGCAGTAGGGGTTCGCGAAGGGAACAATTTGGCTGTTACCTCCGAACAAATTATTTGGCGTACCCAAGTAGTTATCTCTTCAAAACCAGTTAGGTTTAAAATAGTAAACAAGCTCAAATATTTCTTTAATGAATCACACACACACAGCGTATTATAAAAAATTAGATAACACATTATCTCGCCATCCTCAAAGTTAACAATAGTCCAATGTGGTATGCCTCGTGAGGTTTCCCCGGAGAATTAGAAATCAAAGGAATTGTACCATGAAACAGGATCGAAGAGGGAAGGCTAACCCGGTCCCAAAGATGCCGTGCTGAAGTCGGATGTGTCGGCCGAAAGGCGCAAATATCGCAGCTTCGCTGTAAACGGACACAACGCAACCAACGTCCTTTTCAAGACGAACGAAGAAGAAGAAGAAGTACCATGCCCAGGTATTTGATTTTGATGAAACCAGATGTGTTTCACCAGTTTATCACGAAGCAATGTAGACTTCTAAAGATAATGCAAGGTGAAGGTCTAAATGAAATCACGAGTAATAAAAATTACAGTTTAAAGTCCATTAGTGATTAAAAGATTACTCGAACCATGATAAAAGAGCCCATGTGGAATGAAAGAGCACAATGTGGTAGAAAATAAAATAAGAAACGTGTAGGAAAAGATAGAGCGATAAGGCTTTGCGCTCGTTTATCACATTCCTTATTACCTAATTTAGGAGCAGATGGAAGGCAGGTATGGACATCGTGTGAATATTACTACATGACTTAAATACTATTAACATAGCAATTATGCATACTTAGATGATGAAAAAATCACGCAAATGCAACTTTGGAAAATTAAATAAAAATGAAGACAGCTCGGAATTGGATAAAACCTTCATCCCAAAAAAGCTACATGAGAGCTAGATCTAACGAGATATCAAGGAGAGCGATTGGTATGGTAGTTGGAGTGAACAGAGAAGATATGTGTTGGTAGAAAAGCACAATCTACCAATCTTTGCTCTCGGAAGAATGACCGTTCAGTGAGTAAGTTGCGACGTAAGGTGTTTTCTCGTTTGCCCGCGCCCCAACCATATACCCAGCGGGGATTTCAGATTCGATAAATACACATTTTTGCAGTTTACAAGGCGGGCAGAATGAATCAGAGCTAACCGCAGATTCATCCCTACATTTGTATCAGTGGTAGATTAAATTTGCTTTAAACTGTCCAGCTTTTGTATTCTGACAACCAGGGGGTATTTAGAATTGCCATAAATACTTGCTTAATTAAACTGTACATTTCAGGTTTCCAGTTTTTTTTTTACACGTATAGATATGGTGATTGTTGTACCATGTATGACTAATTGTATAAGTTGGCATGATTAATGAAGATTGTGATGCCATAATATAACCACAAGTACCCAACAGAGAACTGATAACAGTCCTTTTTGGGATCATTAAAGACATGCTATCAAGTTTTCAGCACTTGTCAAAGCTGACTTGGCAGACGGGAGATTTAAAGGTTACTAGTACATCATACCACGTGTATAAATATATCTGGTGTATTATATTACATGTATATGATATTATTGCAACTTTAGTATATTGTGTATCACTATATAGACCCATGTAACTCTGACATATGTAACAGACATACGGATCCTTCGTACCCATGCAAACTCTGCCGATACTAACACACACCCACATTAGGACGTTTGGCAACCCGTGGAAAGAGGCTATCCACAAAGTCTATATTGTTGCAGGTTTATTGTGTAGAAGTTCACTCTGGAAGTGAGGTCCACTAGTGCTTTCCTGCGCATTTGAACAAAGAGCACATCATTCTGGGTTCACTGCTGCTCGCTGGTCTCCATCTGGTTTTAATAGTCCAGTAGAGGAACAACACTGTCAACTACTGCAATCGAACTGGGTGTAGCATTGCAGCTCAAAATTCCAGTACTTGTGCTAGATAAGTCACAAACCAAGAAACATTGTCACAATATTATACAGATAATAAATGAATCCTTTTTACAATATATATATATATATATATATATATATATATATATATATATATATATATATATATATATATATATATATATATATATATTATCGCGAGAGGAAAGGTATAATGATGATGATATTATCCTGGACAAATAGATGTATCATATGATACCAGGATAGTGCCAGATAAGAGACTGGTCTTACAAGAAATACCACATTCTCTGAAAAGAGTGATGTTGTATCGACTTCAAAGGTATAGTCAAGCTGTATATGTTCCTAGATGAGATGGTACTGTACTATCTTGGAGACCTATGGGCTCCTCTCCAGACTAACCTTAGATAATAACTCTGCTAGGGTTAATTGACTACACAACAAGAACTTTAAACTAAATTTAAATAATTCACTGAAAACTATGGATACAATTTATAATTTATTTATATAAAAGATCTTTCCTTCTTTGTTCTTCGTTAACTTTTCAAACAAAATTCAACTGAATGTTAAATAAAATAATGGGTCACTTTCATATATATATATATATATATATATATATATATATATATATATATATATATATATATATATATATATATATATATATATATATATATATATATATATATGGCCCAGAGAAAAATGTTTGGGAACCACTACTCTAGAGTGAGGTCGTAGAAAGGTCGAGCAGAAAGCGCAATACACAAAGAAACCGTGACTTTGAATTATATTAGTTAATAAATTAACTGTAAATGTGTTATATATGTATATATATGACGCTGTTTCGCGGTGACGAAAAATTAGACTGGCAACAGTGTTGACTCTGAGTTTTGGCAACATTGGATTAAATACCCGCAAGTCATGTGACCGGACGGGAAGGGGGAATTTTGGGCGCCAAGATAGGCAGTAATCGTCTAGTTATGTCCGAGAGAGGACGTACGGAGTTTTTCCCTGACCAGCATTTTTGCTGAGAAGAGTATGCCAGGAGATTCATGTTCTAAGTTTTGCCTTGTTGCGGATTCTGTGGACCTTATTGTGAACGCTAGGTTGGTGTACTATCTAGTGGCAGTGTCTACATACCGCAGAGTAAACGTTGACTAATTTTTGGAGGTTTTTTCCATTGTTATAGATTAGGACCGCTACGGTGAGCGGCAATCAGTCCAAGGCTAATACTAGGCCGCCATATTGTGTTATAAGCGGTTATTAGTTAAGTCTATTGCGGCAAGTTTGCTCTGGCATGTATTTATGTGTGTGTGTGTGTGTGTGTGTGTGTGTGTGTGATGAAGTCTGATTCATATCTCGGCATCATTCAAAAATTCCAACAACAAAAAATATATATATATATATATATATATATATATATATTTTAGGCAGTAAAATGACTCAGGATGGTGACACAACAAGAGAAATCCATACTAGAATTGCTTTGGCAGCTAGCGCCTTCAATAGATTATCTAACATTTGGAAATTACGATCATTGAATATACATACCAAGCTTCGTCTGTTTAATTCAAATGTTATCTCAGTGTTAACATACGGCTGTGAGAGTTGGAAAATAACAAAATCATTGGAGAACAAGCTGAATACATTCGAGAACAAATGTCTTAGAAAACTCATGAACATCAGTTGGAAAGAATTCAAGACTAATCGACAAATAAGAGAAGACTCTAGGCAGAAATATGTCTCCGACTATATAAGGAAAAGACGATGGTCATATATCGGTCATGTCCTACGAATGCAAAACAACAGAATACCACTACAGGCGCTCACTTGGGTTCCTGAGGGTAAGCGGAAAAAAGGAAGACCAAAAGAAACACTCAGAAGAACAATAATAAGAGAAGGAAGAACGTTGGGCCTAAATAATGTGCAAGAGCTAAGAGGAGTGGCGTCACAACGAACAACCTGGAGAGCACTGGTTTCTGCCTTATGCGCCGTGTTTGGCGCTTAAAGAATTTATTATTATTATTATATAAATAATTCATATATTTGTAGCCTTGTGTGGCGATCTTGTGTGCATTCGATCATTAAAGGGAAATTCCTGTTAAAGGTGTTATTTCTTATTGTCAGCTATTGTTGTGTGGTCTTACTTCTGGAAGACGAGCTAGTATTGTTATGATAAATCCACTCTGCAGTGGTGCAGCACAGTGGAGTGTTATCCACGATAAGTGCTCTTGACAATATATATATATATGACACATTTACAGTTAATTTATTAACTAATATAATTCAAAGTCACGGTTTCTTGCTTCTTGATGATATCTGTCTTTAATTTTGTGCTCTCTTGAATAGATGGAATATCAAGGTTACTTTATGACTCATATGATTGTCCAATGTCTTTTATATATATCACAGTTTGTTTGTCATAACGTAGTCTATTAGTTGATGGGTTAATTTGGTTTTGGTGTTTGAAAATTTAAGAGTAGCCCAACACTGAGTTACTTATCTGCAACAGAGTCCTTCCTAGGCCTCGTACAGCAGTATGATTGGATAGAACCCCACCACTGCGGGTCCACCACTTGTCAAGATGACACAGTTAATACTGGCAAAAGCTCTGACAAACATGAGCATCTAATTGCTGACTTGGTCACTAGAGATTATGTATGACACTCAGGGCAGGATATAACCTGAAACAATATGTACAACCTACGTAGTATCGCTCATTGTCTCCTTAACCAGTTAGGAGGTAATATGAGACAGCTCAGACAAGCTGGGTTTAATCACAAGAGACAAGTATTTCACTAGTTACAGTTTTGTCGATGATTTTCTTCAATAAAATCACATAGGCCTTATGGTAATCATTGTGTAATATATCAATTAATGCAGAAAATCAATCTGTCATAGTCATTCCTTCCTCCAGTTTGGATAGTCCTTTCCAGCAAGCATAATATCTTTGAAACGCTTTCCACAACCAACCTGCTCAATCCATTCGTTCTACTTAATTAGTACACAATTAAATTAAACCTACACACTTCGGGTTTTCCTCCAGAAATAACACAATGATTCTATACATGCCAATATTTCCTTAACACACATTGATAATATATTTACACACACACACACACACACACACACACACACACACACACACATATATATATATATATATATATATATATATATATATATATATATATATATATATATATATATATATATATTTAATTAACATCTCGCTTACCCTCAGTCACAGACATGCTTTTAATGGTTATACAGTCTGCTCACACTTCTGCAGATGGCAACGGAGGTGATATAACTGCTTGTGCTCTGTGTCTGTAGTTTGAATTAGGCGGCGAGTGAGTGTGTCTTTGGTGTCTCTCCCCATTTATAATGGCCTTGCGGATGTACGAGATGGCAACTGGACCAAGGTACGTTTGCATGCATCCAAAATCGGGTAGGCAAGTCAAGATGTACTAAGATAGTAAATCCAAAATAATTCTGGAATCCTTATTTCTGCACCGATTTCCTCCATCCAAGGCTTATAATGCTTATATGAATGAGCTCTACCCCGAAACAGGGAAAAACCCAACATGGTTCATGCTCCACTGTCTTCTATTCATAATAACTTCGGTTCTACAACACATCCAGTGCAAATATTGCTATCTGCCTAAAGCTAATGATCCCTATTATCGAACTGAATCCTTCTTTATCTAGGTATTCTTCTTCTTCTTCCTTCTTCCTCGTTCGTCCTGAAAAGGACGTTGGTTGCGTTGTGTCCGTTTACAGCGAAGCTGCGGAATTTGCGCCTTTCAGCCGACACATCCGACTTCCGTTTGGCATTTTTTGGGACCGGATTTGCCTTCCCTCTTCGATCCCTACTCCTCAGCCAGACTGCAGTGATGCAGCCTGTTTCCAGGACCACCACGTGGAGGTGGAGTAGGGTCTTGGTCAGCTCTGGTTCGCTGACCCTGACGCAGACAGTCAAGCAATGAGTCGCATACTGCATTCCTCACTTTTGATGCGTCTTGGGTCCCTTATCTAGGTATTTCAGGATTAGTTGCACACTGCCTTCCGAAACATGGTCCACATCTACAATTTTAGTTTCATCCATTTCTGGCATACTTTCCGACACTATTTAAATCAAGCTGGCTTTTCATTGGACAGTTACATCCACGGGGTTTGTAAGGTGATAATTTTTGAATGATGCCGAGATATGAATCACTCACACACACACACACACACACACACACACACACACACACACACACACACACACACACACACACACACACACACACACACACACGCGCGCGTGCGTGCGTGCGTGCGTGCGTGCGTGCGTGCGTGCGTGCGTGCGTGCGTGCGTGCGTGCGTGCGTGCGTGTGTGTGTGTGTGTGTGTGTGTGTGTGTGTGTGTGTGTGTGTGTGTGTGTGTGTGTGTGTGTGTGTGTGTGTGTGTGTGTGTGTGTGTGTGTGTGTGTGTGTGTGTGTGTGTGTGTGTGTGTGTGTGATGAAGTCTGATTCATATCTCGGCATCATTCAAAAATTCCAAAAAAAAAAATATATATATATATATATATATATATATATATATATATATATATATATATATATATATATATATATATATATATATATATATATATATATATATATATATATATATATATATATATATATATATATATATATATATATATATATATATATACAGTACTTTGCAAAAAACAATGGCAGTCATATTTTCGCAACGCAGCACACTCATAGAAGCAAATAATAATAAAAACTGTATGTCCAGAGGAAGATTGGTATCTCCCCTATCTATTAACACTGGTTTCAGTACAGTATAATGTTGCCTTCTCCAGCAAGGCAAGCCTGGATGCGGCGAGGCATACTTCCCACAAATGTTTGTAGGTAATTGTGAGTCAGACTGTCCCAGTATTTTTCAGCTACCTTCTTCAATTGTTCAACGTCTCTGAGTCCACTCTTTTTTAAATGATTCTTGAGTAGTGCCCAAACGTTTTCAATTGGGTTTAGATCGGGACTGTTCTGGGCCACTTCAGCACTATTACATTCTTCTCTTGCAGCCATGCTTTGGTGGTATGAGCTGTATGATTTGGTTCATTGTCATGTTGAAATGTGCACCCATCGGGGTACATGACCTGCATAAATGGCAGAAGGTGTCCCTCTAGTATGTCGATGTACCTTTCTGTCGTGAGAATTCCTGTGAAAACACACAGTGGGGTGGCACCTCTTGCTGACACCCCTCCCCAAAGATGGAATTTCTAGGTATGTTTCGGTCGCTGGTACACAGGCGTTACAGAGCCTTTCGTCCAAATATTTATTTGAGCAGGATAAGACCAAACAGAACATTCATCTGAAAAAATCACATTGTCCCATGACAAATTTTGGTGTTCGTGGCACCAGTTCAAGCGCATCTGTTTGTGAGTCTCTGTGAGCAATGGTGACGAAATTACCCGCTTTTTTGTGTAATTCATCCTGTGTAGCTCCCGGTTGACAGTAGCATTAGATACCTCTGGGCTTCCCAACTCGATCATGCGCTGCCGTATGTTTTCTACACTGTTCATTGACCCAGCCCGAACGATTTGGGCGAGACGCCGATGGTCCTTTGTGTCCAAAATTCTTGGCCTCCCACTACCTTCTTTTCGCTCGATTCCATTACCTGCTTTTAATTTACTCACAACTCTGTAGACAGTCCGCTCAGGAATGTTCAAGGTTTTAGAAATGTTGGAACATGTTTGATTTCCTTCATTCCAAAGCTGTGAAATTAACATACACTTTGACTTTGTATCCATTTTCTGCCACTAGCATTAGAAATTGTCGTCTGCTCTATTATCAAGGGACTTTACTCTACGCTAATTTTTTTTTTACTTTTGGTAGTGTTTGCTCACTTCAGTGAAGTGCAAATTTGGGGCAGAACATGCATATTTAATTAGATTTCAGCTTATTTAGCTGTACAATATGACTGCCATTTTTTTTTTTGCAAAGTACTGTATATATATATATATATATATATATATATATATATATATATATATATATATATATATATATATATATATATATAGATATAGATATAGATATATAGATATATAGATATATATATATATATATATTGTTGATTTCCAAGAGAAGGAAGAGATAAAATAATTACTAAATAAAATGATTAATTTTAATTTCTGTTGGTGTGAATTTATTTCCATTTGTTAACTATTGCGAATTTGGTTAAGTGGGGATAAATTATAATAGAGCCTAGAGTAATCGTAGCGGGAAGACTAGGTAGGCTCTTGATCTGCACTTTACCATCTGGACAACAGTACTTAATCGTGTGACTATAACCGGTGCCATCCAAACACCAGTGTTCATTTCCGAGACTAGGGTATTTCTTGTTGTCAAGTATTCATTGACCTAACCTACTATCATCTCATCACTAAATTCCCATCCTGCCACAGTAATATAATGTATTTTATACGAAATAGATACAGTTTTCCACGACATTTTGTTGTGAACAGGGATTTTCAGATCTTACAAATATCAAAGACCAGACAAGATAATGATTTCTTTGTGTTAATGAGGAGATAAGAGTTTGTTTGTCTCAAATAAGACCTAATATAAATGAGATTACCCTACAAAAACAACCTTATACCATGTGGTGGGTTTTGATCTTAAAAAAAGGTAGTCAGAATGTGTCTACAAAGTGAGGTCAGCTATGCAAGTCCCTGATTCTAATAGTTGAAGTTGATGTTATCAGGGTACCTTACTGCTACCACCCTACGATCTCACACTGCGATTTATTTTGGGTAACTAGTGTTTGTGATGTTAATTTATATTGCTGGTGTCTAGGGTAATGGAAATGTTGTGATAACTGCGTTAAGCAAATACACATGTAAATTACTAAAATTAATGAAACAAGACTGGGTTTAAAGTTAAGATATATGTGTATATACAATTTAATTTCTTGTCCCTCAAATCTTTTTAGGACAGGAATGTTTAACTTAAAATGAAAATATGGTTTTATCAAATTAAATACACAAGCAGGACATCTGTCCAATATATTTTAATATGTTAAAGTTTCTAAACTGTTATTCCCTGGTGGAAAAACCCCTGTTATACGAAGAGTCAATATTGGGGAACAACTGGTTTTCACATCACTTCACATACTGTTTCTGAATAGGGTGGAGATTAAATTCATTTGAGTCTGCATAAGCCCGCTAGATATAGGCTTATCTTTTAGTCCACGTAGACCCTGGATGACTGGTTTGAGAAATACACACGATCCACTGCCGTGTATTCTGGAGTCTGCTAATACTTGTATGCTTTTATAAAGAAACAACCGGTAGGTTGCCTCAACTGCTGCAGCTCCGACTTCTGACCAACTTGAAACTGGGCGATGTAACCCTGAAACAAGATGTACAGGTCTTCCTAAGTCCCTAGTTAATGGTCTCCACCACTACCAATTTAACATCATTAAACAAGTATGTTGATCAGTTAAAAGAGCTAACTAAATTAGCTACAGTTTTTAACTTTATTCTGACTTCTTCATAAATAGTGGGTATCTTTTTTTCCACATAGTCTCAACGCCCCTGTCAATATACATCATCTTCTTCAGCTGAAATACAATCTTGTCTTTTCTTCAAAGTTAATATATCAATAGGCCTGCCAGTGACTTCCTGGTCTTACAGTCAAAATATATATATAACAATATTCAATTCAAATTTAGTTTGATTTGCTTCCTAAGACCTGCCTCTGCTCCATAGTATGTCGCAATCTTCCACAAAGGCAAAATGTCGTACACACACAATGTTATGGGGCCCTATCTGGGTTTGCCTCTACATCAATAATGAATTAAAAAGGTTATTCATCTTACCGCAATCAATGAAATAATCACACACTATGTTAAGGTTTTAACAGGCTGTCAATGGTCAGCTTTAGACAGCCGCTACTTCAGACGCAAAGGCAATTTGCTTATTACTTGCTCTGACCTTCCGTGTATGAAAATCTCTCTCAAGTGGTCCCCTGCCTAGTAGACGCGGTAGTTTTATTTCCCTCTATGTCTATTCTAACATTAACCAATCAGTTTAAACTACAACGATTTGACATTTATTTTTGATAATCCCAACCTTTGTTTACGCTTTTCAAATAAGTTCGTCAGTCGCTTTAGGAGGGGCAAAACGTCACAGTTATACCTCTCCCTTCCTCCCAATAGTGTCTACCAAAAAAAGAGGCAAGTCAATGTGACTTGTTTCCAAGCAACGCCTAGAAAAATGTTACTTTTAAAATCGAGCTGGGATGTCAGTGTGCTCGTATGTATGTTTTGTCAACTTTATTTTATGCGATAACTCAGTCACTTTTGAAGCTATCTAAAAGATGAAAAGTGATTATTAATCAGGCTAATGTCCTTTATCTATCCAGTATATTTTCATCTACGCCTTTATCTTAGTTTTCATCGTTGTACTTTTCTCTTTATTTATTATCATGGGCTCTTTTCACTGTGCTAACATATCAGGGAAAGAAAGGTTCTAAGTCCCGATAAGTTAATATATGGTATTATATTAAACAACAATACTCTATTGTCAAAGTATCTCCTTTATTTACTCTCTTTCGTTTTTATGAAGAAATAAATATTCTTAGTTTCACTTTTGCCCATTTACCTCCTGCACAATGCAGTTTAGTCCAAATTCACAAGTAGACGCGATTTTTTTCTTTTTACAATCTCCCACCTTTTTCCCCTCTCTCTGAGCACGCGATAGTCGTCTGTCAAGCTTCCGTCAGAAGAAATAAAGTGAGATGGTGCGGGCGGGTTAAGATTTTTCAAATCCTCCGTTGCTGGGGTACATAGATACAATACAAGTGGCGTAGTTATTTATAGATTTTGGACAGTAGTGATAAGGGTGGATTTAGGCTAAATGATAATGGTGCGCCACAATGCCAGGTACGTTAGCTCCGTATAAGATTGACGACCACTTGCCACCCCTATCGACACCTGGTATTAAAGTGCAAGATGTAGGTGTCTTCTCTGATTTTAGGATGTTGCTGTGTATGTGGTAGTAGAACAGTTCACAGGGTATAACACAGGCAACATGATGTGTAGAGTCATAGAAATGGTAACTTCGTTGTATAATTTTTCCCATTTATTGCACGCCACAAAACAGTCAGGATATTTATATCATCAACATAGTTCAACGAGTTCAGCATTCAAAATCATAGAGTTCTAGTTCGTGAAGCTGTATAAATAATATATATAAATTCTGCAACAGTGTCAGCTGCAGATCATCACTGTTCATAGACAATAATAAATATTCCCTTTCTGATGCTAGCAGATCAGATATATACAATCAGTCCGTTTACTGTCTGCACGTGAATAGCATACATGGATTACAGGTCAGCTCGACTTTTATAATGTTTCTAAGTCTAACCATCTGACTTGGACGTGATCTCTGATATAACGAATCCTGGAACACAGACAATAGTCTTGTTGATCTAGAGCGACCCATATATATATAACTAGTTCAGGTATAAAGATACCGGTGACTTAATCCTAGTCAAAGTACCTCTCCATTTTGAATCACACAGGCGAGCAAAAAGGCGACAAAATGACGAACCTCTAGATGATAGCATAAAGTTCGATACAAGAGGAATTACCTTATTTCGGAAAATCAACCATGAACATATGCCTCCAGGCAGGCTTGAATAATACTGGGAAAATAGTCTAGTTAGCTAACTAACTCACAAAGACAATGTATTTCCCTCAGAAAATCACAAGACGCAGGTCGCGTCTGCTCGCTACTTAGACCATTTCTAAACTCCCCGAGCTGGCCGGAACAACAAACGAAAACCAAGTCGAGACATGCGCAGAACGACAATCTCTGAGTCGCCGTTCACAATAAGACGATTCTAAGAACATTCGAGATAAAAGTCTTACACAGTCGCGCCTTTTATGGTCATGAAAAGAAGCGTTAAGACAGGTTTTCAGACATCTACCATAGTTGACTGGTACTACCAAATAAGGAGATGTGGTCACGCTTCGTTCAAGAAATTAAAAACCGAACGTGTCTCTGTACAAGAGGAGGTAAACTCCTAAAAAATAGCAGTATCAATATTTCGGGTTCTGTCCCTTTGACTGTAAATATATATAATATACATTTCAGTCAAAAAATGATCATACATACGAAAAATGTTTATACAAACGAAAAATAATAATGATCCGTGCGTAACATTACCGCACCCTCCCGGGGAAAAAAAAAATGAAACTTTTTTTTTTTAAATCCTGGAGCCGGAAAAAAAATCTAGGCTCCTAACGCACGTATGATGCGCGGATATATACCTAACAAATTAGCTCAACGCATGGAGCGACAATGAGATCATATCTCAGATCCTTAGAGAAAAAATTTATCTAAGTATACGCTTATATATTCCAGGAAGGTGCCACCAACACACACCACAATGATGGCAACATCATAATGAAAATCAAATTATTCTCATACCAATATATGAAATTAAATATATTATTATGGTATCATACAATGTGTTGCAAATAGCGGTGTAATTTACTAATATACCGCACTATATTATTACATTATATAAAGCAACAGTAATTAATAAGTAATACATGTGTTGATCTTCGTTGACATAAAACATTCAATAGAAGAAGATGTGGACATCATCCGCTCCCAATCTAGGACAGGACTTGATATCCTCAAAGTTCCACAATGGACATAAACTCGCAGACTTCAATGATGTGCTGCGAAAATATCAATAACACAAATCTTAAAGACAACTGGTAAATCTCCTAATACAATCCTGAAAATAATTTATTTAAATGTGGCCGAGTGATCTTTTGGCCCGTATATCACTAACTAAGCCTTCTTAGATAATTACATGGTACAATGTTATAAATTCCCCCCCCCAAAAAAGTGAGAAAAAAAATCTACTAACATGTCATTATAATATTGGCTTGTATATCAGGAAATATATATGACAGAAGAATCATGTGGAATCGTGTGGGCATCTGGACAGAATGTCTGCCATCACATTATCCGAACCACGGATAGCTCGAACCGAGAAATGAAATGGTTGAAGAGCTATGGCATAACGAGTGGACCTCGAGCTCTTCAAGTTTTTGCTCTGAATAGCAGTAAGCGCTTTCTGGTCGGTTTCCACAATGAAATGTGCGCCTAGAAGAAATCTTTGTAACTTCAGAATAGACCATACCATAGCCAATAACTCACGGTCTAAAACCGAGTAATTCTTTTCTGCAGCATTTAATTTCCTAGAGATATACATCACCGGATGCAGAGTATCAGAATACTCCTGCATTAGTGCTGCCCCAATCCCAGTTGACGAGGCGTCACTCCGAAGAACAAAGTCTTCTCAATAGTAGGTAACCTAAGAATAGGTGGAGATGAAAATAGGGCTTTAACCTGGTCCAATGAGGATTGACATTCTTTAGACCAGCGGATCAGATTAGGCGACCCTTTCTTCAATAAAGTAGAAAGCGGTGCCATAATGGAGGACAGATTCGGAATGAATCGTCCGTAGAATTGGATCAAACCTAATAGACTCCTTACTTGTTTCTTCGTCTTAGGGACCGAAATGTTAAGTATTTTTGAAACATTGTGGTCCTCTGTCTTTAAAAGACCACGACCAACACGATGACCTAGGAAAGAAATCTCACTAAATCCTATAAAGGCTTTAGAGGGTTTTGCAGTCAAGTTATACTCGCGAAGAGTGGACAGTAATTCGTATAAACCCAAATAGTGATCTTCCCAGGAATCACTGAATAGACAGATATCATCTAGGTATGCTATGACATCTGTACGATATGCGAGAATTCGCCGCATCATGCGTACGAATGTAGCAGGGGCGTTCATAAGACCAAAAGGCATGAAATTCCATTGGAATAAACCCCTAGGTGTAGAAAAAGCTGTAAAAGGTTTGGCACGTTCAGTTAGCGGGACTTGCCAATAACCTTTAGACAAATCTAGTTTGGTAAAGAATCTAGAATTAGAAAGTTTATTGAGTAGCTCTTCTAATGAAGGCATAGGTTCAGCATCGAACTTCGTAACTTGGTTCAATTTGCGATAATCTACGCAAATGCGAATGTTATTATCCTTCTTTCGAACAATAACCATAGACGAAGAGTATGCTGAAGTGGATGGTTCAATGATTTCCAAACGTATCATTTCATCCAATTCTTTTTCGACTTGAGACTGGAAATGGATAGGTATAGGATAAGGTCTGACTCTGATAGGATTGTGATCAGTAAGCACAATGTCATGTTCAATGACATGTGTGTGTCCCGGGATGTCTGTAAGAACATCCTGAAATGTTTGCAACATCGAAGAAACTTGTCGATGTTCCTCAGCGGAAAGATTTGGAGAAACGGTCACGTTTTTCCAAGATTCCGTAGAATAAAGTGGGACCATAGAAAGAGGAAGATTGACATCAGAAAAAGCAGTTTCCTCATCCTGTATAACTGACAGAGATGAGTACTGACCATGAGTTGCTTGAGAATTGTCCGTAGCCTGGAAAATAGGCTGCAAATAGTCAGGTCTTTCATAAAATTCCGTGAGCATATTTATGTGGAAAGTTTTATGCTTTCCATCAATATCGACAACATAGTCGACATCAGAAATTTTGGAGACTATTGCATATGGACCTTTCCATGCAATTAGAAGTCTGTTCTCCCTTGAAGGAAGTAGAACGAGAGCTTTGTCACCTGGACAAAGTTGTCGTAGACATCTATTCTTATTTGCAAACTGCCTTGCCTTTTCTTTAGCAAATTCGGAAGACGAAGTTGCTAGTTTGCATGCCTCGATGATCTTTTGCCTAAGAGCAATGACGTACTCATAAGAAGATTGAGTCTCATCGCTAATATTATCGGCAGTGATTAGATCGTGAAGTAAAGACATAGGGCCGCGCGGTTGCGCGCCAAAGACAAGTTCAAAAGGGGAAAACCCCGTATGTTCATTGGGGACCTCTCTGTACGCAAAGAGAGCCGCGGGTAAGACCCTGTCCCAATCCTGAGGATGATCCTCAGTTATTTTACCAAGTAAAGTTTTCAGAGTCCTATTTAAACGTTCGACCAACCCATTAGACATTGGGTGATAGATACTGCTGAGAGACCTTTTAATGTGTAGCATAGACATTACCTGTGACATAGTGTCTGATATAAGTTGAGTGCCATGGTCTGACAATATTTCTCCGGGAAAACCCAAGCGAGAAAATATCAGCCAAAGAGCGTCTGCGATATCAGCAGTTGAGATGCTCTTGAGAGGTATTGCCTCTGGCCAACGTGTGCACATATCGACACATGTAAGAATAAATTGATGTCCTCTAGCCGACTTAATTCTAAAAGGACCGATAATATCTATTGCCATTTTTTGAAAAGGGCGAATAGGAATGTCAGCAGCCTGGATAGGCGCAGCATGTCGTGGTCCTTTAGATTTGACCTCCTGACATACTTTGCAAGAGCGACAGTACATTCGTATGTCCTTGCTCACAAATGGCCAAAAGAAAGCCGCAAGAACCCTCGACTTTGTACGGGAAAAACCCATATGTCCAGCACATTGCGAGTCATGAGCATGTTGCAATATTTGCAATCTCATGCTCTTGGGCACAAGAATTTGTGAATGAGTGGACGTAGTCGAGTCTTGTACCATACGTACAAGTACGCCGTTCTTCATAGAAATCCAAGATTTTCTATTAGTATTTTGATTAGGATCACCTTTTTTTGCTAGAATGAAGAATTTTTGTAAAGAAGGATCTTCTTCTTGCAATTTGATAAATGAGTCACGTGTAATAGTCAAGTGACTATCTTGGTCATTTACTTCATCATTATTAGTTAATGAAGTTTGAGGTGGATCCAGAGCATGTGCTCTTGTGACCACCGCATTGGTAGCTTCAATGTTTTGCTCTTCCCAAACAGCAATCTGCTGTGGGGTACATTCCCTAACTCCGTGAATACGACCAATAATAAGGTCCGCAATAGGGTTTGGAAGTAGACACGCGTGGACCTCTCCCGTGAAGAAAGGAGTAGCAATGTGTATTATAGCAGTAGGATACTTTTCCAACGTGCCACCAAATGTGACACATTTGATGACCTTTCCTGTAGCACAGGATGGATCTACAAGAGATTGCCTAACCCCGACAGTAGTACATCCAGAGTCAAACAACACTGAGACTGGATTACTATTTACAAGCCCCTTATGTAATATAAGAGAACCTCTCCCATCATGAGCAACATTAGCAGGAAGAGCGGGCAAAGGATGACCACAGCTTAAAGTACTAACGGTCTTTGGGTCAAATAAAGTACTGCATTGGATACATTTATTTGCTCTACCAAAATCAAAAGATGAGCATCCGATAGCATTATGGTCTTTATTATCATTAACCTGTTTATCTACTCCCTGAGATTCTTGTTGAACAGAGTTTGTCTGTTGATATTTTTTTCTCTTATGTTGCGATCTACCGCGACCATTATTGCCTCTGCAATTATCATTAAAGTCCCTACTGTAATTTTTATCCTGGTTTGAGTTCCAGTTTCCATAACTGTCATTACCATCTCTATACTGTTGAGAACCTCTATTATCCTGGTATTGAGGTCTCTGAGAAAAATATTTTCCTCTATACCGATTACCTTTGTGAAAATTTCTAAAGTTAACCGGAGTAGAATAACGTGTAGTATTAGGATGTCTCCAGTTCTGGGAAGAAGAATCACCCTGGAATTGATTACTATGATTCTGGGCATAATTACGGTTACTCTTTTTATTGAAATTTTGCTGGCTACCCTGAAATTTACGCATAAAATTTGGGCCATAAGGTGCTGCCGAAGCAACTGGCAGACCTTCTTTTACTTTAGAGTTGCTAATGGTTATGTGAGGATGCGCAGTAACATACTGGCTACAGTATTCTTCCATTTCTTTTATGTTTTTAGGCTTACGCTCATGAAGAAAAGAAAGAAAGGATTCATTAACAGAAGACATAACCTTGTCTCTAAGTAGTAAGTCCGTAAGAGCTTCAAATGTACTCTCTGTCTTAGACAACTCAACCCATCGTAAAAAAGTAAGACGGATGCCTGAGATGAATTCAGAGAATTCAACTCCAGTTTCTGGTAACATGTTTTTAAATTTAAGACGATATCCGTCCTCGTTAAGTTGGTACTTCTTTAACAATGCTGCTCTGACAACCTCATAGTTGTTTTTGTCAGGCACATCTACCATACTCAACAAAGTCAAAGCATCACCTCTAAGTATCTTGGACAGATGATAAACATATAATGTTTTATCTATATTATGCACATTACATGCACTTTCAAATCTATCTAGATAAAATGTTATATCATCGATTGAGGAATTAAATGCTGGTAGATTAAGCTTGAAATCCTTAGCATTAGTCTTATCTGACACCTTATTTGCATCATTAGCATTACCAGCGTTCAATAACTTTAACTTCTCTAACTCTAAAGCTATGAGTTTTTCTTCATGCTCCATTTTTGCTTTTCTGTCATCAGACTCTCTTTGTAACCTTCTTTCTTCAGCCTCAGCCTGTGCCTGCAATTTTCTTTCTTCAACCTGAGCTTGTTTTTCTAATCTTTTATTTTCAGCCTCTATTTCAAGTCTCTTATTTTCAGCCTCTTTTTCAAGTCTCTTATTTTCAGCCTCTTTTTCAAGTCTCTTATTTTCAGCCTCAGCCTGAAGTCTCTTCTCCTGAGATTCTGCTTCTCTTTTTTGTTTTTCCATTTCCATTTGTAATCTTTTCTCATCCACCTGCATCTGCAGTTTCTTTTGTTCTATCTCAGCATCTATTCTCTTTTGTTCAGTTTGTTCTTTCATTTTCTTTTCTTCCGACTTCAATGCCTTGGCATATTGAACAGTCGCAAATTCTTCTAATTTATCACCTGTCTTCCCAAGGGCTTTACCCTGCTCAATAAAGTACTCAAATGTAGACATGATGTCTAAAATGTGAGTACAGAACCTGAAATAATTAATTATCTTATTTCAATCTTAATAGCAACAAGACTTAATAAAGTGCTTGTATAATCACTATGTTTACTCCAATCTCTGTGGGAAACAAGACTTGACACCAACTTGTATTATCAAATGTATAATAATATCACAAGTCACCTCTTAATTATCAGTGCACTACCCAAATCAGTGCATAACCATCAGTTATTTATCATAACTGCACTACAATAGTGCATAAGCAAAAAACCCACCAGTTAGTTATGATAAGTGCACTATAGACCAATAGTGCATGAGCATATATGTAACAATAGTGAAAGCTAACTATGCAAGAACTATGCAAACAATAACAAGACAATGTAAACAATAACAAAGGTCACCAACAATGTAAAAAAATAACAAAGATCAAAGTCAATGTAAACAACAACAAAGATCAAAGTCAATGTAAACAATAACAAAGATCAGAGTCAATGTAAACAATAACAAAGATCAGAGTCAATGTAAACAACAACAAAGATCAAACAATACGAAAACATTCGCATAAGTCAAATAAATAAACAGCGAAACTAAAAAGAAATGTGATGACAAAATGCGAAGATATGACAAACAAATGACGCTACAGTGTATACACAAAAATATACGTAAAGAACTGAATAATAGAAAAGGGGAGACCTACAAATACAAACCATCGAAATCGAAACTAAAAAACAGAAAGAAAGAGAGAAAAGAAAAAGAAAAAAAAAAATATACAAGAAACAAAAATAAAGCACAACTCGTCACAACTAAACAGATATAGCAACGATTGTCGCTAGCAAATTTCACAGTAGGAAATTCGCACAGTCCCTAACGAAAACGCTAACAGTAGAACCTCTGTGACGTGGTATCTTCTACTGAAAGACACCGCCCAACCGAGAAAACCCGCAGAATATAAACATATAAATATACAAATACAAATAACATATAACATGTAACAAATAGCAAAAAAATGTGAAAGAATTTAGAAGGCTCAGCTAGAACATAAGGGCACAGTTCACAAACAAAACAGGCCACTTAACTTCTATGTATCCACAACGTCAGCACAGTTCAGAACAGGATGTGATCAGCATTCTTAGGACAATGATCCAACGTTGATCCATATCTGCTCTCGTAAACTGCCATGACGAAGGAAATGAGCTTCTAACAGGAAACAGCTTCTGAACTTGACCTTCTGAATCTGCAACAGTACCTCTCAGACCGGAACAGTTGTTACGGCACTTGTCCTTCTTCTTAACAGATCAGGAAATCCATTCGCTCGGTACTTGTCCTTCTAGTTGTAGACAAACTTCAATACTGCCGAGCAGCGCCGGGTAGTTTCAAAATATCAACAACTGTCAGTAATGCCGGGTACTTTCAAAATCTTTCATCAAAAGTAGCTTTTCTTGAAGGAAGTGAGTTGAACTGTAATTTTGAAAGCTTGATGATGATGTCTGGGTTTGTTGACCCCCTTGATAGCTGGTATCAGAGTAAACCAACCTATGGCCACCAAAAATGATAAGGGTGGATTTAGGCTAAATGATAATGGTGCGCCACAATGCCAGGTACGTTAGCTCCGTATAAGATTGACGACCACTTGCCACCCCTATCGACACCTGGTATTAAAGTGCAAGATGTAGGTGTCTTCTCTGATTTTAGGATGTTGCTGTGTATGTGGTAGTAGAACAGTTCACAGGGTATAACACAGGCAACATGATGTGTAGAGTCATAGAAATGGTAACTTCGTTGTATAATTTTTTCCATTTATTGCACGCCACAAAACAGTCAGGATATTTATATCATCAACATAGTTCAACGAGTTCAGCATTCAAAATCATAGAGTTCTAGTTCGTGAAGCTGTATAAATAATATATATAAATTCTGCAACAGTGTCAGCTGCAGATCATCACTGTTCATAGACAATAATAAATATTCCCTTTCTGATGCTAGCAGATCAGATGTATACAATCAGTCCGTTTACTGTCTGCACGTGAATAGCATACATGGATTACAGGTCAGCTCGACCTTTATAATGTTTCTAAGTCTAACCATCTGACTTGGACGTGATCTCTGATATAACGAATCCTGGAACACAGACAATAGTCTTGTTGATCTAGAGCGACCCATATATATATAACTAGTTCAGGTATAAAGATACCGGTGACTTAATCCTAGTCAAAGTACCTCTCCATTTTGAATCACACAGGCGAGCAAAAAGGCGACAAAATGACGAACCTCTAGATGATAGCATAAAGTTCGATACAAGAGGAATTACCTTATTTCGGAAAATCAACCATGAACATATGCCTCCAGGCAGGCTTGAATAATACTGGGAAAATAGTCTAGTTAGCTAACTAACTCACAAAGACAATGTATTTCCCTCAGAAAATCACAAGACGCAGGTCGCGTCTGCTCGCTACTTAGACCATTTCTAAACTCCCCGAGCTGGCCGGAACAACAAACGAAAACCAAGTCGAGACATGCGCAGAACGACAATCTCTGAGTCGCCGTTCACAATAAGACGATTCTAAGAACATTCGAGATAAAAGTCTTACACAGTCGCGCCTTTTATGGTCATGAAAAGAAGCGTTAAGACAGGTTTTCAGACATCTACCGTAGTTGACTGGTACTACCAAATAAGGAGATGTGGTCACGCTTCGTTCAAGAAATTATAGACCGAACGTGTCTCTATACAAGAGGAGGTAAACTCCTAAAAAATAGCAGTATCAATATTTCGGGTTCTGTCCCTTTGACTGTAAATATATATAATATACATTTCAGTCAAAAAATGATCATACATACGAAAAATGTTTATACAAACGAAAAATAATAATGATCCGTGCGTAACAAGTAGCTTTATTTTTTTTTCTTTAACTCTTTCACTCCTATACTCCTTCACTCTTATTAAAAATAAACGATGTCTTGGCCGCTTGCCAAGTCATTCTAACGTTACTTTAAAAATTTAGGGCGGTGCTACCAAAAGCTTGTACTTTAGGGAAGAGGGGGGGGGGGTATCATTAGCAAATCGTCAATACTTTTAATCCAGCGCGGTTCGCTGACAAAAAGTGGTGGCGTTGCCCTATTCAAATATTGTCCAATTTAAAAATGGCCATAGTAGCAGAATTCATAGAATAATATCTTATACATGATTTGAGGAGGGGGGTTCAAACTGACTTTATCACACACCACTCATTGAATTTGTAAATTTTGTGAATGAATCATGTTTTTATGTAGCTGTATTGTTTTATACATTCTTGGTGTCCCATGATCATTTTATAATGTAGTTATGTTCTATGTTATAAATGAAGCACTGCTAGTAGTTGATTTTTTGTTTTTATTTTGAAAGTATTTCTTATCCATAAAAAATGTGGGTGTGGCGTGAGCTAATTTTCATTCCGAAAGTGTGGCCCAGAGAAAAATGTTTGGAAACCACTACTCTAGAATGAGGTCGTAGAAAGGTCAGGCAGAAACCGCAATACGCAGTTAATTTCAACAGACAACGTTCAGGAAGAAGTAACGTTAACAGATTTGTAAGGTGTTTATCAACTGAGATGACTATAGAAGAATGTCCTTTTCAATACCGCTAATTTCCCTTTTCGAAATACGTTAAAGTTATTGGTTGTTGACTTTCTCCCCAAAACCTTAAAATGTGTTCTTATAACCATCTATCCGTCGCACGTATGTGTAATCAGATAAAATAAACACGTCAAACAGAAGAATTAACGACAATGGGTGATTTATTAATTCCACTAATAAGGAGTAGATAGATGTATATATGTATGTATGTCACTAACAGATATACCTGGTGTTGCACGGTTTAAAAAAAAAAAAAACTACTGAACTTTTAATATATCACCTGGCTGCTGTACCTCTAGGCCACCATTATTACCTGAGCAAAACGGACCAATCCTCCACGGTTAATTCTCGGATTAACCCAATCACAACTATGCATCTCACCTCCAGCATATCTACTCCAATCTTGTTCTCCATTGTACCTCTCACACCACATCTAATTCAGTCATGTCCTCCACCATACCTATCACCTCTAGCACATCTACTCCAATCATGTCCTCCATTGTACCTCTCACCTCCAGCACATCCACTGCAATCATGTCTTCCACTATACCTCTCACTGCTAGCACATGCACTTCAGTCATGTCTTCCACAATACTTCTAACTCCTAGCACATTAGCTGCAATAATGTCCCGAATAGTCTCTCTTACCTATAACATATTTACTCCAGTCAAGCCCTGAATTGTACCTCTATACAACTATACATCTTACCTCCAGCACATCTACTCTAGTCATATCCTTTTTTCTTTTTTCTTTTTTTGAGATGGAAAAAAAAGGGGGGGGGGGGTTTAAAACAACAAAATCATGACTCCTAAACTTGTTGAATTCCTTTTTTTTCAATGGGAAATCCATTGAGATATTGTCCAAAGATTAATGTCTAACTTTCATTACCAAAAACATTCTTGCGTCCCCTGATTCTGTAGGGGACAAACCGACAGACTTTCTCAATTATAGATTAGAGACCATAAACCGGTCTCTCCTCTTTAACTTTATCACCATTGTAGCCAAGCATTGTCTCCGGTAGGTCACGGCACGAAATTGGAAATATGAGATGGTGTTTGTAAATAAAATGTCAATTATTCAAATGTTCTCAATGTTCAAGCAGATTGCACCTTATTAACACCAGGCAGATTTTATGTTCATATAAGAGTTTATGTAATTGTTCAGTGGTCTGAAAGGCTATACGCCCTAGATGTTGATTCCCACGAAATATAGAATTGTGTGCAGCCTTGTTGGGGTGGATTTGATGTTAAGAAATGTTGTTGTTATGTACTCTTAGTGTACTGAATGAGGTCAGCTGTGAAGGTCCCTGAATATAACAAATTATTATGGTGAGTTTACAGGGTACCTTGCTGCTACCACCTTTATGATCTCATTCAGACTTATTCTTTGACTAGAATGCATGAGGACTACGTTTGGTGTCTAGGGTTATGAATATGCAGTGTAATGTTGCATTAACCAACTGAACAGATAAACAACTATTTTATTATCCAACACAACACAACACTACTACGACAATCACATACAAAGTACACTTTAAAAGACTATCTTAAGTAAGTCAGTGGTTGAATTTTGTGTAACGTTAATTTTTTTTCAATTTATTTTGTCCTGACTCTATTTGTTTGAATCAGGACTGACAATCAAAGTGAAATCAAGTGAATTATTTACATTAATCAATTTACACAATGGATCTTCTGTCCATAATACAAATATTATTATAATAAAAGTGTGTAGGTGTAGTTTTCTAAATTAGATTAATACTGGTATATATATAATGGTAGGTTGTTGGTTAACATCCTTCCCTATAGTTCATTTGCTTTTCATTTGTCACAGGTGGAATTTTTTATTAATATTTTCAGTCTTTATTCTTAAAAACTAGAGTTCATAGAGGTTGAGCTTCCTGGTGCCGAACAGGCACTTATCTTCGAAGGATAACACCGGTATATCTTTTCCTAGGCTCGATGGACAATCTGTTCCACTTATTGAAAGGCAATGGCATCCAGCACGGGCCCGAAATATGCAAACAGTGTCAGGAATCAATCAGTTCCCACGAGCTTGGTTTTACGTTAATGTCAGGGCCACAAAAAACGCTTTATAACAAGCATACAATAATATTCCACAATCAATTACAGGTACAGTACAAACAAAAGCATAGGGTCAGCTCTTGATGACAACCTATTTTACCATTATATTTTGACGTGACAATGTATACCAGTATTCCTCTCCCCTAATGGTTACAACGCCTCGGCAATTCCAGCAGTAATATTTTTCCATACAATAGGATAGGTGTTATGCTCCTTGATGACAATCATATATAATGTTTGTAGTTCTACACCTCTCTGATAGTCTATCATATGATGGATCAATCTCTAGGCTATGCCTAAGTCTGCCATGGACCCACTTACTTACAGTCGTATTGCAGTATCTCCCATTCAAACTTTATTTTAAATAAAAGGTTAATAAAATCAATCTTACCACACATTTCAATGAAATATACACAAGCGAACGATGACTGGCAAACAATTTATGGCACACTTTAGATCTGCCTTGTCCAGACTGCTTTCTATAGGTTTGAAAAGCACCAGCCTGCTCTCATCGCTCCTTGTTCATCAGAAAATTTTTTTTCAAAATGGCAACGAACAGTCTACGTTTCCGATAATATATAATGTATGGGCCAATGGAACCATGAACTCATTTATTTTGAATCAAACTTTAAAAAAACAAACTCTCAAACTACTATGTTTACTACTGCAAATATATTTTTAGTTTTAGGACAACCAATCCTATCGCGCCTTCCTTTCAACTACCGCCAATCAAATTACAGGTACCTTTTAGTCCTTATTTCTCCAAAAGATTTTTTCAAAACATGCTATGAAAAAAATAAGCAGGCATGATTTTTGTTTTCGTCAGTCCGTCTTACAATACATAGTATTATTGCCATTATCTTGGTTATTTTTTGTACTAGTGGGTAACTGACACCATATTATTGCTCAGGAGATCATAAGGCATCCGAATATATAATTTTTATGGCCCTATGTATTATGGTTCATAATTCCATATTTTTTCTATGTTAGTCGTTCAAATCTAGAATCTACCACCTGTTCACATTTTTTTCTAACTATTTTCAAACCAAATACGAGACTTGTCCGTAGTACGTTAGAATTACGTCATTCCTTATAAGAGCTAAGGTTGTTTACATGATTCAATTGACGAACATTTTTTAGTTTTGTATCGTAATTTGAAAATCGCCCAAGGCTATGTCGCGCGAGTTGGCATTTGTGCAATCAACGCGAGACGGCGTCCCCATGTTCTGTCTTTCTATCCCTCCCCTCCTTTTCTTTTATTCTATCACTCTGTCGTCTTGAGCACAAGTGTTACATTTAATCTCAAGGACGAATTTCGAAAAGACAGTATCTTTCATTCGGCTATAAGGCTTATCAAAATCCGCATACCGGCTGGCGTGGGGACGAAGAAGCTAGACTCAATTTTTATGTTCTATCTTATTTTTGACTTTATGCACTATAATATTCTCTAATTTAGCTATTGTATGTAGAATATCGTCACACTTGTTTAACCCAGGCTCGTTCATCCGGATGAGAATACAGCTACTTGTTGGTGTTTCATGGCACGTGATGTTACGTTTAACGTAATGTTAGTGCTCTCCTTTGTTTGTTAACACCGTTCATCTCACCGTAGCACATACGTCATTGACGACACTTAACAAAGTCACCACAATAACTAACTGTTTCACTGACAAACATTTCGAAACCACTAACAATAATTAGCTTAGTCACTGACGACAATCCAGTAAATAATAAACTGTTTATTTAGATTAAATGTTGGATACAAGAATGTTAAGGCATGCGTATTTACAAAACTAACAATATTATGTATAGTTTCATTTCCTTCTAACTCTAGTTCTATCTAATTCTATCCTCCTGTAATAAGTTGAGAACGTCTGTTTTCATTCTTCGTACTTAATATTCTCTGTTCTCCACAAGAACAAAAACATGAGAACCGTTGTTCTCTTCATTACATTAAAAATCATATCAACTCACAAGTTACACTGTTTCTCAAAATCTCATGTAAAGTAATAATGTCAGCTTTCTTAATAGTCAATGAACTTTTCTCATTAAGGTTTACCGTATCTGTAATTATATATCGAGTCAGTGGTTCTCAATATGTGTACTTACAAGTGGCATCAACAGCTAAGCGCTTGAAATAAAAATCACCACTATTTATTTATTGCCTGCCAGTCTGCAGGATCCCACTTTATCACTTCACTACAACCGCTCCTCCAACGGCGTGAAGATATAAATATTCATGACATATTCTAAAGCGTTAACACGCAGAATAATATTTACTATAAAATGACTTAAGAGCCGCCTGTGGTTCACAAGTCACCTAAGCGGGTTAAGATCATTGGTTAACAGCTTGAGAACCACTATCTCTCTTTCTTACTTCCTCTCTCCAGTTATCGGCACTTATAGTTATTCAAACTCTAGCTGAGATTATCTAAAAATCCTCTTCTTACCACTTATTATCATTATTAGCTATTCTCTACAAAACACAATCAATTCAAATCTACCTAATGTTCCTACTTTTTCATTTGTCAACGAACTAGCTAGTCTAGCCCGTGGACCTACAACAAACTTCCTACCTTTTTAGTTGTCTTTTCTACAAATCTCTATCTCTCTAGTTTTAAATCTCTAAGAAAAATCTCTAGCGAAAATCCAAAAATCAAAATAATCCCCTAAAATCCTCCTTTGACGTTGTTGTTGTTGTTGTTGTTTTGATGAGGTGATGGGTGGAGAGCGGGTACTTAACAGCTGACCGTTATTGCCTCTTCTCGTTCCATCTTGGTCTACCCTGTTCAATTTGAAATTTGGTTATAATTGGGGTATTTAGTGTCATTTTATGTTTTTAAATTTTGTATTCAATTTAAATAGCTATTGTCTTTAGCAGTTGCTGATTTTAATTTATATTAGTATTTGACCGCACTAATCACAGTATTTATACCCCCATCATTTTGCACCCGGCACCTGTTTTTCTCTGTTGTTTTCTGGAAAAGTGTCAGGAGTCCCTGATTTCTGTAAACCTGACAACAGTGTAAAATGCTGATTTTAGTACGTATCTTGTCTTTCTCACATCCTAATTAAACGACTCTATCGTTCTAGTGCAGGTGTTCTGCGTGGATAAATGACCACTGTTTATAGTTTCTTATACATTCCTTTTCCTATGAATGTAATTAACGTCAGTCAAGATTACATTCATTTCTCTTATAAATATAATAAGATGTCAGTCAAAAATATATTCCTGTTGTTGATGTTAATTTATAGTGGTCTCTAAAAAGTGTGAGAACCATCGTATCACACTTACAACAACTGTCACTCGAAGTTTCTGAATGACTTTCTCATGCACAGATTGTCGCGAGAGGGTTTATAGTTATTGAAATTATAAAGCATCCTGGACACAAAGTTGTATCATGTGATACCAGGATAGTGCCAGATAAGAGTCTGGTCTCATAAGTAATACCCCCTTCTCTGAAAAGAGTAGGGTGTATGGACATCAAAGGTAGGATCAAGCTGTATAAGTTCCTACAGAAGATCGTAATGTATTACTCTAAGTCCCTAAATGCTCCTCTCAAGATCCTCCTCTGTTTATATTATTAGCTCTGCTAGGGGTATTAACTAAACTATCTACCAACAAGAACTGTAACTTAACTTAAATATACTGTTCAAAAAAAAGAAACGCAACATTTTTGGTGTTACTTTTATAAAAGATATTCGCTGATTGGACATCAGTCAACCTATTTACTGTGTCCACCTGGTCATTAACTTCTCGTGGTTACCTGAATTGTACTCACCTCATGATTCGTGAGGTCATGAAAGAGGTCAAGGTCAAAACAACATTTTTGACAATAACTCGTGACAGGTTCATGAGAATCCCGTGACAC
Organism: Oreohelix idahoensis; assembly: GCA_024509875.1. Taxonomy (NCBI): domain Eukaryota; kingdom Metazoa; phylum Mollusca; class Gastropoda; order Stylommatophora; family Oreohelicidae; genus Oreohelix; species Oreohelix idahoensis. Next base: position 100,606 of record JAMPIV010014810.1, read on the forward strand.
TTACTGAACACAAAACTCTCTGACCATATTATTTAATGCCTATAAAAGATTGACGCTCCTCGAATAAATTCAGTTGAAAATTCAATGCGCAAGTATGGCTCATCTCACTACAGAACAACGACTCATCATCATTGGACGTTTACAGACTGGACAGTCACAAAGTGTAGACGCCAGACAATTTAATGTGGTTAGAAGCACCATTAGTCGCCTTTGGAGGCGATTTCAAGAAACTGGCTCAGTGGCAGACCGGCCGCGCAGTGGAAGACCCAGAGTCACAACTCCTGCCGAAGATCGCTTCATACGGCTGCGTCACCTCAGGAATCGACTTGCATCTCCGTCCTCCACAGTCCAGTCAATGTCAGCAGCTCGTCGAATTTCAGATCAAACGGTCAGGAACCGGCTGCACGACTCTTGTCTTTGGGCTAGAAGACCCTACAGAGGTCCTGTTCTTACGGACCGGCATCGCCAGAACCGAATGCAGTGGGCGAACCAGCATCGTCAATGGACAGTTGTGAATGACTGGAGACGGGTTTGGTTTAGTGATGAATCATTTTTTGTGCTCCAGCGATACGATAGACGGAGAAGAGTTTACCGCAGAGTCCATGAGCACTACGCCCAGAACAGCGTTGATGAGGCTCCTCCACATGGTGGTGGAGGTGTACTGATGTGGTTGGGGGGGGGGGGGCGATCAACTTCATGGGAAGAAGTGACCTGGTGCAAATTGAAGGACGCCTGAATGCCCAAAGATACGTCGCTGAAATTCTTCGTTCTCACGTCCTTCCACTTCTGGCTACACGAGGGTCGATTTTTCAGCAGGATAACGCTCGACCTCAAGTGGCACAACTCACCACCCAGTTCCTCGCTGACAACAACGTCCAGACCATTCCGTGGCCAGCCATGTCATGAGACATGAACCCCATAGAACACTTATGGGATGAACTCGACAGACGACTCCGCCAGCGAGACGTGGCTCCAGCCAATCTCCGACAGTTGTCTCTTGCACTGCGGGAAGAGTGGACAGCCATCCCACAACAACAGATCCAAAGGCTAATCGGATCCATGTCAAGGAGATGTCGTGCTCTGATAGAGGCCAGAGGAGGCCAGACACCTTACTGAAACGGAGGCCTCAGTCGCAAAGAATAAAAGTCCAAACCAAATTTAATCAACATCATTTCATTGTTAAAGTCTGAAAGTTTCTTCATGCCAAGATTGAAACATTAATTCCGTAAAATAAAATTTTGGTACAAGTTTGAAATTTGGTGTCCATTACCACTGCAATAATGTTGCTGTAAATATTTACAATTTATTTTTAAAGTTTTCTTTTTTTGTGTGAAAATCTTTCACGAAACTCAAAATTTGGTTACAACATTAAATAAAAAAAAAACCCTTGAAAATTGTCAAAATTATCTAGTCTATTAAATTTGTAGGAATGTTCTCCTGCTTAGAATGAAATCACTCTGTTGTAGACGGTCTTTATCTTAGTATTAATTCTATTCTTTTCACTGTTTATGTGGATTTCAGTAACTACTGACTAAGACGTTTGCCTAGCTAAAATGCACTGTTGGTTCATCATTATACTATTTATTTTGTGGCGATGCTGGAATAAACTAAATAAATATTAGACAAACATAAAGGTATGTTTTCAGGCACACGTAAGAAATAAAGAAGTAGAACACTAGACAACAGAAAAACAACAGACGTGAGGGGATCCTGGGTAAGCCACTCACGTCTGTTGTTTTTCTGTTGTCTAGTGTTCTACTTCTTTATTTCTTACGAGTGCCTGATAACATACCTTTATGTTTGACTAATATTTATTTACTGTTTACAGGCCTCGGGTTTCCCTTCCTTGTGTGGAACAAACTTGACAGTAGCCTTGTGTGGCTACTTAGCTTGAAGTTTTGGTTTTGTAGTCTGTTCCACCTTGGTTCTGGCAGGAAATTGTGTCTCCCCCAGGCCTTAGGATGTGGGTAACTGTCCCTCTAACAATCAAAGAACACTCGCACCTCTAGATCCTATAGTAGAGTCAGGCTCCTTAAGGTGGACGTCATTTACAGGATACAACCTGAAATATATTTAATTTAACCACTATATTGCATATCTCTATCCCTTTATCACATAAGTAGGAGATGAGAGATAGTTTCAGACAACAGAGTGCAGATAGACGCACAGGTCATATCAAATCAACAATAACACAATCCAGTCCACTGTGAATATATCTTTCTTCAATTCCTGGTTATAGCCTTCTGTCCATGATTGGCCTCCATACATTTTTTAGGTCTTGCGTAAAATACTAAGTAATATCTTAATCAATACAGTAAAACAATTCCTTTCGTCCTTCCCTATGTTCCTGGTGTGTGGTCTATTCCTTCAAGAAATAATTCTTTAAATACTTTTCTAATACTATAGACACACTTTCGCTACCATTCTCAAATTATGTAAATATATACTGGCTACGTTTTGCCTCCATAATTTACACAGTAGTTCAAAACACATATACACACTTCCTAACGCACAATTTAATTAATTAATATATATATATATATATATATATATATATATATATATATATATATATATATATATATATATATATATATATATATATATATATATATATATATATATATATATATATATATATATATATATATATATATGTATATATATATACATTCTTACCCTCAGGTACATACAGTCGAGATGTTAGTGGTTATATATATGGTCTGCACTCAGATGCAGAAGGCAAAGGCAATCTACATTAACACTCTGCCGCTCGCTGTATTTTTCAAAATTGATTTGCATCGATTCGCAGGAGGCAGGGTCTTATATATGTCATATCCGGCGACACAGAAAGCAGCTGTAGTAATGTGTGTTTGCGTACCCAAAATATATGCCTAATTTGAATAGATGTGCAAATATGAAAAACTTAGATTTCAATTATATTCCTTATTCCCGGAGCGATTTCCTTCATCCTAGGCTTAAAATACGCCCTGAATTAGTCTCCATATTTCTATATAATAAATCTTTTATTTACATACTTTATTTTTATGCTATGCGTGGCCTAAACAGCAAAGTTTCTGACTTGCCTGATGTCTCGATGCATTCCACTCGAGATCTCTCCATTATTATATCACTTCCCATGGAAATCTATGCACAGACCTGTAAAGCAACATTCCTATTGTTACATTACTAACCTCTTCCAGGCGGTACTTTGCTCATAATGCTGTAGTTTCATTCCCTAGCCAACCTGTTCACACAGATTTTGACTGGCCATTTTGACTGCCTAAGGTTTTGTAAACACTGCATGAATGTGAGATTTCATTGGTTCGTCTTGCATCCTTTATTTATAAAGTATGGCGTGCCGTTTTGGTAAGAATGACGTGTTGCGAATTAAGACCTCACGACACAAATGTGCTGTACTCAGTGATCCGCACTTGTTTCTACCAAACAGCACCAGGGATGCTTTATGTTTTGGTTACGCGTCTTTTTGGATGACAGCGGTTGACCTCTGGGTCACATAATTGTGAAGCGAACTTTAGTATATAACAATTAAATGGGAGCCGCGCTAGCGTAGTGGTTACCACACTGCGCTGGCGACCGGGTGACCCAGGATCAAACCCGGGCGAGGACATTTGAAGATTTTTCTTCGACAGGGGTTTCGACTGGATTAACTCGAGCCCTGGCGAGGAAATTTGAAGCAGTGTCGTCGACCAGGGACTAGCGGCTCCTGAGCCGACCCAGCTGTAATGGGTACCTCCGAAATCGGCGAGTATCTGGCGAGGAATACCTGTATCTGTGCAAGAAAAAATGGATACTCACGTAAAATCAGTCTCTGGTTAGACATACTAACCTGAGATTTCGCCTCGAGTAATAGTGGGCGTACAATTAAAAAAGAAAATTACAATTAAATGTGAGAAATAATACTGCTCGTGTTTTGTTGCACGCTAGAAGAGTTATCTTTATGATGTTTTTATAGTAAGCTATATTTTATTTGATAACAATGCTGCAGATGGAGCATGCAGTCATTGCGCTGTCACACCATCACGTCGCATCTCTATCTCTGGCCATCATTATTTGCTACTTATAGTTTTATTGTCGTTTGGTCACACACAAATTGTGGCACACATTTCCAAATAGACACGGAATCTCGAGCACTCGGGAAACGAAAGAGAGACAGGAATATAAGGAAATGCTTGGTCTGCCCGCACACGCAAGTCAGATCCATAAGAACTAGGAAAGCTTGAAGTGCTTACTCGTGTCGTATCCCAAGCTGGTGGTGGCAGCACGGGGATTATATATATGTATATATCTGAATTTTATTAGGTGTCAGAAAGTTCGACCTTATGTTACCAGAATCGCAATGATAAGACAAATCTAATCATCGCACAATTCCGGTGTCTCGGGTTCAAAGGGTTAATGAAAATCAGAAGTAATTTTTTTTTTAAATTAATTAAGAACGCTGAATGAGTGTTTATAAAAGAATACGAAAGGCATGTCATTACAGTGGGAAATATATTAAAATAAAAGGAAATAAATGCAAACTCAAAAATAAAATCGTTAACTCCCATGTTAAGGCTGTTTCTGGCTCTGAAACATGAAAAACAAAATGTATGATAACTAAGAGATGCGGACTTTCATATATGGATATTTGTGCAGAATGGAAGGACTGAAAAGGTATAACAAGATAACTAATGGGGAACTGGTGACAAGAGCCAGACAAATACCAGTAAAACAGGATGTGAAGCGAGATACTGGCGTTGTATAGAACACACATTGATACAACAGGTAAATAACACTCAAGGCAATAGATGACTTTTTTTTCTAAAATCTCAAGGAAAAACGCAAAATGGACGTAGAAACCTGAAGACAAAACCACAAGAGGAAATGTTAGTCTCCGACATCATATACTGTCCATCAATCATCAACAACAATCTATTTCTTCAACGCCAAAACACCCCTTGACTGCAATAATGGTAATGATGAAAATAATGATAATAATAATGATGATGATAATGATAATGATGATGCATTTAAAATGACCAGTACGAGAAAAATATCTTCAGTATATAGTATTTTGTAAAGTGCTGCTGTCAACTTCGATTGGGTATTCTAAGAAGGGATGCATTGTTTTAATCCTCAATAACAGTTGTACTCGTATCCTTGTTCTCTTTACTATCATCATGACGCTTGTGTTATTGAAATATAAAAATACTAGTAATAAACCGTCAAACTTGACGGGTTTTTAATTATAGTGTGCTGTTTCCGTTTCCGGATGAGCAGATACAAGTACACTCTTAGAGTGTTTTTTTTTAAATCTCTTTCTGTTATACAGTGTAATCAAACTGTTCATAAATACCGCCATTTGAGCGCTTTTCTTTGTTGATTGTAATTATTTTAGGTAGAGCAAATATAATGGAAACAATACAATTTTTCAACAGGGTTGCATTCCTCAGCTATGACCAACGTACACACGGCGAGAATTATGTTATTTTAGATTCAATTTAAAAGTTCTTTGATGAAAACATTTCGAGTGAAAGTGCGTAATAGTTTTCAAGGAGTGTTCCTTGATAATAAGTGGTTTTAACACAATAATGAACAAAAAAATTAAGTAAAACCAAAGTATTTGTTTTATATAACACCCACGCCGCGCAAGTTGCACTCCGTGCGCAGCGCACTTTTTTTTTCTGGCGCGAGATACTATTCTGAGTGAGACCGACCGATGTAACATACATCTGCAATTATGTTAGTGTGTGTAGATAGATAACCTCACACAAGTCAAATATATTTCAAGTAGTCTGTGTTCATTTCTGTTTTTTTTTCTCAGATGAACAACCGTTTAATCTCAGTTAGCATAAATGTGTTGCCACAATTCGACTGAACCAATGTCTCGGCAATACAAAATATAGCTAACACCACCTAAACTGTGTACTGCAAAGGTCATACAATGGGAAGAGAGATAGTTCGAGGCATGACCCTTAGGCGTCATGCCTAGTAAACAAAATAAAAATATTAAATGGTTCGAAGATGTGTGCTTTTCTGTTATTATGGTGAAAATGGAGATGGATTCCAACATAAATTGCTATAAAGGTACGATATTACATAGCCTAAGCATTATCTAGATACCTATTTCTATGCTTACGTGCAGTGTAGAACGAGATATGAGTTTTAGAATGCAGAAAAACAAGAATCGTAAGAAGTTTTGACATGTTCCGGCTGCACTAGCAAAATGTACAATGAAGGTAGAAAAAGGATAGCTTAATGGAACGATAGCGCCAAATCGTCTGCGTAAAACAAGACCAAGATGTAAGAAATTGGTTGATAAATAACGTTGCAGGAACTTATGGAAGTTTTACCACTAGCACACGTTGGACCAGATGCTACATATTTTACGAGGAAGTGAATGAAGGCACCAGCCCATGGCCTTATTGTTTCTCATACGCCGGATGTTACCGTACTTAAGGGGAAAGCAGGGAGGAAAATGTCACTCACCGCCAAAATCGAATACAGAACACAGAAAACAGTGTTACAGCGCCTTTGCCCATCCAGCGCCTTTGCCATTCATCAGTGTGTGCAGCCTGTCAGGCCTTTAGATGCTTTGTGTATTCTGATTGAGGGTAAGAGTACCTTAATTAAGAATGCGTATATTACATTATTTTATTGCTTATTCATATTGTATTGATGTGTAGAATCATTTTGTGAAATTTCTGGAGGGAAAACGCCATTGTTATGCATAATTTTTTTTAAATTAAACCAGAAGATTGTTTGAGAAAGCATAGTAAATTTCAGGAGATTTTGGAAACCTTTTATAATTATTGGATGAGACAATACCTAAGGAACACTGATAGAACAGGATGGTTTGATGTACTGAATAAGTTGAGTCATATTTGAATACTATATTAAGGCCTATATTATATCAGTGATGTCAATCATGGAAAATCAAGTAAAACTGAGTTTTTTGGGAAACAAAGAAACTAAAATCGTGATAACTACTAGTGACAGAGTCATAAAAACGTGTTCCATACGGGTTTTAGTTTTTTTTTTTTGTAAAATGTTTACATTGCATGCTTGACCTGGACAACACGAAAAAAAGTCTAGCGTCTTGATGTAAAAAATATTTTTTCTCGCCCGCTGCGGCGCCACTCACCCTTGGCGTCGAGAGCGGTTGCCCCGGTCGCCCTGCCCTAAGGTCAGCCCTGGTTATACTGCTATTGTCTTTCTTAATTACTGGACGTCTACAGTACTATGATGTAAACTTTTAAATGGGTCGCACTAATCCGAGGACTAAGTACATCTTAATTTCATGGAATAAAGTCGACTTTTGAAGGTCATTTTCAGATTAAAAAGAACCTTATAACAATGATGCCCATACTGTCGTCTGCATTTAAAGTTTGTCTATTTGTATTTGCTCAAAGTAGCTACCTTTGTGTGATTGCTAAAGAGCTCTTCTTATGGAAAAAGAGCAGCGTAGACTGAGCGAATAAAAATCATAGTTGATGTGAGTGGTAGGTTGCTGAATTTAAATTATTACATCGTCCACTCCAGACTTATCCTACAAGTCTTGCAGAAATTATGTGAGGACAGCAAACCATAAGTCGGAAGAGTTCAGGACCACCACTGGTGTAAGACAAGGTGATATCCTATCACCTTACCTCTTCATACTCCTTATGGTCGATGTCATCAAGGCATGTAAGGAGAGAACAAGAAAGTATTTAGTGGGGTACTGGAAGATGAGACAGGTCTGTATTTCAGAGATGGCATTTGCTGATGATGTTGCCCTGATTGCTAAATCAGAGGCACATCTTCAATCCAACCTGCAATTCTGGAAGGAAGAGCTGGAGAAGAGAGGGATGGTCATAAGCAGCTCTAAAACAAAAACCATGGTGATATCACGAGAAGAAAGTAGACATCAGATTAAGCTAGGAGAACAGGTCCTGGAGCAGGTCGACCACTTTAAATATCTCGGAGTTATTATAGACCGAAAGGGAGGCATCAAAGAAGAGTTGGCCACTCGAAAAGCAGCAGCTGGGAGACTTGTTCAGGCCATAAATCGAGTATTCTTCAGCAAGAGAGAGGTTGGTAAAAAACGAAGATGGCTGTATACCGCTCAACCTTATCGTATGGCCCAGTCTTGACATATGGATGCGAGTCATGGGCAATGACTACTACCCACAAAAGCCAGATCAAAACCTCAGAAATGAGGTATCTGAACAAGGTGGTTGAAGTAACAAGAAGAGACATGGTTCGCAACCAGACGATACGTCAAGGCCTAAAATCCCACCCCCTGCAGACCCAAGTTGAACATTCCCAACTGAGATGGTTTGGCCATGTCTGCAGAATGGGAGAAAATCGGCTACCACGACAAGCATGGGAAACAAAGAGCCAGAGATCCAGACCCCAGGACGACCTAGCGTCTGCTGGGAGGACAACATTAGACAATCTTTGAAGGACCGAGGACTAGAATGGAACCAGGCCAGGAGGAAGACAGCTGAAAGGATAGTCTGGCGCTCTCTCGTCCAAACCTCTACACCTCACGGTAGAAGGGGAACGACTAAGTAAGTAAATAAGATATTCGAGAATTACGAAGGCGAAGTTAATGTATAACGCTAATGAAAGCGATATGGCTTGTGTAGCCTGGCTAGTGATGCCAAATTAAGAATATTATACAGACAAAGTTCCGATGTCACCTGTGTGTTACCGGGGCCCGAAAGAGGAGCAAAGAATAGTAACACTGTTCCCTGCCATGCATGTCGTAGAAAGCGACTAAGGAGGGTTGGGCATGTGGCTGGTTACCCCATCGTGTAAAAACTTTTAACCACAAAAAACTTCAACAAACATATACAAGTCAATTAAGGAAAATAAAACACAGCCATCCAAGACAGGGGAAGGTCCTCTCGCAGGGAGGCGTATGATGCAACACAGAGAAAGCCGAAATGAGTCTGTGTTACTGACTAACCTTCTTTCTTCTAGGAGAACTTCCAGATTTAGCACCTGGAATGTTCGGACATTAACAAACAAGGGAAAGTGGTACAAGTAGCGGCAGAAATGAGGGAATATAAAATCGAGGTTCTGGGACTGTGTGAAACAAAGTTGAAGAGGCTGGACAAGAAGAAACTCATCACAGGTGAATTGGTGCTGTCCTCAGGACATGAAGACGAAAGTTCACTCCACGGTGAAGGGGTAGCTCTTATGTTATCTAAATAAGCACAGAAAGCACTCATTGAAAGATGACGAAATAGAAGCATATCTGGATAGGTATGAGAGAATGGCCACTAACTATGGCTTAGAGCAGGAAAAATTGAGCCTTAAGGTATCGCATGGGTTGAGAGGAGTTTCTTACGATGTGTATGCAAAACTCGGATAAGAAGACCAGCGAGACTATGAAATCTTGTAGCAGGCATTACTGGTTCGATATGAAAAGGACTCAGAATCTTATAGGAAGAAATTCCGAACTGCTAAGCTTCTTCCTGGAGAAACCTACCACCAATTCTCTGCCAGATTAGAAACCTATTTGGAGAAGTGGACTACTCTGGGAAAATGTCAAGACCTAAAAGAAATTATCATGATGGAACAAGTGAGAGAGTCTATGCCTCTAGACATGAGAAAATTTCTTATGGAACAAGGAGCAGAGAAATTAGGAGAGAATTTAACAGTTGCTGAGATATATCAGGCAGCTCAGGAAGAAATGGCAGGAATTAAGAAGAAGCAAGGAGAAAGTAGTCGGCCACCACAAAACCAGAATAAGTTTGATAATAGGGACCAACAACACAAATACAAACAATGATATGAAAAAAACCTAAATTTGACCATAGAGACAGGAACCGTCAGGTACAAGATAAGAAACCCTATAAACAGGGTGAAAAGATGTGTAAAATATGCAAAAAGAACAACCACAACACTTTGGACTGCGGAAAGAAAATCCCTCCATATTACGCTGCATGTCTTATAACAATGGCCAAGAGAATGAAGGAACTGTCAACGAGTCAGACATACCTCCATCATCCCCCACCTGTGAAGAAGTAACATGTAACGGCACTAAAATATGGTGCCTATATGATTCAGGATTGGAATTTGACTCAGTCGTGAGTGCATCCTTAGTGCACCCTGATCAATACACCACAGAAACCGTGGAGATACAAGGGGCATTAAAGGGAACCGCCACCATGACACTTCCCAAAGTAAGGATCAATGTCAGGACTCGCTACGTGAAAGGAGTGATAAGAGCAGCAGTGAGTGATGATCCTGTATACCCTATGGTAATAGGAAGCAGATATGTCTTCTTGGGTGACCCAATTAAAACCTGTGATCATGACAACACCCCAAACCAGGTCTAGCCCTAAGAGGGAGGAGGAAAGTCCAATTAACATTCATCCGAGAAAGATGAAAAAGGCACAATCTGAAGATAGCTCATTAAAACCTTGTTTTGGCAAATTGCCAAAAAGCTATAACCTCCCAAAGAAAGGACAGTTTTATGTGAATGATGGATTGCTATACAGAAAAGCTGGAACAGAACCCAATGGGCATAGACAGCTAGTACTGCCATCTTTTTACAGGGACAAGGTTATTGAACTAGCACATGTTGTAGCAGACGGTGGACATATGAAAATCGGTATCACTTGTCAAAGGACTGCAGTGCAGTACTATTGGCCAGGCGTCGCTGAAGACATTGCTTGGTATGTAACTGCCTGTGCACAATGTAGCAAGGTAAAACCCACAAGTTGGGAAAACCAACAGGACCTATGGAAGCATTGGGGCGGACGTAGGCCTGAAAATAAAAATAAATAGGTAGACATTGTGGATAAGAGAACCTCATCTCACAAAATGTCTACCAGAAAACCAGTAACTATGGCGACTCTCCGTATTGTACAGGGAAGTGATACATCCCATACCGACAAGATTTTGTTAGGAACACCAGGAACTGGATAAATATAGAAGTGTGGTTAGTCAGCCACCTTTGATAAAGAAACTGCGGGGAAACCCCAGAAAATATGTAGTGGAAGATTGGGCTGTACGAACCATTTGACTGATGCACAGCAAACCTCATTATACTGCTGTTTAAATTAGCATTAGAAATGGCTCCGGCAACGTTGTTAGTTGGCCGGTCCATAAACGGTTCATTGGAAGTATTGAAATAATATAGCAACTTTAAAGGGAGAATTCATTTCTTGCTGTAGGAAAATTTCATTTCCCCATATGAGTCATATTATAGCGCCAGTGTTGTTTAGCTGAGGAAACCCTCTGGTGAACATAGACTCTGCATTTATTACAGGAAATTAAGTGCCGTAACAGAGTCACAAGTGGATCCATTACCGGACACGAATCAGTTGTTTGCCCGGTTGAATAAGGCAAAATATTTTTCTAAAGTGGATCTAACTAAAGGGTATTACCCGATCCCCGTCAAGCCTGAAATCAGACCATTGCTGGCCTTTAGCACTTCGGAGGGGCACTTCTTCAGTTTGAAGAATGCTCCGAGTGTTTTATCCAGGATGATGAGGAAATTACTGGATCCCTTACAAAACCCAGCTATCACCAATTTCATGGATGATATCCTGATAGCAACAGAAACATTTGAGGAACATCTATCATCTATAGAAATGTTATTGGATATATTCAGAGAGGCAAATTTTACCGCTCGCCCTACTAAATGTTGTATTGGTTGCCATGAACTGGAATTCTTGGGTCACACAGTATATTAGGGTAATATGACCCCTGACCCCAAGAATTAGGAAAAAACTACAGAGAGCACCCAGACCACAAACAAAAAAGGATGTGAGATCCTTTATTTCACTCTGTGGCTTCTATCAGAAGTATATTAATGATTTCAATAGTGTATGTGTTCCTCTGATTGATTTGACAAAGAAAGGAAATCCAGACAAAGTCAAGTGGACAACGGAATGTGAGAAGGCATATTCAGATTTGAAGCAGAAACTTACAAGTAGGCCTATACTGAGACTTCCAGATCTGAGTCTAGAATTTGTGGTTAGGACTGGAGCAAGCATCGTAGGGTGGGGTGCAACATTATTGCAAAGATCGCAGTCACAGTCCGGAAAATTGAATCCGTTCCTTATGCCAGATGCAAATTGATTAAGGCTTAAAGAAATTACTCCATGAAATCACGTCTACCAAACTAGCGTTTCATTGGTCAGTTATTTCCACGGGGTTTGCGCGGTGATAATTTTTGAATGATCGCCGAGATATGATCCAGACCTCACTACAGATAGCCCCTCAATTCTAAAGCGTGAACTATCTGTTCGAGCTTCAAATCTGAGATCACTAATGAGGCAATCATCCAATAGGAATCTATTGTTCTTTCTTTCTCTCCTGGGTGCAATCAGGTGGGTGCCTACTCAAGAAAACTGCCCCCACATTCTGAGAGCCAGGGACGTATTCAAAAGGAAAGCGAAAAAGGCTGGATCAAAAGAGACCATCTCAACAATTTTGCATTACTGTGCTGAGTTTGAGCGAGAAAAACAAGTGGCTGGTGATCGAACTGGACCACAAAATTTCTACCACATAGAAATATGTGGAATCTATTTATTACCCATACCAACGCCAAATATTCTCTTTCAACAGTTAAGTAATTTCTCTCCGCCTTATTCAATTTGCGGCTGGCATAAGCAACTGGGTGCAATTCTTCTGGCCGTGCTTGAGATTTTTGCAATAACGCAGCCCCTATCCCGATGTTGCTAGCATAAGTCCTAACCACAACTTCTTGACTAAGATCTGGAAGTCTCAGTATAGGTCTACTTGTGAGTTTTTTTACTTTAATTCTGAGTACACTTTCTCACTATCTGCCGTTCACTCAATTTTGTCGGGTTTGCTTTTCTTTGTCAAATCCGTTTGAGGAGCACACAAACTATTGAAATTCTGTATATACTTTTGGTAGAAACCACATAATCAGACAAAAGATCTCATATCTTTCTTAGTTTGTGATCTTGGTGCTCTCTGAAGTTTTTTTAAATTCCTGGGGCCAAGGGTGATATTACCCTGATAGACCGTATGTCCCAAGGATTCAAATTCCTGGCAACCAACACAACATTTAGTAGGGCGAGCGCTCAAGTTTGCCTCTGAGCCTTTCCAACACCATTTCTAGTGATGATAGGTGTTCCTCAAAGGTTTCTGTTGCTATGAGGATATCATCCATGAAATTGCTGATAGCTGGGTTTTGTAAGGGATCCAGTAATTTCCTCATCATCCTGTAGAAAACACTCGGAGCATTTTTCAAACCGAGATTACATGAGATTTGTAATGCCCCTTTGAAGTGCTAAAGGCCAGTAATGGTCTGATTTCAGGATTGATGGGAATCTGGTAATACCCCTTGCTCAGATCGTTTTTAGAAAAATACTTTGCCTTGTTCAACCTAGCAAACAGTTGGTTCGTGTCCAGTAATGAATCTGCTTGGGACTCTGTGACAGCATTCAATTTCCTATAATCTATACAGAGCCTATGTTCACCATAGGGTTTTCTCAGCAAAACCACGCTGGCGCTGTAAGATGATTCAGATTGAGGAATTATAATTTCCTGCAATAGGTATTCAATTTCTCCCTTTAAAGCTTGTTCTTTGGCGAATGGAATTGGATACGTTCTCATGCAGACTGGGTTGGGTCTAGTAATTTCATATCATATTCCATTAAATTAGTGCTCCCCCATTTGTCCATTAGCACGTCTGCATGTTTTTCCAGAACTTTCTGAATCTGCTCCCTTTGTCCTTTCGTCAGGTGATTACTGACTTTTACCTGCTCATGTGTTTCATAGGGTCTTAAAGGTCTTGTCCTTCTCTGTTCTTAACTGTTGTATTGTGGTTTAGCTGTTTCTTAGATAAAGTTCTAGTGGTATTACATAATGTCTTCAAGTCTCTTTTTTCGCAATCTCGCCTTCTTCTGTAAGTTTTTCAATAAATTCTCTTTTTATCTTGCCTGGCATTCTTTTTTACTTTCCTGTTAAAAGTGTATAATATTTTATATTCCAATATATTGTGAGCAGTTGTGTTTTCTGCTCTGCATCTGTAGAGCTGTTTACTTGTTGTTTGATGTCTCTTCTTTCTCTTATGAGGTTCCTTCTGTTGTTTATTCTTTTGCCAAGAACTTTATCACATGTATTCCTGTATGCTTCCTGAATTGTGCACCAATGATTATCTATACATTCATCTTCAAGGTTCTCCAGTTCTTCATATCTAATTCTCAACTTTAGGTTGAACTGAACTTTTGTCTTTGTTCATAAGGTTCTGGGTATTATATTTCAGGCTTGCTCTTCCTACTCAGTCTTTGTGCGCCCTCAATTTTATCCTCAGTGAGGCTAGGAGAAGGTGGTGGTCTGACGCTACGTCAGCTCCTCTCTTTACTCTAACATCTTGTAGGCAGCGTCTCCATTTTTTTTTCTATGGTGAAGTGGTCTATCTTGTAGGTAGCGTCTTAAAAAGTGAAGTTTTCATCAACTTCTCTTCGTTATCATTATCCGCTGGTAAAGAAAGATGCTCCTTTACCGAACGAAGAAGAATTTCATTATCTCCCGGATCAACATAGTTGAGCTGAAAAGAATGTAACATTAAATTAGAAATAAGGAAATGTATAATTTAAAAAGAACAAGTTTAAAACAGTTAAAGGTTATAACTAGGGTTGTGGAGTCGGTGTGGCGAAACGTCTGGACGTGTTCTTTTGGTGGCTCTCTCACACCTTTAGCCACTACGGCAATATCATTTCTTTTCTTCGTTTTCTCTCCAATCTCTTTTATTTGGCATAATTTTTATGCCCTTTCATTCATTATTTTACTCTCTATGCTGGATCTAGTAGGGTGAAGTTTTTAACACTCCACTCCCCTACGGAAGTATCTGCTATGGGACTGTCTTTATCTTGTTTACCACTCCTCAGACGTATTTACTTTCCGCCAGGTAATTACACCAGTCAGCGATAATACGCTTATCAATCGACTTAGTCGCCGGCCACCTTTGATAGGAGACGATCCTCGTTTAACACAATATGGTCTCGTACGAGGATGAATAGGTGGCCAAGATTGTCTGTCTGGATTGCCGACGACCGTGTCTGTTTGTCTGATAGATTACACAGGGTTAGATGCGTTTATTGTTTCACGGGACCATCCCTGTGTGTGATTATCACGATAATCTGTCTGAAGAGACAATATTGGCAATAGGTAGCATCTGGACATCAAATGAGTTCAGAGATGGAGTTTATGAGTTGTGCCTAACTCCAGAAATATTACCGCAAGATTAGACAGAGGTCACGCGTGGAATATTAAAATTAATATTTTAAAACAAGCGAGCGGATATTTTAAATGAAACACCCCAACCCACGTAGTGCTAGAGAGATTTGATTGGTTTGAAGTGAGAGCCGGAATATGCAATGACTTCTATTGGAACATTCGACGGAAACACAATCTGTGATTTGAACTGAGAATGAGAGATATAATCTAGCGAACTCAGAGACACAGAGCAGACAGCTTCGCAACTTCATACGACCAACTCCCCAAAAGCCAGAAAGAGAAGGATCGGACCTAGAATTCCATTATTAACAGTGACAGATCGAGTATTGGGCAACTTTGGCTTTTACAAGTAAACCCGATTTTAATACAAGATTGTAAACTTAAAAGGAACAGGATTTCAATTACCAAGACTGGAACCTACGAATTTGATCACAAGTCACAGAGGAATTAAACAAATGTTTTCCCAGGCCAATGATTTTGCAGAACACCCGCCGTCAGAGGAACTAACTCTAATTTCCAGACCTAAGTGATTTGAAGCATCTAATACAGAGCTGTGTCCAGTCTAAAAATGAGCAAGGCGATTTTGTATTCCCACATATTTTGGGGTAAGTGTAAACCATTTATTTACTAATGTGAAATTTGACACGTTTCTTGCTTAGTGGTTATAAATGAGGCTGGCAACCTCAACGTGTGAAAATAGTATATTCATGAACCACTACAGCAAGTGCTGGTGATAGTTTCTGGATAGTCATGCGGAAAACCCGACAGCAGAGGTGACCCCAGACTACGAATGGAGCAGTGATGATTACATCACATGTACCTCAATTGTAGCATATCATTTTGTGAGATATATGTAATTTGTTAATGTTAGTTCAGGCGCAAATCATTATTCGCGCTGTCAAGACATAATTTCCTAGTTAATCCCCAGAGGAATAGTGGTGATTTCTATTCATCTTTCCTGAGTTACACTGTGTATACTCAAAATTTAATTCTTCTGAGAGATTAACATTGGTGGGTGGACAACGAGAAGATGCGCCTGTAAAGCTTCCAACTCAGTGTACTTAGCAGAGGCATTTTGTTCTTCTTATTTTGTCAAAAAGTTCGTGGAACGAACTAGTTGTGAGTGAAAGGAAGGGAATCAACACCAACCGCCTAAATCGGACAAGTTGTGTGAAGAAGTGCCCTCATCACCAAGCAGTGACGAAAATCACAGCTGCAGGACTCATCTTAAAGTTAAGTGCTTATAAAAAGGCACCAGCGAAAAGGACATAATTTTTCTGAACTATATCATCACCCTAAATCTCTGTGAATAGAAAATTTGATTCCAATATAAATCTTCACCAATCCTTCCATATTTATTTTAACTGTTAAAGACTAATTCATTATTAAACTTGTTACATGTTGTTTTAAAACTAAACAATCATAGTCGCTCCAGTTTTTTTATATGTATGAAAGCAAACTTATGAGCCAGAATATCTAAGATATAAATATATGTATATATACCTAGACTTATATTTACCTCTAAACATAGCTATACCATTATAAGTTGAATTCACTGAATTAACTCAGCTGGGGGCTTGAACGGGCTAAAAATCATTGCTTATATCCTTCACAAAAAGCGACGGACAGATATAATGTTAACCAATACTCAGCGCTATGCCGCATGGTTCTTGGCTTCTGAATTATCTTGTCAATGCTCTTGTCGGATAGAAGCGCCATTACACTTCTATATACATCTCTGCCAAGAGTAATCTTGTGCGAAGGTGACGACGCATTTAGATACTCTTGAGTTTTGGCCATTGTTGGACCACTACTGCAAAATAAGAAGAGCAAAATCCGTGACAGTCAGCCCAAAAAAATTTTTCGACTTCGACTAATGAAATTTTAGACGTCTGACTCCCGTCTCAGACTACAGTTTTTTTTTTACTAATCATATCGTATAAATGTATGCTCTTATATGGAGTTATGTGTATAAGTATGGTATATGTGTGAAAAAAATGAGTACGTGGCTTTCGTAGATTATATTTTTAACTATTCATTCATTCAAACAGTAATGCAAAACATAAACTCAAAAAGTATTTTAAAATATGATTATTTTTATTTGAATTGGTCCTTAAAAAAGAATCACTTCTAATAGGCCTGACCTCATTGCTGCTCTCAAATCCGATAAAATGTACTAAGTCAATAGTAAACAACTACTTTGAAGTGTTATTTCATTTTTTAAGCGCCTACTTCTCCCCGCCCCCCCCCGCCCCTTTCCGCTATTTACATGGATCACACGTGGATCTGCATTAAGTCTTGTAGGAATCGTGACGTGTTTTACGGACTCTGACTCACTAAAACACAACCTACTTCGGTTCCATAACAAATAACTGACTATACGACTCTGACTCACTAAAACACAACCTACACCGGTTCTATAATAAATAACCGACTCCACGACTCTGACTCACTAAAACACAACCTACTCCGGTTCCATAACAAATAACTGACTCCACGACTCTGACTCACTAAAACACAATCTACTCCGGTTCCATAACAAATAACTGACTCCACGACTCTGACTCACTAAAACACAACCTACACCGGTTCTATAATAAATAACCGACTCCACGACTCTGACTCCACAGCCCTGGTTACAACAATTATTCGATATTTCGGCTGAATTTGTAATAGTAACATAAGTCGACCATGAGGCACTTCTGCCTTCCCCGGTGTCAATACCTTGTCGGTGTATGGCGGCTTGCGAACCCTGATTATCTCCAAAGCTATGCCAGCAGGAGTTTTACTCCTGGAAGGCTCTACCAAGCTGGTCAGGTTTGCGCGGGTAGGGGTCAGACTAAAGCATAAAGTAGACACCCTGGTCTTCCAGGTTGGGGGTTTTATCATAGGGCCGAAACCCCTATGTAAAAAGAAACGAAGTCACGGAAACGACAACAAATGAACAAACGTTGTTGCGGGACCGATATCTGGACTCTGAAGCTCGAATGACTGCCAGTGGTGAAAGCCGAAAGGAAACCACTGACCCAAAAACGGACGTCCTGACTACAAAACGTGAAAAACTGGAATAGGATTTTGGAATGTCAGGACAATGCTTAGACAGTAAAACTAAAACAGGTCACAGCGGAAATGAGAAACTATAGATTACACATTCTAGGGATAAGCGAGAGCAGATGGACAGGGACAGGAAAAGTTAAAACAGCAACAGGAGAAACAGTACTTTACTCTGGAAGAGAGGATGGACAGCACAATGAAGGTGTAGCCATTATTCTACAGAAAGGAATAGAAAGGTCATTACTGGAATGGAAACCTATCAACAATAGAATGATAAGAATAAAATTGAGAGGGAGATTCACCAACACTACAATAATACAATGCTATGCACCAACAAATGACAGCGACGAAGAGGTCAAGGACGAATTCTATCAACAGCTGCAAAAGGAGATGGAAGCCGCACCAAGATACGATCTTATCGTAGTAATGGGAGACCTAAAGGTGGAAGTTGGAACACACAATATAAATAATAAAAGAGTAATGGGGAAATGCGGCAGCGGAACAGTAAACGAGAATGGGGATAAATTAACATGTTTCTGTAGCATTAAGAGCCTGGTCATTGGAGGAATACTTTTCCCACTGTCGTGAAACATTCTAAATCCACATATATAAATTAGAAATTAAATGTAACGCCTAACGAATAAATTCAATAAAAGGGAAAGAAGAATGGTAAAGAACAGTGCTGTCACAATGACTGTACTCGAGATCCCCCTTTTTGTTTTCTACTTCGTCTGAAAATTGTAACGCTTTCACGTTTGATAGTAAAGCCTATAGCAGCATACACGCCTTTCTAACAATAAAACGTGTACTGTATTTCTTAGAAAACCTTGAGATACGCAAGCTGATTAATGACCTAGATTAATACTAGCATTAATTTCATTTTATACACTGCGTAATGAAAAGACAGATGAACTTAGGGTAGAGAGAGAGAGGGCTGAACGGAGGAACGTATGCAACACTAACACGCGTCTCGCGATATAAAATTAATGCCACCCCCAAGCGTAAGGCATGAAGCACTAACTTTTTTTCAAATAGACAGTGATAAAAAACACTACCAATACGAGGGTTAGGTTTAAAAACCTGTTTAATGCTTATTAGTAAACATGACATTATACTGTTTTATGTCTGAAAGCCTGACAGTACCGAGACACCACATCGTATCGAAGTGAACGGGAGGTAGAAGAAAATGCATATTTTGAACGCAGCCACTTAGCTCCATTAAATTTATATATTTGGGTTCCTTAGGACTTGCTGACAAAGAATATGTTAAGTGTTACGCAAATAGTCTAGGAATTAACAAATTATAGCCAAAAGAAAATAGTGAGGGTGTCTGACAGCACCAAATCATAATCGCACAGTGGCATGTTTTGAAACCACCATTTTACGGGAAATAGGCCAACATGTTAAATCCGATTTGATTGGCGGGAAGTATATGTAAGACGAAACACGATTAGTCGGACTGCAAATACTAATTTTGGTTGTTAGGGGAAACGTAGGAAGGGTAAATTTTTTCAAAAGCTTGTGTAAACATGGTCCTATTGGCTAGACCCGCTGATATAGTCAATTAGGAGCGTCTGTTCAGTGCCACATTTTAGAATAAACTTACTAAGAAACAGTGCGTTGAGATCCAGCTCATATTTTTCTAAATAAAAGCCTGGGACAGAGGCAGATCGGAATTTGTGCCATAATTCATCGCCAGTCAACGTATTTGTTTATTATTTCCATGAATTGTGGTAAGATTGACATATTTGATATCTTTTTGATGAAAATTGAATGTGAATTGATAATTTATGTCTGTATATGTGTGTGGTTCAGTAGCAAACATGAGGCAAAGCCTAGATATTGCTCCAACCTGAACAAAACTTGTCGGAGAGAAGTATATCTGCATGGGATCGCCAAATAGTACACTGACACCTATCTTATTGACTAGAAGGAACTAATGCTGGAATTGCAGAGGCGTAGTAACCATTAAGGAGAAGAATACTGGTGTAAATTGTTTCAGATGAAGCTAGCAGTTGGCCTACCGCTCTGAACTCAGTGTTTGTTATGTATTGTGTTCAGTGTGGAAATAGATTATAAATTAGTTCTGAAGTAGGAGGTACAACCTTCTTGTTTCAGGGACCGTGGTCCTAACTTATTGAAGCAGCACCTGGTCTGAGTTTTGCTGAATCCAGAGGCTGATAGCATACCCCTTGATCCAGATAGCGACCAGTGAGGTGTCTCAAGAACACAGTGAAGCAAGCGAGCAGAGGAGACTGTTTCCTGCCGCCATCACAGAAGATAAGATTCTGTCGCCAGAGCAGCTCAATCCTATGTGCCCCCCTCTAAAATTGACAGTATATTAATCAAAGAGGGACAATAAATTGTTTCAAATGACAGGTACTGTGAACTTTTCCCAATACGATTTCCACCATAAGCAAACACTTGAAGTCATGATGACAAACAACAACCTAGCTTGAAAAAGCCAGTATTACCTCATAGTACTACTTCACAACTTACACACATAGAATAATAATAATAAAATATGTCAATACAAAGATCATATCGATAAATTGTGTACATACAACTTGTAATTACATTTGATTGTGATTCCTGGTTCACTGTGTAGTTGAATCAGGATATCTATTATTGAAAGGAATTAATACATCTATTTTTAAACTTTAACACTTGACTCATTTAAGATAGTCTTATAAAGTGTTATATGTGTGTGAGTGTCACAGTGTTGTAAAGTGTTGTGGAATAAATTAAATTGTTTATCTGTCTGTTGTTGTTGTGACTTACACTTCATCATTATCATAACCCTAGACATTCAACTTAGTCATCACAATATTCCAGAATAATTCTGACTGAGGTATAAATGTGGTAGCAAGTAAGGTCATCTGTAATACACCACACTTATTAGATACAGATACCTTCACAGCTGATCTCAGTCATTACACTAAGTCCCCTATAAATATTTATATCATCCCACTTTACCACATATATTGGGGTCTCGCTCCCGGGATATTGAACTTTCTCCTATTATATATATTGGGAATAATAAAAATTTAAAAGGTATCCTTGGGTGAAAATAAATAAGGTTGAGCTCTTAGTGCCTGTGGTTGTCCTTAGTTAATTAGTCATAGATAAAATTGTTTAGTTAAATATTTTATACATTTACCTGTTAGAAAATGGCCGACCTGGCAAAATTTCGATCTGCTGCTATGCAGGCTGCAAAAGAGTTAGGAATGGACGGGCAAGTTATGATTGCCTATGTCACTACGGAATGTGACAAATATATTGAACGTGAAGAAAGAAGATTAGAAAAAGAGGCCGAAAGAAAATTAGAATCTGAAAGATTGGCCGAAGATAAGAGGTTAGAGGCTGAAAAGGAAATTAAGAAATTACAATTAGAGGCTGAGGCTGAGGCTAAGAGGCTGCAGATTGAGGCTGACAAAGAGGCTAGAGCATTGGAGGCGGATCGTGAGGCGGAAATAAAGAGGCTCCAGTTGGAAGAGAAAAAGGCTGAGAGGGAAGCAGAAGAAAAAAGATTGACTGCCGAAAGGGAAGACAAGCGATTGGCTGCAGAGAGGGAAGCAGAAAAGGAGGAGAAGAGATTACAAAGGGAACATGAGTTACGACTAAGGGAGTTGGAATTTCAGGGCCATGCTCCTGAAAATGGTGCCAGTCCCTTTACCTCCGATGCTACTGCTAGTCAGGGAGCCTCAACCTCAGCTATGAACTTTCATTTAGATCATTTTGTTGAGAAAGACGATGATATCGAGAGCTATCTAAATAGATATGAACTATTAGCTACCACGTATGGGTTAGAGAGAGAAAGGTGGAGCTTAAAGTTATCTCAAGGACTTCGTGGTGCAGCTTATGAAGTTTTTGCCAAAATGAGCAGAAATGATCAAGAAAATTATGACATGCTAAAGCAGGCTCTTTTGTTAAGATATGAAAAGAATGGAGAATTTTATAGAAAAAAATTTAGGAATGCTAAACTACTGTCAGGTGAAACCTATCACCAGTTCTCTGCACGGTTAGAGACATACTTGGAGAAATGGACGTCTCTGGGGAAAACCCAAGATCTTAAGGAAATGATCCTTATAGAACAACTAAGAGAGTCCATGGCTCCAGACATGAGAAAGTTTCTCATGGAACAAGGTGCAGAGAGGCTGGGTGAGTTACTAAATGTTGCTGAAAGATATCAAGCAGCTCAAGCAGAGGTATCAGGTAATAAAAAGAAACAGGTAGAAAATTTTAAGGCACCACAGAACTTTAATAAATTTGATCCTAGAGATCAGAACAAAGGTAAGCACCAGTTTGATAGGCCACGGTATGACAATAAAAATAAAACCCCACAATTCGATGAAAGGAAATCTGATGAAAGAAAATCTTTCAACCAAAAAAGGAGGTGGTGTAAGAATTGTCGGATGGACAATCATGATACTGACCGTTGTAGAAGGAATCCTATAGTAATGGCCACCCTTCAGGTCAGGTCGACCTCAAGAAAGGAGGAGGATATTCTGATAGATACCACTCCAGATGAGATGAGGAAGGCGCAGGCTGGGGATAAGACCCTCAAGAGTTGTTTTAGAAAATTGTCCAATTGTCACACACCTCCAGGAAAAGGAGACTTCTATATGAAGAACAAACTGATATACCGGAAGACTGGAACTAGATCCAAAGGTCAGGGACAGCTGGTACTTCATAAAAGGTATAGGGCATACTTAATAAATAGCTTACATGTGAAAGAAGATGGGTAATATGAGAAAATAGGTACCATCATTCAAAAGGTGGCTCAGAATTATTATTGGCCCAAGGCAAGGTGGGACATTGAAAATTTTGTAGAAAGGTGTAGCATAGCACATGAGGGAACACCCACAAGTGGGAACATTGATCAGGACCTGGACACGCCACGGGGCAAACTTAGGCCTGACAATAGAAAGAATAATAAAGTGGACCAAGTGAAATGGGAAGCCCCTTTTCACGGACAAGCTTCAGTTGACTGTTTTACAATGGCCACTATGCAGAGAGTGCAAAAAGATGTCTTACCCCAGGATAAGCCGAAAATCCCTCAATCGGACTTATGTAAACTGGAGGAAGAAGATGTAGAGAGGAAATCTCTCATCAAGAATTCTAAGTGGGGAGAGAGCCCCACGAGAAAAATTGGTAGCGGTCGTTTTGTGCATGATAATTCTGGGAAGAAAAATCATCACTATAGAGCTTCGAGTGGAAGAGACCATACCGGTGCATGGACAAATAGGTCCACAAAATTAAAGGTCCATATGAAGCGCTGTTAAGAACGTGGACTGATGAAAAGGCAGAGGAAAATATTACATCCTCATACCAATATGTGAATGAGCTGACCACTCGTTTAAAAACTGGCTGGAAACTTGCCAATGAAAATTTGAGACACGCCAGGAAAAAACATGCTGCCTATTACAACAGGAAAGCTAAAGACAGAGATTTGGCTGTGGGAGAGAAGGTACTGCTTCTTCTCCCCGGTAGTCAAAATAAGTTACAAATTGGATGGCAAGGTCCATATACAGTTCTAGAGAAGGTGTCTAGAACCAATTATAAGATAGATAAGAAGGGGAAAGAAAAAATCTATCATGTGAATCTCCTGAAGAAATACTTGGAAAGAGAAAATCAGGAAGAGACACACTTGTTGACCTTGTCCATTGCAATGGAGATGAAAAAGGAACCACTTTCATCATTTGAATATCCATTACACCCCTGTGAGACAGCGGCACAGGTGAAAATCAGTACACATTTAACGAAAAATCAGAAAGAGAGAGTGAAACAGGTTCTAGATAATCATACAGAGGTGTTAACGGACCAACCGGGGCATACAAACTTATTGGAATATGATATGAAACTGATAGACCCCACACCTGTCTGTATGAAACCCTATTCGATTCCTTTTGCTAAGGAGAAAGCTTTGAAGGAAGAGATAGACTATTTGTTGAAGGAGGGAATAATTTCACACAGTGAATCTTCGTATAGTTCCAGTGTGGTACTCTTAAGGAAACCCTCTGGAGAACATAGACTCTGTATAGATTACTGGAGACTGAATGCTATCACAGCAGGACAGGTGGATCTATTGCCGGATACAAATCAGTTGTTTGCCAGGCTAAATAAAGCTAAATATTTCTCAAAAGTGGATCTGAGTAAAGGATACTATCAGATTCCAGTAAAGCCTGAGGTTAGACCGTACCTAGCTTTTAGTACCTCAGAGGGACACTATGAGTTTAACAGATTGCCATTTGGATTGAAGAATGCGCCTAGTGTCTTCTCTAGAATGATGAGAAAATTGTTGAATCCTCTGAATAACCCATGCATCACAAATTTCATGGATGATATCCTTATAGCAACATAAACATTTGAGGAACACATTGACTCTCTGAACATGCTGTTTAATCGACTTAGAGAAGCAAATTTAACAACCCGACCAACCAAATGTTGTGTTGGATGTAAAGAATTATAATTCTTGGGACACACAGTTCATCAGGGAAACATGACCCCTGACCCCAAGAATTTAGAGAAACTAAAGAAAGCCCCGAGACCACAAACCAAGAAAGACGTGAGATCCTTTGTCTCATTATGTTGTTTCTACCAAAAGTATATCAAAAACTTTAATTCCATATGTGCACCGTTAACTGATTTGACACGTAAAGGAAATCCAGATCGAATTACATGGACAGCACAATGTGAATTGGCTTACCAGGAATTGAAGGAAAAGCTCACAAGCAAACCTATTTTGAAATTACCTGACTTAAGTCAAGAATTCATTGTAAGAACGGATGCCAGTAATATCGGGTTAGGTGCGACCCTGTTACATAAATCAGATGCATTGGATGGGGAATTAAGCCCAGTGGCATATGCTAGCAGAAAGTTGAACAAAGCTGAAACCAATTACTCAACTAGCGAAAAAGAATGTCTTGCAGTAATATGGGCGATAAAGAAATTCAATATTTATCTGTATGGGAAGGCATTTAAGGTGCAAACGGATCACAAACCCTTGTCGTTTCTAGCGCAGGCTAGGCATGAAAATTCTAGGTTACTCAGATGGTCCTTACTTATGCAGCCATTTGAGTTTAGCATAGAGTATATTTCTGGAAAAACAAATCTGGGAGCGGATTTTTTAAGCCGCCATCCGTGTGATGAGAATCACCGTAAGCCCCAGAAATAATAATAAATTTCTCTATGTGTATATAGAATTATAGACTGACATATAACGTCTGTTTTAAGTGGGGGAAATTTGTCGTGAAACATTCTAAATCCACATATATAAATTAGAAATTAAATGTAACGCCTAACGAATAAATTCAATAAAAGGGAAAGAAGAATGGTAAAGAACAGTGCTGTCACAATGACTGTACTCGAGATCCCCCCTTTTTTTCTACTTCGTCTGAAAACTGTAACGCTTTCACGTTTGATAGTAAAGCCTATAGCAGCATACACGCCTTTCTAACAATAAAACGTATACTGTATTTCTTAGAAAACCTTGAGATACGCAAGCTGATTAATGACCTAGATTAATACTAGCATTAATTTCATTTTATACACTGCGTAATGAAAAGACAGATGAACTTAGGGTAGAGAGAGAGAGGGCTGAACGGAGGAACGTATGCAACACTAACACGCGTCTCGCGATATAAAATTAATGCCACCCCCAAGCGTAAGGCATGAAGCACTAACTTTTTTCAAATAGACAGTGATAAAAAACACTACCAATACGAGGGTTAGGTTTAAAAACCTGTTTAATGCTTATTAGTAAACATGACATTATACTGTTTTATGTCTGAAAACCTGACAGTACCGAGACACCACATCGTATCGAAGTGAACGGGAGGTAGAAGAAAATGCATATTTTGAACGCAGCCACTTAGCTCCATTAAATTTATATATTTGGGTTCCTTAGGACTTGCTGACAAAGAATATGTTAAGTGTTACGCAAATAGTCTAGGAATTAACAAATTATAGCCAAAAGAAAATAGTGAGGGTGTCTGACAGCACCAAATCATAATCGCACAGTGGCATGTTTTGAAACCACCATTTTACGGGAAATAGGCCAACATGTTAAATCCGATTTGATTGGCGGGAAGTATATGTAAGACGAAACACGATTAGTCGGACTGCAAATACTAATTTTGGTTGTTAGGGGAAACGTAGGAAGGGTAAATTTTTTCAAAAGCTTGTGTAAACATGGTCCTATTGGCTAGACCCGCTGATATAGTCAATTAGGAGCGTCTGTTCAGTGCCACATTTTAGAATAAACTTACTAAGAAACAGTGCGTTGAGATCCAGCTCATATTTTTCTAAATAAAAGCCTGGGACAGAGGCAGATCGGAATTTGTGCCATAATTCATCGCCAGTCAACGTATTTGTTTATTATTTTCATGAATTGTGGTAAGCTTGACATATTTGATATCTTTTTGATGAAAATTGAATGTGAATTGATAATTTATGTCTGTATATGTGTGTGGTTCAGTAGCAAACATGAGGCAAAGCCTAGATATTGCTCCAACCTGAACAAAACTTGTCGGAGAGAAGTATATCTGCATGGGATCGCCAAATAGTACACTGACACCTATCTTATTGACTAGAAGGAACTAATGCTGGAAATGCAGAGGCGTAGTAACCATTAAGGAGAAGAATACTGGTGTAAATTGTTTCAGATGAAGCTAGCAGTTGGCCTACCGCTCTGAACTCAGTGTTTGTTATGTATTGTGTTCAGTGTGGAAATAGATTATAAATTAGTTCTGAAGTAGGAGGTACAACCTTCTTGTTTCAGGGACCGTGGTCCTAACTTATTGAAGCAGCACCTGGTCTGACTTTTGCTGAATCCAGAGGCTGATAGCATACCCCTTGATCCAGATAGCGACCAGTGAGGTGTCTCAAGAACACAGTGAAGCAAGCGAGCAGAGCAGACTGTTTCCTGCCGCCATCACAGAAGATAAGATTCTGTCGCCAGAGCCGCTCAATCCTATGTGCCCCCCTCTAAAATTGACAGTATATTAATCAGAGAGGGACAATAAATTGTTTCAAATGACAGGAACTGTGAACTTTTCCCAATACGATTTCCACCATAAGCAAACACTTGAAGTCATGATGACAAACAACAACCTAGCTTGAAAAAGCCAGTATTACCTCATAGTACTACTTCACAACTTACACACATAGAATAATAATAATAAAATATGTCAATACAAAGATCATATCGATAAATTGTGTACATACAACTTGTAATTACATTTGATTGTGATTCCTAGTTCACTGTGTAGTTGAATCAGGATATCTATTATTGAAAGGAATTAATACATCTTTTTTTTAAACTTTAACACTTGACTCATTTAAGATAGTCTTATAGAGTGTTATATGTGTGTGAGTGTCACAGTGTTGTAAAGTGTTGTGGAATAAATTAAATTGTTTATCTGTCTGTTGTTGTTGTGACTTACACTTCATCATTATCATAACCCTAGACATTCAACGTAGTCATCACAATATTCCAGAATAATTCTGACTGAGGTATAAATGTGGTAGCAAGTAAGGTCATCTGTAATACACCACACTTATTAGATACAGATACCTTCACAGCTGATCTCAGTGATAAGAATCTTTTTTCTTATTAATGATGTCCACCAAATGATAAATATAAGTGGATGGAAGCAGACATCATCATCATCAGTTGATAAACTCTTAATACAAGACCCTTGCCCTGAGCAAGAGACATGCTGAGAAATCTGAAGCTCGCTCGAACATCACCAGAGTTAAATACTGTGTTGTTGTGTTGCTCGTGGTTCGAGTATGGAATGTCAACTTGACCTACGCAGTGGTGTGTAGACATAGATGGAGTGTATAATGTGCGAATGATAGGAAGAGTTCGTGGTGTTGACAAATGTTCTTTTCTCACACTCATGTATGGCTGGAAGTCATCGACACCAACGACTGTGTACATTTACTAAAGTTTAATTGGACGTACACACTCGACAGCACAGATAGTGACAAATCACAGGTTGGCATAATACATCATGGTACAGTGGATAAATAGTCTTGCAATGTTATGTTACATGGGCACTCATGTAGAATAATAGTATAATGGACTGTCAGTAGCCAAGCACTCAGTATTGCCCATATATATATATCAACTGAGTTTACTGACAAAGCACGTCAGATTATAAACAATATCCAAGATGGCTTCTAGACCTAATCTCGTCTAGCGAAGATTCCTTAACATAATGTCCAGCACAGATTTTTCCATATAATTATATTGAACCGCTAGCAATGGGTTCTCATGTGTAGCAGTGATCTCTGGACTAATCAAGCGATAATACGGGCATCCCTTTTCTCTTCTTGAAAGTCACTACATGTTTGGTTCCAAGATGGCTTCACTCGTGAGCTGTCACTCACGTTTGGATACAGATAATGAATCTGTCCTAAAGTTAGTCATTCATTAAACATTTCATTGCTCTGTAGATTTGATCATGAACAATTGACTGCATTCTACAGGATATAGTGCTGCTAGGAATCAGAATCGTTTTTTTCATCTAGTTAGATGTATCCTCTCAGACGTACAAATCATCCCTACCGAAAAACGGTGGCTTCGTACGAGAGTTCAAAAGAGTATCTTTATTACCTTGGTTTTCAGAAATATGATTTTGCCATTCCTTGGCAATAAGAATGAACACTGGGGTAAAGCATACACGATAGGTCTAGACGACTATCACTTTCCCCAAAAACCACTGAGATCACTTTTTTCCCGGCGTCAAGCCGACATAGAAAAACACAGCCCATCATCAGGGCGAAGCCAAAACACACCTCTCTCGCGACACATCCGCCGAACAGCCTTTGACCTCTCTAGAGACAACAGAACATATAGTTCGACTTAGATATGTAAAGATATACAGATATAAGACAGATTCGTCCTACACAGACAAACAATACACATAAATTCAGGCCATAGATATTCTGAAGCAAGAACAATCTATTACTACCCAAACAAAGAATAAATCGCAGTAAAACTGGATTCATCCGCGGAGTTCGATCGAAAGAGACGGCACAACTTTCAAGGGAAGTAACTCAATAATGACTTTCCCTTAAGCACTAAAAAATATCTATTTTGTTTACAAAATATTTGCGAACATAACAAGTATACCAATGTATAATATTGTAAGATATCAAAGACTGCACGTAACAGTCTTACCACACCTCCCGGGAAAAAAAATGTTCCATTTTTTTTTCTTTTTGAAATACATCTAGGAGCAACGTACAATAGGCTCACAACGCATGAATAATGCGCAGATGAAAATATCAGGAATACATATAACGCCTAATATGAGGCTAAGTCGACTTATGGAGCGACTGGTGAGAATGTGTCTCATAAACTGAGAGAAATTATTTCTCTACAAGTATATTTTTCCAGGAAGGTGTCATCAAAGTATAATACAATTCTGGCAATTACACGATGCCTAAAAAATTCATACCATCATTTCGTATTAGATATCTTACATTTATGATTTATGAAGAAAAAATCATCAAAGCACAGCGGTGAATAAACATCAATGAACCGCTATGTAGTGATACAATCATTATATTATTAAATTACAAATTTGTATCTATCATGATATAGAAAAGGAACTACTATAGAACTAGACATATCAAGAAGTCTAAGCCCTAATAGTTATGTGGAATCATGTGGGCATCTTGACAGAATGTCTGCCATCACATTATCTGATCCACGAATAGCTCGCACAGAGAAATGAAAAGGTTGAAGAGCAATTGCATATCGAGTAGACCTCGAGCTCTTCAAATTCTTACTCTGTATAGCAGTAAGAGCTTTTTGGTCGGTTTCTACTATGAAATGTGCGCCCAGAAGGAATCTCTGTAGTTTGAGGATCGACCAAACCATAGCTAATAGCTCACGGTCTAAAACCGAATAATTCCTTTCTGCCGCATTAAGTTTTCTGGAAATATACATTACAGGATGCAGAGTTCCAGAGTACTCTTGCATTAGTGCCGCTCCAATCCCAGTGGATGAAGCGTCACTACGAAGAACGAATGTTTTATCTTTAGTGGGTAGCACTAAAATAGGTGGTGTTGAAAACAATGTTTTAATCTTATCCAGAGAGCATTGGCATTCCTGAGACCAGGACCACATTAGGCGAACCTTTCTTTAGAAGTGTTGAGAGAGGTGCCATGATAGAGGATAGATTCTGAATGAATCTGCCATAAAATTGAATAAGACCTAACAGACTTCTCACCTGTTTTTTTTTTTTAGTCTTAGGGATTGAGATGTTAAGTATCTTACTAGTATTATGGTCCTCTGTCTTTAGGAAACCATGACCAACTCGGTGGCCTAGGAAAGAAATTTCGCTAAAACCAATATAGGCTTTAGAGGGTTTCGCTGTCAGGTTGTGCTCGCGCAAAGTAGACAGCAATTCATCTAACCCTGAATAGTGATCTTCCCAAGTATCGCTGAAAAGACAGATGTCGTCTAGATATGCAATGACATCTGACCGATAAGATAGGATTCGGCGCATCATGCGTACGAATGTAGCTGGTGCGTTCATAAGACCGAAAGGCATAAAATTCCATTGGAACAAACCTCTAGGTGTTGAAAAAGCCGTGAGAGGTTTGGCGCGTTCAGATAAAGGAACTTGCCAATATCCTTTAGACAAATCAAGTTTAGTGAAAAGATGAGATTTGGAGAGTCGAGTAAGTAGTTCTTCCAGTAAAGGCATAGGTTCAGCATCGAACTTCGTTACTTGATTCAATTTTCGATAGTCAACGCAAAGACGTATGTTATTGTCTTTTTTACGCACAATAACCATCGGCGAAGAATATGCAGAGGTGGATGGTTCGATTATTTTCAAATCTATCATCTCATCCAACTCTTTCTCGACCTGTGCTTGAAAATGTATAGGTATAGGATAAGGTCTAACCCTAATAGGAGTATGGTCAGTTAGAACAATGTCATGTTCAATGACATTCGTTTGTCCAGGGATGTCAGTGAGTACATCCTGAAATGTTTGCAACATAGTTGAAACTTGTCGCTGTTCTCCTAGAGACAAATCAGGAGAGACAGTAACGTTCTTTCATGATTCACTAGAATGAAGTGGGATCATTGGAAGAGGAAGATTTACATCTGAAAAACTTGTTTCCTCATCCTGTATCACGGACAGTGATGAGTAATGACCATGTTGTACTGGAGAATTGTCCGTTGCTTGGAAAATGGGTTGCAAATAATCCGGACGTTCATGGAATTCAGTAAGCATATTGATGTGGAAGGTTTTATGCTTCCCATCAATATCGACAATATAGTCGACATCGGAAATTTTCGATATTATATCGTACGGACCTTTCCAAGAAATAAGTAGTCTGTTTTCCCTACAAGGTAGTAATACAAATGCTTTGTCACCAGGACAAAGTTGTCGTAAGCATCTCTTCTTATTGGCAAATTGCCTTGCCTTCTGTTTCGCAAATTCAGAAGAAGAAGTTGCTAATTTGCATGCTTCGATAATCTTTTGTCTCAACGCGATGACATATTCGTAGGATGACTTTGTGTCATCGTCAATATTGTCAGATGTTATGAGATCGTGAAGCAACGACATAGGGCCACGCGGACGCGCGCCAAAGACGAGTTCAAAGGGAGAAAATCCTGTATGTTCATTGGGTACCTCTCTGTAAGCGAAGAGGGCCGCAGGTAAAACTCTGTCCCAGTCTTGAGGATGATCCTCAGTTATCTTCCCTAGTAAGTTTTTAAGTGTTCTATTAAGGCGTTCGACCATACCATTAGACATTGGATGGTAGATACTACTTAAAGATCTATCTATCTGCAGAGTAGACATTACTTGAGACATGGTATCTGATATTAGTTGGGTGCCATGGTCTGACAATATCTCTCCGGGGAAACCCAAACGAGAAAATATAAGCCAAAGAGCATCTGCAATATCAGCAGTAGTAATGCTCTTCAGAGGAATAGCCTCTGGCCAACGTGTGCACATATCAACACACGTCAAGATAAACTGATGTCCTCTGGCAGACTTGATCTTAAAAATGGACCAATAATGTCTATGGCCATTTTTTGAAACGGCCGAATAGGAATGTCCGCCGCCTGAATGGGTGCAGCATGCCGTGGACCTTTGGATTTAACTTCCTGACATACTTTACAAGATCGACAATAAATCCGTATGTCCTTGTTTACCAATGGCCAAAAGAAAGCCGCAAGGACTCTTGACTTAGTACGGGAAAAACCCATGTGTCCAGCACACTGAGAGTCGTGAGCGTGCTGCAAAATTTTAACTCTCAAATTCTTGGGAACCAGGATTTGAGAATGACTTGACGTAATGGAGTCTTGAACCATACGTACAAGTACGCCATTCTTCTTTGTAATCCACGATTTACGACTTGTGTCTTTATTCGGATCACCTTTAGTTGCAAGAATGAAGAATTTCTTCAGAGTGGGATCATCTTCTTGCTGTTTTATAAACGAGTCACGAGAAATTACCAAGGGATCATCTTGGTTATGCACTTCATTATCTTCAGTAGATGAAGTTTGAGGCATATTAAGAGCCTGAGCTCTAGTGACTACAGCGTTAGCAATCTGCATGTTTTGCCTTTCCCACGCGGAAATTTGTTGCGGAGTGCATTCTTTGACTCCATGAATGCGACCGATGATGAGGTCAGCGATCGGATTCGGGAGAAGACATGCGTGTACATCTCCTGTAAAGAAAGGAGTAGCAATCCTAATGATAGCAGTAGAGTATTTCTCTAATGTGCCGCCAAATGTTACACATTTGACTACTTGTCCAGTGGCACGGGAAGGATCTACGAGTGACTGCCTAACACCAATTGTGGTGCATCCAGAATCAAATAGCACAGAGACTGGATTGTTATTCACTAAACCCTTATGTAAGACAAGAGAACCTCTTCCATCATGCGCGACTGATGCCGGAAGAGCAGGAAGAGGATGGCCACAGCTTAAAGTAGACACTGTGGTTGGCTCAAATAACGTTTTGCATTGGGGGCACTGAGATGCTCTCCCAAAATCAAAAGCGGCACATGCCATATTACTAGCATCATTATTATCTTTACTCTGTTTATAGGCTTCATGGGACTCTTGTTGTGCAGAGTTTGCCTGAAAATGTGGTTTATGTCTTTTGTTTTGAGATCTACCTCGGTTATTATCACCTCTGTAGTTATTGTTACCTCTATTGTAACCCCTATTTGGGTTTGAGTCATAGTTCCCTTGGTTACCATTATCATATTCATTATAATGAGTATCTCTGTAATTATGATCTTGTTGACTCCAAGACGGATAACCCTGATAGTTTCTATAATTACTTCCTCTACGGAAATTCCTATAATTATGACCACCCCTGTGTCGAGAGCTATCAGCTCGTCTCCAGTTCTTTGAAGAAGAACCCTGAAATGATTGGTTACCTTGGTTTTGATAACTATTATGGTTACCTTTTTTATCAAATCTGTTTTGAGGTCCCTGAAATCTGTGTGAATAATTGGGATTGTATGGTGTTGCTGAAGCAACTGGCATACCCTCCTTAATCTTAGTGTTGCCAAAAGTCACGTCGGGGTGTGCAGTGACATATTGGGAACAATATTCTTCCATTTCCTTTAGAGATTTGGGTTTACGCTCATGTATAAATTCCAGGAATGGTTTGTTAACACATGACATAATCTTATCTCTGAGCAACAAATCCATAAGTCCTTCATACGTTTTTTCTGTTTTGGAAAGCTCAATCCAACGATCAACTGTGAGACGTGCCTTTGCAGTGAATTCTGAGAATTCTACACCTGTCTCAGGCACCATCGTCTTAAACAAAAGGCGATAGCCTTCCTCACTTAGCTGGTATTTTTTTTATCAAAGCCGCCCTAATGACATCATAATTATCCTTATCTGCTTCTCCTACAAGGCATAATCTAGTCAAAGATTCACCTTTCAAGTTTTCTGCTAATTGATTAGCGTATTGTGATTTATCCACATTATGTGTACGACAAGAACGTTCAAATCTATCCAGCCAGAATGTAATATCGTCACTGGACTGATTGAACGGTGGAACCTTAACCTTGTAAGTAGAAGGTTTACCATTACCACTAGATGCCTGATTAACATTAATCATACTTGTCAATCTCAATTTCTCTAACTCAAATTCATGTTCTCTTATTGCTTTTTTTTCTTCAGCCTCTCTGTCTAATCTTTTTTGTTCAGCTTCCCTGTCTAATCTTTTTTGTTCAGCAGCAGCTTCTCTTTCTAATTTCTTTTGTTCAGCTTCACTGTCTAATCTTTTTTGTTCAGCAGCAGCTTCTCTTTCTAATTTTTTTTTGTTCAGCTTCAAATCTCCTTTGCTCCACCTGCATCTGCAATTTCTTTTGTTCAGCAGCAGCCTCAGCTTCTCTTTCTAATCTTTTCTCTTCAGCCAGAGCTTTTCTCTCTTCTGCAGCTAATGCTTTGTCATATTGAGCAACTGCCCATTCTTCTAATTGTTGACCAGTCTTATCAAGGGCTTTCCCTTGTATAATGAAGTATTCTAATGTAGACATGGTGTCTAACAATAATACTAATCACCTGAAACAATAATAATACCACAAGTTCTTAATGACTTGATTAATCAGTATACTATCCCAATATCTGTGGGTCACAAGCCTTAATAAGGTCTTGTATAACAGTAATAATAATCAAGTACTGGTTTATACCATAATCCAAGTGCAGTGCACAGGCAATAGTGTCTTATGAAATATACCTATATAAAACATATGTCAACCAACAGAATACATAAAGTACAAATAGGACTGACAATACGAAAACGTTTGCAGAAATCAAAATAAATCAAATAGGGAAATCAATGAAAATAATCACTGAATCTGCAAAGAATAACAACACAAATGACGTCACAGTATATGAATATAAATTGTGAATAGAACTGAAAGATAGAAAAGGGTAGACCAACAAATTACAAACAATTCAAAACAAAACTAAAGAACAAAGAAATATTACAAAAATAACAATAATTACAGACTTCACAGCTAACACAAAAGCAACAGTTGTCGCAAGCAAATTTTCAATCAAGAAAATTGCACCTATAGAAAACGCCCACAACGGACCCTCTATGACGTGGGATATTCTGTTGTGAGGACGCCGCCCAACCTTAAACACAACCCGCTGACATATAAACTAACATACTATACAAACAAATAACATGTAACATATCATAAATACATATATCATGTGTGTAATGTGTTGCAAAATAGGCTCAGTTTTACAGTAATGGCAAAGTTATTCTTGTAAAATAAATAAACTGCCACTTTATTGAAATATATATTCTGGCCTTAAATATTAAAGTTCATATATAGAAAACAAGAAGATCCATCGATGAAAATAGGACTTCTTAGTTCAATAATACTGTCTTCCTGTTAACATTGACAAGAATTGATCCAACTGTTCTGAGAAACTCTGTAATGTCTAATGTAAAAATGTCAACAACGCTGACCTACATACTGCATTCACTTGACAGGTCACGTGACGAAGTGTTGACAAAGAGCAAACCAATATTGCAAGTGTGTCGTATCAGCCACAGGAAACGGTCTGGTATCGGTAATCTGTTGACTTCTGAACTTCTGCGAGGTCAAACCCAGAAAGCTGGTCCACCAGTTGATAAGAATCATTTTCTTATTAATGATGTCCACCAAATGATAAATATAAGTGGATGGAAGCAGACATCATCATCATCAGTTGATAAACTCTTAATACAAGACCCTTGCCCTGAGCAAGAGACATGCTGAGAAATCTGAAGCTCGCTCGAACATCACCAGAGTTAAATACTGTGTTGTTGTGTTGCTCGTGGTTCGAGTATGGAATGTCAACTTGACCTACGCAGTGGTGTGTAGACATAGATGGAGTGTATAATGTGCGAATGATAGGAAGAGTTCGTGGTGTTGACAAATGTTCTTTTCTCACACTCATGTATGGCTGGAAGTCATCGACACCAACGACTGTGTACCTTTACTAAAGTTTAATTGGACGTACACACTCGACAGCACAGATAGTGACAAATCACAGGTTGGCATAATACATCATGGTACAGTGGATAAATGGTCTTGCAATGTTATGTTACATGGGCACTCATGTAGAATAATAGTATAATGGACTGTCAGTAGCCAAGCACTCAGTATTGCCCATATATATATATATATCAACTGAGTTTACTGACAAAGCACGTCAGATTATAAACAATATCCAAGATGGCTTCTAGACCTAATCTCGTCTAGCGAAGATTCCTTAACATAATGTCCAGCACAGATTTTTCCATATAATTATATTGAACCGCTAGCAATGGGTTCTCATGTGTAGCAGTGATCTCTGGACTAATCAAGCGATAATACGGGCATCCCTTTTTCTCTTCTTGAAAGTCACTACATGTTTGGTTCCAAGATGGCTTCACTCGTGAGCTGTCACTCACGTTTGGATACAGATAATGAATCTGTCCTAAAGTTAGTCATTCATTAAACATTTCATTGCTCTGTAGATTTGATCATGAACAATTGACTGCATTCTACAGGATATAGTGCTGCTAGGAATCAGAATCGTTTTTTTCATCTAGTTAGATGTATCCTCTCAGACGTACAAATCATCCCTACCGAAAAAAAACGGTGGCTTCGTACGAGAGTTCAAAAGAGTATCTTTATTACCTTGGTTTTCAGAAATATGATTTTGCCATTCCTTGGCAATAAGAATGAACACTGGGGTAAAGCATACACGATAGGTCTAGACGACTATCACTTTCCCCCAAAAACCACTGAGATCACTTTTTCCCCGGCATCAAGCCGACATAGAAAAACACAGCCCATCATCAGGGCGAAGCCAAAACATACCTCTCTCGCGACACATCCGCCGAACAGCCTTTGACCTCTCTAGAGACAACAGAACATATAGTTCGACTTAGATATGTAAAGATATACAGATATAAGACAGATTCGTCCTACACAGACAAACAATACACATAAATTCAGGCCATAGATATTCTGAAGCAAGAACAATCTATTACTACCCAAACAAAGAATAAATCGCAGTAAAACTGGATTCATCCGCGGAGTTCGATCGAAAGAGACGGCACAACTTTCAAGGGAAGTAACTCAATAATGACTTTCCCTTAAGCACTAAAAAAATATCTATTTTGTTTACAAAATATTTGCGAACATAACAAGTATACCAATGTATAATATTGTAAGATATCAAAGACTGCACGTAACACTCAGTCATTACACTAAGTCCCCTATAAATATTTATATCATCCCACTTTACCACACCCACACAAATAAATTCACAAATTAACATGGGAATCATCAAATAGCCGGGACAGAAACCAGATAGACCACATTATGATTAATGGAAGATGGAGACATTTATTACAAGATGTGAAAGTAAGAAGAAATGCAGATGTGGGAAGTGATCACCACTTAGTAGTAGCAAAACTGAAGGTGAAACTCTGAACTGCTGGACCAATTGTAACTACACCGATAAGGTATGGCATCATCAAATTGAAGGA
Organism: Oreohelix idahoensis; assembly: GCA_024509875.1. NCBI lineage: Eukaryota > Metazoa > Mollusca > Gastropoda > Stylommatophora > Oreohelicidae > Oreohelix > Oreohelix idahoensis. The sequence continues at coordinate 138,420 of JAMPIV010014810.1, forward strand.
CCCCCTTCCCAATAAGCTTTTGTGGCTGATATAACTGTTGCGCACATATTCTTTTGTATGGAATTATGCGACGCACGGATTACTGTAGGTAGGTAGGCATACAAATGTATTGTATGACTATTTGAGATGAACAGTATTTATTTTGAAATGCTCTCATGGTCAAAGTTATATCACCCATGATTTAATTCATACTTTTGTTGTATGGGTGATCTCTCTTGTATATCGATTTGGCGGATGGATCTAGACTCCGTTGATCTATTCTCTGTTCGGTCAGAAACCGATTATTCTTGCTTAGGTTTATGCAGGGATGTTTATAGTCCGAGTCTATGTTTACTCAGTGTCTGTTTGAGACGATTCGGTCTTATATCGGGTTATCTTTGTATGTCTATGTCGGACTATTTTTCTTGTACTGTATTTTTGGGGTCAGGTGCTCTTCGGCGCATGAAGATACGTTGGGGAGTTCTTCGGTGATGGAGAAGCCGGCGGGAAGTCATGTCTGAGACCTGCCAAGAGTTTGTGATCTCTTTTTTTGATTATGGGAACGAAGATAGTTTCTTCTGGGATGGTTAAATCCATGAGTTCCCTAGTGTTCATTCCATAACGCGAGGAGAAGAGCGTTTCTGTGTTTGCTAGTGGTTTTTTCCTATGACAAGGTAAAAAAAAACCTGTTTACCGAACTTTTTCCATTCCTAGGCCTAATATGGGCAGACAGCTACATGAATTGAACCATGTCAGTATGTCGGAACGACATGTTATCTAGCAGCACTGATTATGTATATATGCAGCAACTATGAAGAAAGAATATGCTGAATGTTATAGAAACAGTTATGTTCATGAACTGAACCTTTATTAAAGCTTCATTGTGCATCGTTATAGTGAGCGAGGCTCACAAGACTAGAAGCCATTTTGGAATGCTATTTGTTGTTGATCATCTACCAGAGAACAGGGACGCCCTTATTATCAGGTGATGATAAAGAGATCATACTTATGCAAGGAAAACCTACTATTGGTAGTTTAACGTTTTCTCAGGAAATAATGGCTGAACTGTATTTAACGGAATCTTCGCTAGAGTGCAAGTTACGTTTATGCTAAAGAGGTTCGATCTAGGAATCAGGTTGGAACCTTGTATATTAACTGACGTGATTAGTCAGTAAGGCCTGATGAATATTTATATAAGATATGGAACTCTGAATGCTTGTATACTGACGTTCCATTGTGATTTTCTACATGAATGCCAATTTATCACTGTACACCGTGGGTCAACAATATGCTATTGATGTCGACCTGTGTTCCTGTAACTGTACCCGTTCTGTCCAAGTGTGTGCGTCAAATTAAACTATTGAAACGTCCACAGTAGTCTGCATCAGTAACTTCTAGATACGCATGAATGAGTGTTTGAACTTTCAGTCAACTCCACAGAACAGTCTACACATTCGCGTATTGACATTTATTGTAACACTCATTGTCAACAATACCTTCTTGTCTGGGCCTCATTGTGTTCCAGGGCAAGGTGACCTGTATACCTGACACTGTGCTCGGTTATTAGAGTTGACCAGTTACACCAATACACCTTTACAACGTGCTCTGATATATACACAGTAACGATGAAGCAGAACAGAGTTTTATCGATAACGAAACGATATCAAATTGCCAAAAGACAGGAAAAGACATCGACTGATGATATTGACCAGAAATTCAACACCATTTCAACAATATATAAGGAAAGCAGCAAATTATGCTTGTAATTCCAGGAAAGGAAGAAGCAGGATTGGATAACACCAGAAAGATTAAACACCATAGCGATGAGAAAGGAAATGAAAAGAAAGAAAACAGAAGCAAAGAACCCCAGGTTAAAGCAATTATATAGCGAACAGTACAGTCAGCTGGACAATGAAGTTAAACGCCAAACACGAGCCAACAAAAGGAAATTCCTAGACGATCTTGCAAGACAGGCAGAAGAGGCAGCACTGAGAAATGAACAAAGCACAGTATATAAAATAACTAAAACCATCAGCGGAAAACGAGGTGCAAACAATATTACATTAGTAAGAGACTAACAAGGAAATCACATCACCACAGCAAAGAGACTGGAAAGAAGATGGACAGAGCATTTCAGAGAAACTCTGAACAAGGAACAGCCAGAGACACAGTTGAATGTTGCTGAGGATGAAAATGATCTAGATGTTAATAGAGACATTCCACGTAAGGAAGAAATCATCACGGCAATCAAAGGTTAAAGCTCCTGGCCACGATAACTTAAATGCAGAGCTATTTAAGACACACCCTGAGCTACTAGCAGAACTATTAGAACCACTATTTGCACAAGTCTAGAAATAGGGACAACACCAACGGTGTGGAACAAAGGAATAATTGTCAAATTGCCCAATAAGGGCGACCTTGCAGACTGCAACAATTAGAGAGTAATCACTTTTCTCTCAGTTCCCATCAAAATACTAGGCAGAATAATTATACAGAGAATTTTAAAAGCAGTAGACCACAAACTGAGGAAAGAAAAAGCAGGACTTAGAAAGAACAGAAGATGTGCAGATCAAACATGTACCCTCTGGAACATTATAGAGCAGTGCTAAGAGACAGCTGTACATTAATTTCGTTGTTTTTGAAAAGGCTTTTGACAGTATACGTAGGGACAGTTTATGGAAAATACTGAGGGCTTGTAGAATTTCAAGCTGCATAGTGTCCGTCATAAAAAGCCTCTATGCCAACTTTACATGTAGCGTTTTGCAGAGCAACCTAACTTTTGAGGTGAAGATAGGAGTACGACAGAGATGCCCCTTATCAACCACTTTATTTTTTAACAGTCATAGACTGGGTGATGCGTCAGACAACAGAGGGCAGTCCAAGAGGAATAAGATGGACTACGTTTTCTACATTGGAAGATCTGGAATTTGCAGATGACATTGCACTACTCGCACATTCTCATCAACACATCCAGGAAAAAACGGATAGACTTAATATGTATAGCCAGCAGGTGGGTCTGAACAGCAGTCTGAAGAAGACAGAGGTCATGACACTCAATCTGTGCAACCCTGAGCCCATAACAGTAAGGAATCAGAAACTGGAACAGACAGACGGCGGAGCAAGCAAAGACATCAATAACAGAATGGACTAAGCAAGTACAGCACAAACACAAAATTAAGATTATAGGATCTGTGTACTTTCTGTGCTTCTCTATAGTGCGGATTGCTGGAGCGTAACAGAGAAGTAAATGTTGAAATTGTCCTCTTTCCACACAATCTGCCTAAGAAAAATTCTGCGAATCTTGTGGCCGAATACCATCACCAACCAAGAACTGCTTACTCGGAGCAGCCAAGGGGTCATGCACACCATCATAACTGGCAGACGCTCGAGTTGGGTTGGCCATGTCCCCAGAAGAGACCCCGGTGCCATCACAAGAACAGCTATGCTACGTACCCCGGAAGGAAAACGAAAGAGATGCCAACTAAAACTAACTTGGCGGAGAATTGTAGAGGCTGAGATGCAAAGAGTGAATCAGAGCTGGGGCACTGCACAAAGGATGGCTGGCGACTGGGCAAGGCAGAAGTAGCTTGTTCCCGCCCTCCAAGACGCCATCAAGCGTGATGACCACTGGCTGCTTTGGCGGTAGGCGGCTAAGGATGAAAGAAGAAGATGAGGCAATTGTTAACTATTGCGGGTAAAAGCAGATTTTGAGTATTTAGGTTAAAAAATCTCACTCTTATTTTTGTGTCAGGTCACATTTTTGCAAACTATCGTCACACTTCGTTACAACATTTTAGACACTCCACCCCCTCAATGCGTGACGTAGTATGTGGACGACCCCTTCGTAACCAGATAGAAAAAAGGAAGCTAAACCTAACACTTGAAAATACGAAATTGATAAACGAAACCAACCCAACTTACCTGGGAGTTGAGCTGGACAAAAAAACTGACATACAAAAAGCATGTAGACTCTGTGATAGATAAAGCCTCAAGAAAGCTTAATTTAATCGAACGACTTGCTAGCACAACTTGAGGGTACAGACCAGAATACCTTACGCCACATGTATCTGGGGTATGTGGGGTCCATTCTTGAACTCTTCCTTTTTCTACAAGCCACTGCAAGCCCTTTGGTCAGGCTCAAAGTAGATCGCATGCAAAATCAAGCAGCGTTAAGGTTTATTTATTGAGGCTTATGAACAGACACCTTCACATACCTAGAATGCATAGTAGCACCAGACGGCGGAGCACGCAAAGACATCAACAACAGAATGAACAAAGTAAGAACAGCCTTTTTTAATCTACGCAACAGCTGGGGGTCCTCTCAGTGCAGCACGGTCACAGGGTTAAGATTGTATCAGAGCTGTGTGCTTCTCTGTGGTGCGGAGTGCTGGAGAGTTGCAGAGAAGGAGAGAGGGAGGTGTCGGGATTGTCCTCTTTTCACACGGCATGCCTGGGAAAGGTTCTTCTGATCTTTTGGCCGAATGCCATCACCGGCCGGGATCTGCTTGCTCGGAGCCATCAAGAGGACATGCACACCATCGTTACTGGCGGACGCTGGAACTGGGTTGGCCATGTCCTCAGGGGAGATCCCGATGCCATCACAAGAACAGCTATGCTATGGACCCCGAAAGAAAACGAAAGAGAGGCCGACCAAAAACAACTTGGCGGAGGACTGTGGAAGCTGAGATGCAAAGAGTGAACCAGAGTTGGGGCACTGTACGAAGGATGGTCACCGACCGAGCAAAGTGAAATCAATTTGGTGTTGCCCTACAAGACGCCACCAGGCGTGATGGCCACTGACTGCTTTGATGGTCGGCGGCTAAGGATCAAGAAGAAGAAGATGAACCACTCCAGCTAATGCATGTAAAATCTCTGCTAATGTCGAGCGTCTAGACTCTAGAGCTTAGAGAGAGAAATCAGTTCTTGTAACAGCTGAAAGATTTATACAAACAGAAGACAACAGCCTTGCAAAAACCTTTTCAGAAACAGTCAACAGAAATAGAATTAAAAAGTCATCCTTCGCCACCAAGTGTCAGGAATTAGTAGGGAAAGCGACTAACAACTCATATAGTACGTAACCTACCACCACATAATGAGCTAAAAACACCAAAGAACAATACAAAACTTGCGGATGAGGCAGACAAAACCCTCCCTCCCACAAAAAATGTCTACACCTATGGAGAGGACTTTATGTTTTCACGGATAGGTCACCTTTAAAGCCGTAATCAATGTGGGATATGGATCCATCCTTTCACACCCCCTCCCCCACCACAGAAGACCCAATCAAAATATTACAGGTTCTTGTGTAGCTCACTGCTCTAACCATGAAGTAGAAACTGCTGCCATTCAAAAAAACCCTGTTTGAGATCATTGCTTTTTTTTTTTTTTTTTTTTTTTTTTTGAGAATAACGAAACACAACCAAATGACATCGAAATCTTTTCAAATTCAGTCTGCCCTTAAGACCAGTCTTAACTGGAGAATAAGCACTACAAACATTACTCAAAAAATCATAGAAATGTTTCACAAGATTAAAGACCTATACGGAATTGACAGATTCATGCATTGAATACCGGGACACGTAGACATTTCCTTAAATAAAGAGGCGGAGCCGCGCTGGTGTAATGGCTTCGGCGTTGTACTGGCGACCAGGTGTTCATGGTTCAAACCCGGGCGTCGGCGTTTGAAGAAATGTTTACGGCCGGAAATTTGACTGAATAGCCTGAACGGCTCCTGTGATAAACCCTCTGTGGATGGGAAGGAGCGAAGCTCCTGACCGGGTTGGAAGGAAAGTCCTCAGGTTCCCCAGCCTCGCAATGACATGTCATTGGGCCGAAGGGCTGAAAGCCCAAGTGCCGCTGGATAAGAAAAAAAAAAATTAAAAAAAAAAATTAAGAGGCAGATAAACTAGAGAAAAGAAGAGCATCAAAGCCACAAAGTGACCAGCTAATCAACATCATTACAGCAAAAGAAATAATTAAAAAAACTGTAAAGAGAAATCGCTAAACATCCGGGCAATGGAAAAAAAACAGGAAACCAGCTTTTCAAGCATCTACCACCACTTTCTAAGAAAGATGCCATAAATCAACTTGGACATAAACATCAAACACAAATTTTCAGATTACCAACCGGGCACTGCTTATTTAACTATCAAAGAAATGGAATTGACTAAAAAAAAACAGTCCCAACTGTAGCCACTGTCACGGGTTGCCTTCCCTTGCTCTGCAGTAGTTGTTTGGTCTAACAGTCGCCAAAACCTAGAGTATTTAATGTGGGTCTTCAAAGGTGTCTACCTTCGCACAAGATTACTCTTGGCAGAGTTGTAGATAGAAGGATATTTCTGAAGTCAAGAACAATGCTGAATGAGTCTTAGCACGTTAACTTTGTATCTGACCCGCCGCCTTTTGTGAAGAAGGATATAAATGATTTGCTCGTTCAAACCCCCAGCTGATTTAATTCAGCGCAATTCCTTTTATTAGAGGTTCTGGATTATACATATGCCTTTCTCTCAGTAATGATTAATTCCACTATGAATTTGTCAAAATGAACATATTCAAATTTAATGCTCATTTACTTAGAAACAAACGTTAATAAATGTGAAATGGTAATAATGAGACTTTTTAGTTCATCTTAAATCTCGGTTTGGGACATGAAAATATAGTCTTTTGAAGTGGCCTACTAAACTTATGACTTAGCTTCCAAATTGCTGAAATGTTGGTGCAGCTGGTTCCGTCACTTCGTCTCTGTGGCAAGGGAATTTCTCCAAAGGATTCTGGGGGTAACCGCTTCCGGTCAAAGCAGGGATCATCACCACTCGTGGGATGTAGGTTTCACCTGTCGATCTCAGGCTTCGAACCACCGAGTAGTACAGCTCGTAACGTGGGTAGAACCTCAAATAGTCTCTCCAATCCATACCACAAACTTTAGAGGGAATAAAAGAACGCATTCCGCTGCACAGTATTTGTTTTCCTGATTTAGATTAGGCGCCTTTACCCACTGTCCGTCAACGATTTTTTTTAAATCAGTGCCTGTACTCTCCCTGAGTTTATATTATATAACTTATGGAATGTGATAACTAAATCTCCATTCTTTTATTTAATGTAATGAAAACAAACTCAACTGGACAGCGGCAAGTGGCTTGTGCCTGAAGTAACAACTTTAAACATACATACAACTCATTACAAATGATAATATACATATGATGTATCATCATCTACTTCCTTTCTCCACTTTGAGTCTGAGATTACCTCTGCTTTTGGTTCTTCCCTGAGAACTAGCATGAAGCAATCACCAGAGACTGCTGTCGTGGTTTTTGAATGTATCCTTTTCACATGCTGAAGTTGCGAGCCTCGTATGAATCTTTAACACTCCTAGCTAGTAAAAACTAGTAAAAATTCAAAGTATAAAATTGTGTAACAAGGTAGTAACAAGGCAAATCTTAGACGTCTTGCTCAGGTAAATAGACTTGGCAACTTAACACAGATGCCTCGAACACACGTCTGGGATATTATTGCTTATTCTAGAATTCCTCTGTGACTTGTGAGTAGTTTCTGCATTTCTGCAGGAGTCCGGTTCCGTATTAATATTGGTAAGTTTTCTTTTCCAGTGTGATAAAAGATGCTCTAATACGTTTTTCCATTCCTCAAAATTCAGAATCCAACCCGATTCTTTTCTGTGGCAAGGTCCTACACGTCTACGTGTGAAGATTTCTTTAATGCAGTGCCACATGTCTAACTTTTCCTACGTTAAATCATAGCTCTCGGCCCACGCTTCCTGCTTGGCGCTCAGACAAATCTTCCAATCGCGTGGTTGTTTATTGGCGCCTCACAAGCCAGCCGATACATTCAAAGTTCATATTATGAAAACTTTTCCTCATGCATTATTCTGTATGACTCATGCGTTTGAAAATTTCAGTCATCCTCCGTATATGGAGTTGCTACATCCGACAATTGTTGGTAATGTTTACGTTAAAACTTCTTATATTTTTCCTGTCGAGCCGGAAGTAATTATGCAATCTTAACAAACACTTCATGCTCCCATTTACCTGCAGTCAATGTTGTATTATCACGTTGTAGGGACTCAATTAATCTCTCAGGTTTGGGCGATATACGCTTGTCTGGCCCGGGTCATGCATCGAAGCGTGAAACTTGATGACCAATGACAGTAGGGAAAAGAGGGTGCTAACAAAAGAATAATGCACCTAATTCAGTGCACACAACAAATATAGTTCAATAGTGCCGGAGAGGAGAAGAGAGCGCACAAATAATGTCACAGCCACTGTAAACACCCACATGAAACAGTGGAAGCTCATCTGTTGCTTGCTAGAGAAGAGACAACTGTTGAAGAACCCAACCAATGAAAACACCCTATACAGCAAACCTGAACAACTAATCAGAACCGCACAGTTTCATATTTTGTCATTAAAATCACCAAGAGCTAACGCTCAGTGATGGGGAATTAAAGACAAGACAAGAAAGACATCACTTATAAAGGCAAGGGCAGACGATTAAACACTCAACCTGTCACCTGCTAACAAGGACACAGACGATTGGATGACAGACGGGGCTAGTAGGAACTCCTTTAGTTTTATGACACGCTGGAGATAACAAGTATATATTTTTTGCAAAATGTGAAGTTAGTACGTTCTCACAAAATTTGTGTTGCTGTGAAATTTGCAGAGTGATGGCCTTGTCCATAGTTGTAAATTCCAATTACTGCATAAATTATAATTGTGTTTCAAGTAGGATTGTAAATGTAAGTCCTGCATAAATCTGAATCTACTTATTTGGTGTTTGACGTCTAATCATGAAAAAGTTAAAAAGCCTACGTAGATAACAGAATTCACAGATGTGACATAACAACTTCCTACGATACGAGAAAGAATATCGCAAGCCAGCGTGTTCCCATTTCAAGGCGCTAGCGTTTTTATTCGTATTTTAAACATTCATTCACTCAACACTTATCACGAAGTATATTTCAAGAAGATCGTTTCGTGAAAAACGTTTCGTAAACGTACATACATATGCTGCCAGTAGTTAAGCCAACCTTATTATCATCAAGGACAAACAGCAGTCAGTACCTGGGGCAACTGTCCATAGTTCAACTATACGCATTCCATTTTGTATTGTGGACTGTTATGGAATTTATCCTTAGTGTGATAACGCTTCGCTTATCTCCTCACTATTTCACTCCTTTCATAGGAGAAACTATACCCACAATGAACAATTAGGTATAAAATGGACAAATGGAAAATTCCTGGGGGACCTGGATTTCGCAGATGATTTAGCATTCTTAAGTTCAACACCCAGACAATCCCAAGAAGCAGTAAATAATTTGTGTCATCTTTCGGTTAAAATAGGTCTCCAAATAAATGCCTCTAAAACTAAAGTTATGAACTTTTCTAACGAGACCTATAATATCATCCTGAACGGGGAAAAACTACAGAAAGTTGAAAGTTTCAATTATTTAGGCAGTAAAATGACTCAGGATGGTGACACAACAAGAGAAATCCATACTAGAATTGCTTTGGCAGCTAGCGCCTTCAATAGATTATCTAACATTTGGAAATTACGATCATTGAATATACATACCAAGCTTCGACTGTTTAATTCAAATGTTATCTCAGTGTTAACATACGGCTGTGAGAGTTGGAAAATAACAAAATCATTGGAGAACAAGCTGAATACATTCGAGAACAAATGTCTTAGAAAACTCATGAACATCAGTGATAAGGTCTACCAGTTGATAAAGAGCAGTGTTGATAGGGTCTACCAGTGTTGCTTGGGTGGTTGTGATCGTGTTCGAAGAGTGTCGATAGGTGTTGTCAAACATGAAGACAAACAAAAGGTCAACTCGACCTACGCAGTGGTGTATTGATTTGGAGTGAGGATACAACAGTACGCGAATGCTGGAAAATGTTCTGAGAGTTGACAATAGGCCAATCACACTCACTCGGTTCAGGAAGTGTAAGACGAACTACTGTTTACGTTTTCTTGTATTTAATGGACACACACTTCGACGACACAGGAACAGGAAACAGGTTGGCATAAATCATAATAATGTTGATCAATGAAATACCCTATCACATGGGCATTCATGTTGCATAACAGTACAAATGGAATGTCAGTAGACAAGCACTCCGTAATACCAATATATATCGTCTGACTTTACTGACAGAGCAAGTCAGTTCATAAACAAGGTTCAAGATGGTTCCTAGACCTAACCTCGTCTAGCGAAGATTCATATAGATAAAGTTCAGCACATATTTCTTTGATAATAATATTGAACCACTAGTAGTGGGTTCTCTTCTGTAGCAGTGATCTCTGCACTCATCAGGTGATAGTAAGGGGCATCCCTGTTCTCTCCTCGATGATTGGAAAATATAGAATTCAAAATGGCTTCTCCTCCCAGTGAGTTGTCGTTCACCCAGGATACAAACTATGAAGCACAATCAAAGCGGATCATACATCAAATGTCCTCATTGCTTTGTGGATTCTACCATAGATACTATTGACTTCATCACATAATATGGTACTGTTAGGTATGAATGTCATCTTCATCTGGTTAACATTCATCTAAACGTACAACCGTACGACTGTTCATCGAATACAATGCCTCAGGAAAAGTTCATAAGAAATGCGTCTTTACCTTGGTATCAGAAATACACTAGAATATGATTCTGCCATTCCTTGGCAGTAAGAATAAACACTGGGGTGAATCATACATGATATGTCTAAAGAGACTACCTCTTTCCCCATTAATATAGAGATCACTTTTTCGGCGCCAGGCCGCTACAACAACTCAGCACCCCAACAGGGCGGAACCTTCTCACATCCTCTTAGCGACACATCCGCCGAACCACCTTTGACCCCAAGTTCGACACCGAAGATATAGTTCGACTTAGACATACAAAGATATTAAGATATAAGACAGACTCGTCTTACATAGACAAGAAATACACATAGATTCGGGTCATAAACATCCCTGCCTAAACCTAAGCAAGAATAATCTGTTTCTGGAAATACCAGACACAAAATATGACATTAGATTCAAACGCCAAGTTCGATATTCAGGAAAGATACAAGAACAGATAACTCACAGAATGAATACACATCGACTAATCTGAGTTCTGTCCGTTAGACTGAAAATCGTGAATTCAAAGATAAATATATTTTTATCAGACAAATAAATACATTTTTCATTTGTATGCGTACTTACAGTAATCTGTGCGCCACACAAAAGAATATGTGCGCAACAGACTACCACCCCCCCCCCCTCCGGGAAAAAAATGAAAATCATTTTTTTTCCATCTGAGAGCAACATACAATTGGCTCACAACGCACAAATACTGCGCAGATGAGAAATATCTGTAAATTAATATGAAACAAATATAAAGGTATGTTATCAGGCACTCGCAGGAAATAAAGAAGTAGAACACCAGACAACAGAAAAACAACAGACATGAGTGGCTCACCCAGGATTTGAACACTGGACCTTCCGTGCGACAACCCCGCCTAGCCATGCAAGCGAATCACACTATCCGCTCTGCCATCTACGCATCATCAAAAATGATGTTTCAATGGCAGGTCAATAGTGCGAACCACAATACACGACACCAGAAGTCCTCCATGGGCAGTTCAGCCTATTAATGACGCAATCACTTCTGTTGTATTTCTATCAAGCAGTATAGGCCGAATCCAACAAGACCCTTAGGACCTTAATACTGTGTCCAGTAAACGATAGTAGACTAGAACAGTGAGAACAGGATAGTGGGTAGGTTTGGTATTGTACAAACATTTATTACAAATAAGGGAGGGAAACCTGAGGCCTGTAAACAGTAAATTAATATGAAACAAATATAAAGGTATACCTTTATATTTGTTTCATATTAATTTACTGTTTACAGGCCTCAGGTTTCCCTCCCTTATTTGTAATAAATGTTTGAGAAATATCTGGAATTTATAAGCCAAATTAAGGCAAAGTCGAAATATAGATCGACTGGTGAGAATACATCTCAACCTCTCAAAGAAAACATTTCTCTTAAGCATAAATGTTTCCAGGGAGGTGTCACCAACGCATACTACTATACTTGCAATGACACAATGCATATAACAATTTCATATTTAAGCACTATAAGTACATGATTGACAAAAAAGAAAAATCATCAACGAATATCGGTGAATATATATATATCAATGAACGTAATGATAGTAGTGATACAATCACTATATTACAAATTATAATGTGTATTTATCTTGATATAGAAAAGAAAAAAAAAACTGTTGTAGAGTTGGAAGTGTTAAGAAGTCCAAGACCTAACAGTTAGGTGGAATCATGTGGGCATCTAGACAAAATGTCTGCCATCACATTATCTGATCCACGGATAGCTCGTACCGAAAAATGAAAAGGTTGAAGAGCAATTGCATATCGAGTAGACCTCGAGCTCTTCAAATTCTTACTCTGTATAGCCGTAAGAGCTTTCTGATCGGTTTCTACTATGAAATGTGCGCCTAGAAGGAATCTTTGTAGTTTGAGAATTTACCAAACCATAGCCAATAGTTCACGGTCTAAAACCGAATAATTCCTTTCTGCAGCATTAAGTTTTCTAGAGATATACATAACTGGATGCAGAGTTCCAGAGTACTCTTGCATTAGTGCCGCTCCAATCCCAGTGGATGAAGCGTCACTACGAAGAACAAATGTCTTATCTGTAGTAGGTAACACTAAAATAGGTGGTGTTGAAAACAAATTTTTAATCTTATCCAAAGGATTGGCATTCCTGAGACCAGTGGACCATATTAGGCGACCCTTTTTTTTAGTAGTGTAGAAAGAGGTGCCATGATAGAGGATAGATTCGGAATGAATCTTCCATAAAATTGAATAAGACCTAAGAGACTTCGCACTTGCTTTTTAGTCTTAGGAATAGAGATGTTAAGTATCTTAGTGATATTATGGTCCTCTGTCTTTAGGAAAACATGACCAACTCGATGGCCTAGGAAAGAAATTTCGCTAAAACCAATGTAGGCTTTAGAGGGTTTCGCTGTCAGGTTATACTCGCGTAGAGTAGATATTAATTCAACTAACCCCGAATAGTGATCTTCCCAAGTTTCGCTGAAAAGACAGATGTCGTCTAGGTACGCGATGACATCTGACCGATAAGATAGGATTCGACGCATCATGCGTACGAATGTAGCTGGTGCGTTCATAAGGCCGAAAGGCATGAAATTCCATTGAAAAAGGCCTCTAGGTGTAGAAAAAGCAGTAAACGGTTTGGCGCGTTCAGATAAAGGAACTTGCCAATATCCTTTGGAAAAATCTAGTTTAGTGAAACAATGAGATTTAGAAAGCCTAGTAAGTAGCTCTTCTAGTAAAGGCATAGGTTCAGCATCAAACTTCGTAACTTGATTCAATTTGCGATAGTCAACGCAAAGACGTATGTTATTGTCTTTTTTCCGAACAATAACCATCGGCGATGAATATGCAGAAGTGGATGGTTCAATTATTTTTAAATCTATCATCTCATCCAACTCCTTCTCAACCTGTGCTTGAAAATGTATAGGGATAGGATAAGGTCTGACCCTAATAGGATTATGGTCGGTTAGAATAATGTCATGTTCAATGACACGAGTTTGTCCAGGGATGTCAGTAAGGACATCCTGAAATGTTTGTAACATAGTCGAAACTTGTCGCTGTTCTCCTAGAGACAAATCCGGAGAAACAGTAACGTTTTTCCATGATTCACTAGAATGAAGTGGAATCATCGGAAGCGGAAGATTAACATCCGAAAAACTTGTTTCCTCATCCTGTATTACGGACAGTGATGAGTAATGACCATGTTGGACTGGTGAATCGTCCGTTGCCTGGAAAATAGGCTGTAAATAATCCGGACGTTCATGGAATTCCGTAAGCACATTGATGTGGAAATTTTTATGCTTTCCATCAATATCGACAATGTAGTCAACATCGGAAATTTTCGAGATTATATCGTATGGACCTTTCCAAGAAATAAAAAGTCTGTTTTCCCTACAAGGTAGCACAACAAATGCTTTGTCACCAGGACAAAGTTGTCGTAGAGTTCTTTTCTTATTGGCAAATTGTCTTGCCTTCTGCTTAGCAAATTCAGAAGAAGAAGTTGCCAATTTGCATGCTTCGATAATCTTTTGTCTCAGCGAGATGACATATTCGAAAGAAGATTTTGTGTCATCGGTAATATTATCAGCAGTTATGAGATCATGAAGCAAAGACATAGGGCCGCGCGGTCGCGCGCCAAAGACAAGTTCAAAGGGAGAAAATCCTGTATGTTCATTGGGGACCTCTCTGTAAGCGAAGAGGGCCGCGGGTAAAACCCTGTCCCAATCTTGAGGATGATCCTCAGTTATCTTCCCTAATAAGTTCTTGAGTGTTCTGTTTAGCCGTTCGACCATCCCATTGGACATAGGATGATAGATACTACTCAAGGATCTCTCTATCTGCAGAGTCGACATCACTTGAGACATGGTATCCGATATTAGTAGGGTGCCATGGTCTGACAATATTTCTCCGGGGAATCCCATACGAGAAAATATAAGCCAAAGAGCATCTGCAATGTCAGCAGTAGTAATGCTCTTCAGAGGAATAGCCTCTGGCCAACGTGTGCACATGTCCACACACGTTAAGATAAACTGATGTCCTCTAGCAGATTTGATCTTAAATGGACCAATGATGTCTATCGCCATTTTCTGAAATGGTCGAATAGGAATGTCTGCAGCCTGAATGGGTGCAGCATGGCGTGGACCTTTGGATTTAACTTCTTGACATACTTTACAAGATCGACAATAAATCCGTATGTCTTTGTTCACAAAAGGCTAAAAGAAAGCCGCAAGAACTCTTGACTTTGTACGGGAAAAACCCATATGTCCAGCACACTGAGAGTCGTGAGCGTGCTGCAAAATTTTAACTCTCAAATTCTTGGGAACAAGAATCTGAGAATGACTTGACTTAACGGAGTCTTGCACCATACGTACAGGTACGCCATTCTTCATTGTAATCCAAGATTTACGCTTTGTATCCTTATTCGGATCACCTTTTGTTGCAAGAGTGAAGAATTTCTTTAGAGTCGGATCATCTTCTTGCTGTTTAATAAATGAGTCACGAGAAATTACCAAGGGATCGTCTTGGTTATGCACTTCATTATCTTCAGTAGATGAAGTTTGAGGCATATTAAGAGCCTGAGCTCTAGTGACTACAGCATTAGCAGTTTGCATATTTTGTTTTTCCCAAACGGAAATTTGTTGTGGAGTGCATTCTTTGACTCCGTGAATACGACCGATGATAAGATCAGCGATCGGATTCGGCAGAAGACATGCGTGTACATCTCCTGTAAAGAAAGGAGTAGCAATCCTAATGATAGCAGTAGAGTATTTCTCTAAGGTGCCGCCAAACGTTACACATTTGACTACTTTTCCAGTGGCACGAGAAGGATCTACAAGCGACTGCCTAACACCAATTGTGGTGCATCCAGAATCAAAAAGAACTGAGACTGGATTGTCATTTACTAAACCTTTATGTAAGACAAGAGAACCTCTTCCATCATGCGCGACTGACGCAAGAAGAGCGGGAAGAGGATGGCCACAACTTAAAGTGGACACCGTAGTTGGTTCAAATAATGTTTTGCATTGGGGGCACTGAGATGCTCTCCCAAAATCAAAAGCGGAACATGCCATATTATTAGCATCATTATTATCTTTAGTCTGTTTATAGGCTTCATGTGACTCTTGCTGTGCAGAGTTTGCCTGATAATGTGATTTATGTTTTTTGTATTGTGATCTACCTCGATTATTATTGCCTCTGTAATCATTATTATTTCCTCTATTGTAACCCCTATTTGGGTTTGAGTCATAGTTCTCATGGTTACCATTATCATATTCATTATAATGAGTATCTCTATAACTATGGTCTTGTTGTCTCCATGATGGATGACTTGGATAGTTTCTATAATGACTTCCTCTGCGGAAATTTCTATAATTATGACCACCTCTGTATCGAGGGCTGTCAGCTTGTCTCCAGTTCTTAGCAGAAGAACCCTGAAATGATTGGTTACCTTGGTTTTGATAACTATTATGGTTACCTTTTTTTCCAAACCTGTTTTGTGGTCCCTGAAATTTGTGTGAGTAATTAGAATTGTATGGTGTTGCTGAAGCAACCGGCATACTCTCTTTAATCTTAGTGTTGTTAGAGTTACGTCAGGGTGTGCCGTGACGTATTGGTCACAATATTCTTGCATTTCTTTTAGTGTCTTGGGTTTACGCTCATGTAGGAATTCAAGGAATGGTTTATTAACACTTGACATAATCTTGTCCCTGAGCAACAAGTCCATAAGGGCTTCATATGTCTTTTCTGTTTTGGACAACTCAATCCAACGATTAAATGTAAGACGTGTCCTTGCAATGAATTCTGAGAATTCTACCCCTGATTCAGGTACCATTTTCTTAAACAAAATACGGTAACCTTCCTCTGTTTATTGATATTTTTTCAATAAGGCTGCTCTAATAACATCATAATTATCCTTGTCAGCCTCTTCAACCAAACTTAAACTAGTCAGAGAATCACCTTTCAAATTTTCTGATAACTGGTTAGCATATTGTGATTTATCCACATTATGAGCTCGACAAGAGCGTTCAAATCTATCCAGCCAGAATGTTATGTCATCACTGGAAGGATTGAACGCTGGTACCTTGACCTTGTAAGTAAAGGGTTTACCATTACCACTAGAGGACTGATTAACATTACTCATATTTGTCAATTTCAATTTTTCTAACTCAAATGCTAACAGTTTTTCATCATGTTCTCTTTTTGCTTTTCTCTCCTCGGCTTCAGCTTCTCTGTCTAATCTTTTTTGTTCAGCCTCTCTTTCTAATCTCTTTTGTTCAGCCTCTCTTTCTAATCTCTTTTCTTCAGCTTCTATTTTTTTTTCTTCCATTTGAAGCTTTCTTTCCTCAGCAGCAGCTTTTTTCTCCTCAGCAGCAGCTTTTCTCTCCTCAGCTTGCATCTGCAATCTTAAATTCTCAGCATCTATCTTCTTTTGTTCAACGTCTGCTTTCCATTTATTTTCCTCTTGTTGCTTCTTTTCTTCTGACTTTAATACCATGGCAAATTGAGCAGTTGCAAACTCCTCTAATTCCTTACCAGATTTATCAAGGGATTTCCCTTGTGCAATAAAGTATTCCAATGTAGACATGATGTCTAATAATGATAGCAATCACTTGAAACAATAATGTAATCTATTTCCAAGTAAACTGATAGCAATCACTTGAAACAATAATGTAATCTATTTCCAAGTAAACAGGAACAAGTTCTAAATGAACTTGATTAATTAGCTCACAATCCCAATCTCTTTTGGAAACAAGCCTTTAGATAAGGTCTTGTATAATCAACTGTGTACCTTTAGTAACAGCAATTAGTCATCAGTTGATTATTTCTCATAAGTTCACTACACAGCAAGTAGTGCATGATCAAGTATATTCTATAGTACATGTCAACCAACAACATACATAAAGTACAAATAAGAAAGACAATATGAAAACATTTGCAGAAATCAAAAAATTATCAAATAGGAAAATCAATGAAAATAATCACAGAATCTGTGATGACAACTGCAAAGGGATAACAACAAAACAAATGACGTCACAGTGTATAAATATAAATGTGTATAGAACTAAATTTTAGGAAAGGGTAGATCTACAAATACGAACAAATCAAAACAAAACTGAAGAACAGAAAAAATATCACAAAAACAACGATAAGCACAGTCTTCACAGCTAACAAAAAATAGCAACAGATGTTGCAGCAAATTTTCAATTAAGAAAATTGCACCTATAGAACGCTATTATAGGACCAATATGACTCGGTATATCCTATACTAGTCACCTCACCAACCGCCCACATAAATATACACAAATATCACATATAAACATGTAAACATAAATATATATAAAACATAAATGCATATATCATATAATGAATTGTGATGTAGAAGGATAGTGTTGCAGAGTAGGCTCAGTTTTAATAGTACAGTTTCCAATGACAATAAACTGCAACTTTAATAACAATTAATTTTGGCCTAACTATTACAAAATTAATCACAATAGAAGCTCCACCGTTGATGTGTAGACTTCTCAGTTCGATAGTACTTCATTTCCTGCCAACACAGTTAAATATTCACTTGATCCAACTGTTCTGTATAATGCAGTCTGTACAGCGAAAAATGTCAACAAGCGCTGACCTAGTTACAGTATTTGCTCGACAGGTCACGTGACAAAGTGCAAACTAGTACTGCAGGTGTGTCGTATCAGCCACAGGAAACGGTCTGGTCTCAGTAGTCTGTTGACTTCTCAATTTCTGCGAGGTCAAACCCAGAAAGCTGGCCCACCAGTTGATAAGGTCTACCAGTTGATAAAGAGCAGTGTTGATAGGGTCTACCAGTGTTGCTTGGGTGGTTGTGATCGTGTTCGAAGAGTGTCGATGGGTGTTGTCAAACATGAAGACAAACAAAAGGTCAACTCGACCTACGCAGTGGTGTATTGATTTGGAGTGAGGATACAACAGTACGCGAATGCTGGAAAATGTTCTGAGAGTTGACAATAGGGCAATTTCACTCACTCGTGGCAGGAAGTGTAAGACGAACTACTGTTTACGTTTTCTTGTATTTAATGGACACACACTTCGACGACACAGGAACAGGAAACAGGTTGGCATAAATCATAATAATGTTGATCAATGAAATACCCTATCACATGGGCATTCATGTTGCATAACAGTACAAATGGAATGTCAGTAGACAAGCACTCCGTAATACCAATATATATCGTCTGACTTTACTGACAGAGCAAGTCAGTTCATAAACAAGGTTCAAGATGGTTCGTAGACCTAACCTCGTCTAGCGAAGATTCATATAGATAAAGTTCAGCACATATTTCTTTGATAATAATATTGAACCACTAGTAGTGGGTTCTCTTCTGTAGCAGTGATCTCTGGACTCATCAGGTGATAGTAAGGGGCATCCCTGTTCTCTCCTCGATGATTGGAAAATATAGAATTCAAAATGGCTTCTCCTCCCAGTGAGTTGTCGCTCACCCAGGATACAAACTATGAAGCACAATCAAAGCGGATCATACATCAAATGTCCTCATTGCTTTGTGGATTCTACCATAGATACTATTGACTTCATCACATAATATGGTGCTGCTAGGTATGAATGTTATCTTCATCTGGTTAACATTCATCTAAACGTACAACCGTACGACTGTTCATCGAATACAATGCCTCAGGAAAAGTTCATAAGAAATGCGTCTTTACCTTGGTATCAGAAATACACTAGAATATGATTCTGCCATTCCTTGGCAGTAAGAATAAACACTGGGGTGAATCATATATGATATGTCTAAAGAGACTACCTCTTTCCCCATTAATATAGAGATCACTTTTTCGGCGCCAGGCCGCTACAACAACTCAGCACCCCAACAGGGCGGAACCTTCTCACATCCTTTTAGCGACACATCCGCCGAACCACCTTTGACCCCAAGTTCGACACTGAAGATATAGTTCGACTTAGACATACAAAGATATTAAGATATAAGACAGACTCGTCCTACATAGACAAGAAATACACATAGATTCGGGTCATAAACATCCCTGCCTAAACCTAAGCAAGAATAATCTGTTTCTGGCCATACCAGACACAAAATATGACATTAGATTCATACGCCAAGTTCGATATTCAGGAAAGATACAAGAACAGATAACTTACAGAATGAATACACATCGACTAATCTGAGTTCTGTCCCTTAGACTGAGAATCGTGAATTCAAAGATAAATATATTTTTATCAGACAAATAAATATATTTTTCATTTGTATGCGTACTTACAGTAATCTGTGCGCCACACAAAAGAATATGTGCGCAGCAATCAGTTGGAAAGAATTCAAGACTAATCGACAAATAAGAGAAGACTCTAGGCAGAAATATGTCTCCAACTATATAAGGAAAAGACGATGGTCATATATCGGTCATGTCCCACGAATGCAAAACAACAGAATACCATTGCAGGCACTCACTTGGGTTCCTGAGGGTAAGAGGAAAAAAGGAAGACCAAAAGAAACACTCAGAAGAACAATAATAAGAGAAGGAAGAACGTTGGGCTTAAATAATGTGCAAGAGCTAAGAGAAGTGGCATCACAACGAACAACCTGGAGAGCACTGGTTTCTGCCTTATGCGCCGTGTTTGGTGCTTAAAGAATTTATTATTATTATAGGAGTATTCTCATATTTAATTTCATGTCTTTACTTGACCCTATATGTGTGTATTTACCTAATAAAACTTGCATAGCCTTGTTGATCTTTAACTCGAGTTCCAGTCACTGTATCACTGATGATTTGTTTGTTAAGTATGTATGTATAGGCAAAATCTTTTATTTGGGAGGTTGGGGGCATTTTTCTTTGTCGAAGATATCAGTGATAGAAGCATATGACGTGGGAATGCAGAATCACTTCCTCATGATTCTGTAGATATCACCATCTAGTGAAACGCATTCGCCTTCTTCTCTTCTTCTCACAATCTTGAAAAGGTCTCTCTCTTTTGATAACGATTCCCGCAAAGAAGACGGTGTTATTCCATAAGTCAAATGTATATATGTCTATCACACTCCGACAAGAGAGTAAAAACCTACAAGTTAAAATGTTTCATTGCAAGCTCATGATCTAAGCAAATTCTGTCATGGGTTTCGCTGCCTACGTTTTATGGTCAGTCTTGTTTTATAGCACTTCTAGATGACTGAACTGAACGAGCATGTAACTCCTATACTACCTTTGGAGGTCCTCGTTCAAATCTTTCCATGGAGTTATGTAAAGCTGTCAGTTTAAAAAATTAGTTCGTTCTCTTCATATGTCTTCTGTCTGACTATCAAACCTCTGTCAGAACGTAGGTAGCCGGATCCAGCTTTCGGCTTTATGTGTATGTGTGTGTATGAGTCTGAATTCTCCTGCCTCTCTCAGCTACTCTATTCGACATATCCTGACATGCGTGTTTCTTATATCTGAACCTTTAAATTGTTTCCCCGTCACTCGTCTCGAGTGTCTGTATCCTGGGTTCAGGTCTCGGAATTTATCGTAGGCTAAATGTCGACGAAGTTAATGTATATCCTCCAGTCCTCCGCTGTGTCTTGGGCTGATTTTTCTATCGATACAGTGTAAATCCTGTCTATTCTTAGATTGGGTTATGGAATCCTGTGTAATCTGACTACACAGCTTGATGATCTAGATTTTGCCGAGGTCTTGGTTCTTCTATCCCATAACCGTAATCAGATGCAAGACAAAATGAAAATACTCGATGAGAGGTCACATCAAGTGGATCTGAAAATACACAGGCAAAAGATAAAGACCTTGGGAATAAATGCAAGAAATTATAACAAGGTTGAACATGAAAAACAGCACTACAAGATGTGGAATCATACACAAATCTTGGCAGCAATATAGGCAACGCTGGAGCTACTGACAATGATACCAAAATAAGAATACAAAGAGTAAGAGCAGCTTTCATTACATTGGTAAATATATGGAGATCAAGAGAAATCAAGTCCAACACCAAAACAAATATTTTCAACTTAGTTCTTAAGTCAGTCCTATTGCATTTGGAGAATACAAATAACCTTCCAAAAAGCTTCAGACTTTCATAAAAGGGTGCTTGCGTAGATTAGAAGGACTAAAATGGTATAACAAAGTCACCAATGTGGAACTGATGACAAGAACCAGACAAGTGCCAGTGGAACAAGAGATGAGAAGGAGACGCTAGCGAGGGACAGAATACACATTGAGGAAACCTATGGATAGCATTACAAAGCAGAACTTATTCTGAAACCCCCAGAGTAAGAGAGGCGGAGGTAGACTAAGAAACACATGGAGAAGAGAACTGGAGACAGAAGTAAAAATGATGAGGAAAACATGGAAAGAACTTGAGCGGATGGCACAGGCAGGAAAACATGGAAAGAGCTTGAGGTGGTGGCACGTGACAAGAGGACTTGGTATGTGTTTCTTGTAAGCTATGCTCCTTGGGGAGCTAAAAGGTATTGATTATTTGATTGACTGATTGATTATTTGATTGACTGATTGATTATTTGATTGACTGATTGATTGTTTGATTGACTGAACGCTCATGAAACGTATGCTAAAACAGAAACTCTGTTTTCTTGAAATAAATTGACAAGAAAAGTAGTCTAGCAAAATATATTAACACTTCATGCCAAACAACTAACAGTAACAAATACTGAATTAAAACTGTTAACTTGCTGTAGAGCTGCAATTGTGTCACGGATTGCCTCCTCTGCTTTGCAGTAGCGGTCCAACAGTGACCAATACTCAAGAGTAACTAATATTGGCTTCCAAGGTATCTACCTACGTGCAAGATTGCTCCTGGCGGAGATGTAGATAGAAGATTAATGACACTTCTACCTTAAGGGAGGATTCACAAGATATTTCCAGAAGTCACAAATAATGTTGCATTGGACTGAACAATTGTTAACGCATTATATCTGGTCCGCCTTTTGTGAAGGATTTAAGCAATGGTTTGGCCTGTTCAAGCCACCAGTTGGTGTAATCCAACGAAATTCCTCTTATAAGTAATAGCTCTGTTTAGAGGTAAATAAATGTCTAGGTATATATATATATATATTTTTTTTCCTTAACCAGCGGCACTTGGGCTTTCAGCCCTTCGGCCCAATGACATGTCATTGTGAGACTGGGGAACCTGAGGACTTTCCTTCCAACCCGGTCAGGAGCTTCGCTCCTTCCCATCCACAGAGGGTTTATCACAGGAGCCGTTCAGATTATTCAGTCAAATTTCCGGCCGTAAACATTTCTTCAAACGCTGACGCCCGGGTTTGAACCATGAACACCTAGGTATATATATATATATATATATATATATATATATATATATATATATATATATATATATATATATATATATATATATATATATATATATATATATATTAATTAAAGAATCTGGCTCATACGTTTGCTGTCATACCTACAAAAAACTGAATCGACTATGATTGTTTAGTTTTAAAACAACAGGTAACAAATTTAATAATTAATTAGCATTAAAGGCTTAAAATAAATAAAATGCTGGTGAATTTTATATTGGACTCAAATTTTCTCTTCACAGAGATTAAATAGAGGGTTTTGTCAATGTCCGTTCCTTTCGCCTGTTAATAAGCACTTAGCTTGTCTACTTGAGTCCTGCCGCGGTTGTATCGTCACTTTTCTGGTGACGCTGGCTCTTCTTCGTTTAACTCGTCTTATTTAGGTGGTCAGTGTTGATTCCCTGCTCTCACAACTAAGGGCGTAGAAACGTCAGTCTTGCTGCTTCGTCCTCGAACGGCCTTATGGTTTCGTTCCACAAACTTTTGGACAAAATAGAAAGAACAAAATGCCTCTGCTAAGTACACTGAGTTAGAAGCTTAACAGGCGCATCCTCTCGTTATCCACCCACCAATGTTAATCTCTAAGAAGAATTAAATTCTTGAGTACACAGTGTAGCTCAAGAAAGATGATTAAAATTACTAGTACTCTTCTGGGTATTAACTAGGAATTGTGTCTGGACAGCGCGAATAATGATTTGTGCCTGAATTAACATTAACAAGTTACATAAATCTCACAAAATAATATGCTACACTTGAGGCACATATGATGTAGTCATCACTTATCACTTCTGCAGTCGGAGACTGAGGTCACCTCTGCTGTCGGGTTTTCCGCACGACTAGTCAGAAACAATCACCAGCGCTTGCTGTAGTGGTTCATGAAAATACTGTTTTCAATTGTTGAGGTTGCCGCCTCATACATAACCACTAAGCAAGAAACATGTTAATTCACATTTGTAAAAGAAATGTTCACAGCTTACCCCAAATTTTTTGGGAATATAAAATCTCCTTGCACAGTTTTTAGGATGGACACGAGCACTTTTGGTGCATATGCTCTGGAATCAATTTCGTCTGAAAAATTCCTCTTATAACGGTGATCTAAGATACACTTGGCATGGGATATTATTTCTCTTATGACTGATAATCCAATTCCTAGGTTTCCAGTCTTGTATTTATAAAGTCCTGGTCACTGAAGTTTTACAGTCTGTGTATTTAAATATGCGGATTTACTTTTAAGGACTCAGAGTTGCCCAGATACTGCCGATCTGTCACTTTTGATATAGGAATTCTAGGTCCGATCTTTCTCTTTCTGGCTTCTTGGGAGTTGCTCGGTAGAAGTGGCAAAACTGTCTGTTATGTGTCTCTGGGTTCTTCTTCTTCTTCGATCCTTAACCACCGACCGTCAAAGCAGTCAGTGGCCATCACGCCTAGTGGCGTCTTGTAGGGCAACAACAAATTGATTCCACTTTGCACGGTTGGTGGCCATCCTTCGTACAGTGCCCCAACTCTGGTTCATTCTTTGCATCTCAGCCTCCACAGTCCTCCGCCAAGTTGTTTTTGGTCGGCCTCTCTTTCGCTTTCCTTCAGGGGTCCAAAGCATAGCTGTTCTTGTGATGGCATCGGGGTCTCTTCTGAGGACATGACCAACCCAGCTCCAGCGTCTGCCAGCTATGATGGTGTGCATGTCCTCTTGCTTGCTAAGAGTAAGCAGATCTTGGTTGGTGATGGTATTCGGCCAAAAGATGCGGTGAATTTTTCTTAGGCATGTTGTGTGAAAAGAGGACAATTTTGACATTTCCTTCTCTGTGACTCTCCAGCATTCCGCACCATAGAGAAGCACAGAAAGCACGCAGCTCTGGTATAATCTTAATTTTGTGCTTGTGCTGTATTGGGAGGACTTCCAGATGTTATTTAGGCTAAAGAAGGCTGTTCTTGCCTTATTCATTCTGATGTTGATGTCTTTGCCTGCCCCACCGTCTGGTGTTACTATGCTTCCTAGGTATGTGAAGGTATCTGTCTGTACCAATTGCTGATTCCTTACTGATATGGGCTCAGGGTTGCTCACATTGAGCGTCATGACCTCAGACTTCTTTAAATTGATGTTCAAGCCCACCTGCTGGCTAAATTTATTAAGTCTATCCGTTTTTTCCTGGATGTGTTGATGTGAATGTGCCAGCAGTGCAATGTCATCTGCATATTCCAGATCTTCCAATGTAGAAAATGTAGTCCATCTTATTCCTCTTGGACTGCCCTCTGTTGTCTGGCGCATCACCCAGTGTATGACTGTTAAAAAAAGAGTGGTTGATAAGGGGCATCCCTGTCGTACTCCTGTCTTCACCTCGAAGGTTAGGTTGTCTCTGGGTTCGCTAGATTATATCTCTCATTCTCAGTTCAATTCACAGATTGTGTTTCCGCCTAATTTTCAAATGAGATATATTGTATATTCTGGCTCTCAAATCAACCACTCCAATCGAATCTTGTTCAGCACTACGTGGGTATGGGTGCTTCAAATTAAAAAAATACCCTCACGTGTTTCAAAATATTATATTTAATATCCACGCCTTACCTCTTCATATCGTTGCGTCAGACATCAGCCGGCTTCTTGGCACAACTCATAAACACCATCTGCGAACTCATTTGATGTCCAGATGCTACCTATCGCCAATATTGTCTCTCCAGACAGATTATCGTGATAATCACACAGGGATTGTCCCGTGAAACGATAAACGCGTCTACCACCTGTGTAATTTGCCCACCTCGGACGGCTATCTCAGAGAGACAATATTGGCTTCTATAGATGTTGATCGAGCGAGACCGTCTTTTCATGATAAGAATCTCGCTCGCTGACCGGTTATAATGACTGGGTATTGTCACGATAATGCCCCAGTTCACGGGAGTGGTAAACAAGATAAAGACAGCCCGATAGCAAATACTTCCCTAGGAGAGTGGATTGTTAGAGACTTTCCCCTACTAGATTCAGCATAGAGAATAAAATAATGGTGCATAAAATATGTCACATAATAATGACAGGGGAGAGAAAAATAAGAAAAATTCACTCGCACGGAATGTAATGCAATCCTGCCGGAGTGGGCTTGAGATCGCACAACCGTATCGTCACAAATTGTTAGACTATACATAGCTAGAATTGCTTGAGACGCTAGTCTTGTAGGTTGGGTGGGTTGGGAACTATATAAATGAATGATTGATTAGACCAGTCTAAATAAAAGTACAAAACAAGAATGAAATAGCAATGCAAAGAAATTAACTACCAGAACACAGCACAGAGTATCACATGAAATAAATGAATGAAAAATATTTCTCGACGTAAAATTTTTAATTTTTTTAATTGACGAGTTTTTGTCTGCGTGTCTGTTGTATTCTTTACAAATTGGTTATAAAAAAAAGTCCGTTCGGAATTTCGTGCCCACAGAAAGCGTCAATTTTCTCCAAAACTGTTTGTTGTATGGACATGAATTTTTGCATGCAGTCTTAGATTTTCCATGCAGTTAAGATTTTGCGATCATTACATCCACAGCTGTCGCGAAATTTGCAAAACGGCGATTTTCTTTGATCTTCTTGGAACATTTGCCTAAATCTGCCCGTAACATTAATTCTTACAGTAAATCACAACATTTGTGCGACAAGACGGTTCAAAGATGTGTCCTAAATGTGTGATTGGTTGTTCACGTGATTTTGATACGAGGAATGATGTTCTGACAATGAACCATGATAGCAGTAAATCATCAGGAAGCTATGACAAATCGTAACTGTTATGTGTTATTACAGATTGGCATATGAAATTAGTTTATCACAAACGAAGGAATGCGATCGACGTGCCTCATTCCGAATCGGACGACTCCAATAAATTCAATACAGTTATTGGTTGGATAAACTGCAAGCCATCTCGCTGCCAGTAATCTTCTTCTTCCTGTAGCACGTGTTCTTCACATTTAGCCCAGTACTCTGTGTCTATTCGTGAAAGGGCCTCACGAGTCATGTCTTTAACATCGCACATTTTAAAAGTGGTGTTCTGGGCGGCCACTTGCCCTTTAACTCTAGCCCAAACCAGCTCTATTGGGTTAAGGTGAGAATGGTAAGATGGGAGTCGAAGAGAAACATGACCCTGCTCTTGGATGATTTTATCAATCAGATACACTTTTATCTTATTCCTCTGTCTCACAAGCTGAAACAACTCTGGTTTTAAATAGGTGTTGTCAGCGAAGATATTTTCATTCACAAGCCACCTCCTGATTTCGTCTTTCGTGCTTGCCGAAGTGAGAGCTTTATCCACCTGCGCTAGAACATTATGATAGGACGCATTATCCATCACCAGGCAAGACGGCCTATCTAGAGTCGGGAGGAGTGTATTCACTATCCAATCTCGAAAAATTTGCCCATTCATTTCACTGTGGTAGTCCCTACCATCTACAGACTTTGATTGAAAAATAGCTCTGCATCACGGACAAGCCCATTCTGTCTGCTGCCAGCATGTGCTAATATAATGCGTTGACCTTTGCTGCTGGGAATTTACCTTCTATGATCTCCGTCAACAGATTGCCATTCTTTCTCGTTCGTATGATGAGCATTAACCCATGATTCGTCCAAATACACTTTATCATAGCCGTCTTGCCTTCTCTCACGAATCTGCCTAAGGTATTTGCTTCGAGCTGCAACCAGATGTGGTTTCTCACATAAAAAATTCCTTCCGCCAGACGTTTTTCTAAAAGTGAAGCCGACACTTCTGACAAGTTGCCAAAGAGTTGTTTTTGAGACTTTAATATCGCATTCTGCTTGCAGCCGACTTTTCAGCATGCGGAGAGTAACAAGTTGATTGGCATTAAACATCTTTAAAATCAAACGTCTAATGACATCCTTGTCAAAATCATAAATTTTTTTTTCCTTCCTTGCTTAACCGCAGCCTCTGTACAATCACCATCCTGTTGTATCCAACGTCGAAAAGATCTTCTATCCACACCCAGGGCCTTTCGTGTTCTCCTACCTGGTTCTTGGATGTCGTGGTATAAACAACCCATCTTAGCCTCTCTGCGAAAATGCCTGTACAATATAACAGTTACCTTCTGCAAAGTGATAAATTTGCATTTCAGATTCATTGCGCTTTTCATAATTATGCAGTTTAGTTTATTAATATATTATACGCTGGTGTCGTTTTGTTTCGTTGCAGCCAACTCATTGCAATTAGCATACGCCCTGAAATAATTACTAGTGACTGTGTACAATAGGTGCGTACACGTGCGGACATGTAGTCATTACACTAATTCAAACCAAAAAAATATTGAATAGCACATTTCATCGCTTGTGCAGTGCTGTAACAAAAATTAAGTGCGCAATTTTTGAACGGATCTTGTAACTTTCCTGTAGAACTAATAAAAATTAACCCAGACAACGGTAAGAGTTTTTTTTATATAACTTGAAGAAAAAAATTCGAACATGACATGAGTTTTGTAAGGGCAAAAAATATATTAATAACTGCATTGATATCAGTAGGGCACGTAGCAAATTTCAATAACATCCGTCAAGGGGTTGCAAAGTTACAACGTTCAATGTGTGGGCACAAATTTCCGAACGGACTATACAATTTTTTCTTTCGTTTTTTGTTTACATTTTTGACTGCAGCTGTCGAATGGTTATTCCAAAACGTACGTTTCTAGCGTATTGCTCGGGTGTAAAACTGAGTTCAAGGCGTTTTTTGTCTTCCATTTTTAAATTGCCTAAAGTTGTGACTGATCTAGACAAGCACAATTGACGTTTAAGAAAATGTATGTTTCCATGTAATACAAAAACTATAACCATAACCGCGAAATATTAAAAAACTAGCGAGCATGTGTACATGCTACACACCTTTATACTAAACAGAAAAACTGAACACTATGCTACTTACATTAAGTGTTAACAATAACTTTTGTCCTGCTTTGTTTTCACAACATTGTCCATGTTTTTACCGTAATTTTACTACATAACATTAAGCATATAAATTTGAAGCACAGCTTATGTGGTTATGCATTAATTCTTTTAACCTGACTCCCTGTGACGGTATTGCCTCCAGTGCTTTGCAGTAGTGGTCTAACAGTGACCAAAACTCAAGAGTATCTACTATGGGCTTCAAAGGTGTCTACCTTCGCACAAGATTACTCTTGGCAGAGATGTAGATAGAAGGTTAGTGACACTTCTACCACAAAGGGAGTCTTCACAAGATATTCAGATAAGCAAAACAATGCTGCGTTGGCTTAGCACGTTAATTCTAGAATCTGCCGACCACTATTGTGAAGAATTAAGTAATGATTTATGTTAGCTCGTTTAAGCCACCACCCCTGATTTACTCAGAGAAATTCTTATTATTCTGGTATAGCTTAGTTTAGAGTGTGTGTAGTAAATTGACTGAGATAAACATGCAGTACATTTAAAACCGCCTAGCTATACAAGCGAATCACACTACCCTCCCGGCCAGCTAGGCATCCCCAAAAAAAGATGCTTTACTGACCGGTCATCAGTGCGAAACACAAGACAACACCGGAAGTTTACAATAGGCATTTAAAAGGATGAAATCGAAGTTAAATTTGTACAATTACAAATAACAAAATTTAATAATCACTTAAGTTTTAACAGTTTGAAAATAATTGAATATTTTAGAAGAAAAGTTTCATCATTGATTTATAGTAGAGACGATGGAAACAAAGTTCACTTTGTCAGCGTATGTTTTTTACTTAGCTGCTAGTAGAAGTTTCTGCTCCAGCTGATGGATTCTGTTTACACTGCTCTCACTCGTCGCTGGTCAAGGTTAAAGGCGCCGCACGTTCCCAGAACGTCAAGGAGTAACGGCCAAGCTGGTCCGGCGTCTGTCTATAAGACCTTCCTATGATGGCGTCTCGCACAACGTCAGTCCACTTCTATCTTCACTTGATTCAGAGATAGTACTTTCTGCAGGTACCACCAATAACTATGATAAAGAAAAGAAACGAAACGCTCTCCTCAGTATTACGTTTCCCGAAACATACGTATGTGCCCCCCCTCTTCTATTCTACCATCCCATTCATCTCATAATTTACCCTCGATGAGAATTAAATTAAATCCCTCGTGATAAAACTTTCTTTTACATTTAAATTGAAATACTTTAACTTTACATTACATTTAAATGAAAAAGTTAATAATACAGATAGAATATGTTTCCATTTACTGATTGAAAAGTGTTCACAATATAAATTGAATATGTTTTCATTTATTACACTGATTTGAAAAGTTTGAAACTTCCATTAATTTTAAAATGAATATTTTCACATAGACAATTACGCTGATTTGAAACTGTAAGTATTATACTTAGAATGTACATCATTTCTTTCATCTTTCCCTCCCTGCTCCATATGGAACCTGGCACTCTTTATGCGTTTATATCTCTTTTCAGAAACTAGCAATAAAGCAATCACCAGCCCGTGCAGTGGTGCTTCATGAATCAACATTCTACACGCTGAGGTAGCCTGCCTCAAATAACTTCAACATCCCAGAGCGATTTTCACACATTAAAATTCACATGGTAATATACATATATATGTTAGTTCACATGTTAGTAATAAAATATAGAATGTAAAATCACAACTTACGCCAATCCTAGCTCACGGGCGTTTTGCTCAGATGAATAAAAGAGACTTGAATCGGCCTCTTACACGCGTCTGGGATGTCGCTAATTTAATAAGTTCCCTCTCTGACTTTGTGTTGTTTCCTTCAGTTTCCTCAGACAGCGGCTTTCCTTATTAAATTGATAGTTTCTTGGGTTGCTTTGTAAGTCCTGATAAATACTCAACATAAAAGGTGACCGGTCTGCTAAAATGGAATTCTGAATTCTAGGCTTCACTCTAACAAGGTCTGGTAACTGGCAAGCGATCTTCACAGTGGAATAATACTTAAACGTGTCAGGTTATATTCCCGGTCTCCCACGCACCTGTTTGTTATAGGTTCTAACCAAAAGTTCCAATCATTTTCAAACAGGCGGGTTAGGGTCCTATCTTCCCATACCACCATCCCACGTCAGAATTTACCCTCGATGACAACTAAATTTAATCCCTCGGGATAAAGCTTTCTTTAAACTCAAAAGCTTTGGCTTTACATTACATTTAAATAAAAAAAGGTTAAACGTACCGATATAATATGTTTTACATTTACATCTCCACTGTTTGAAAAATTTTCACAAAATAAATTAATTTATGTTTCATTTATATTTACACTTGTGGAAAAGTTTGAAACTTATATTAATTTAAAATGAATATTTTCACAGACATTTACACTGCTTTGAAAATGTCAGTATTATACTTAGAATGTACATCATTTCTTTCATCTTTCCCTCCCTGCTCCATAGGGAACCTGGAACTACTTTATGCTTTTAGTTTTCTTTACAAAACTTTCAATAAAACAATCTCCAGCCCGTGCAGTTATGGTTCATGAATTCATCATAGTATAAGCTGAGGTTGCCAGCCTCAAATGACTTTGACATCCAGAAGCGAGTTTCACACATAAAAATTCACAGGGTAATATATATATATATATATATATATATATATATATATATATATATATATATATATATATATATATATATATATATATATATATATATATATATATATATATATATATATATATATATATATATATATATATATATATATATATATGTTGGTTCACATGTTAGTAATAAAACATTAAATGAAAATGCACTACTTACGCCAATCTTGGCTACAGACTTGTTTGCTCAGAGGACTTAAAAAAAGGCGATGGCAGCGGCCTTCTTTTACGTGTACTGGGGGTCGTTCATTTTGCATTCAATTCCCTCTGACTCCGTGTCTTTCTTCAGTTTCCTAGTCCCGGTGTTCCTTATTAAAATGTAGGTTTCCTGTGCTTTGTAAGTCTTATCTGGTTCTCCAATAAAAGGTCAGGTTAACAAAAAGGAATTATGAATCTAGTTTTCACTCTGGCGTGGTCTGATGTTGTCTTGGCGAGCGTGAAATTAACAGTGGAATAAAACTGCGAAAATTGTCAAACTATATCTTCCCAAGCATTGTTTGTTATGGAGTTAAATAAACGCTCCAATCATATTCAAACAGGACGAGTGTGGTACTTTCAAAATATTTCCGACATGGAAATATTTTGCAAAGGTCACGTCTCCCATATATGGCAATAT
Organism: Oreohelix idahoensis; assembly: GCA_024509875.1. Classification (NCBI taxonomy): domain Eukaryota; kingdom Metazoa; phylum Mollusca; class Gastropoda; order Stylommatophora; family Oreohelicidae; genus Oreohelix; species Oreohelix idahoensis. The sequence goes on from JAMPIV010014810.1 coordinate 170,536, forward strand.
ATGTGTACAAACTTCCAAACACACCTCTGTCCATCATAATATTGTGACCGTTTTTTTCTGGCGTAATGACTCAGGGATGGTTGCTAGTCAACTGTGTTTTGCCAGGCAAACAAATCTGGTTCTATTCAGCACTCCTGCCCAACCCTAGCTTGGATAAACAAGCACACCGTCGCTTGAAAAGATGGTCAGACAGATTGTGCGATAAAATTTTATCGCTGACCGTTAATAACCTGGCGTAACTTAACACGTCTTCCTGAAGCGTGAATGCGACACAATAAGATAAGAATTACTTCCGTAGCAAATACTGCCATTGAAAAGTGGCGTGTTAGAGACTTTCCCCATGCTATGTCCAGCATAAAGAGTAAAATGATTGAAAGGGCAAAATGAAATGCCAAATAACAAGTGAATAATGAAGAAATATGAAGAAAAGAAGTTTACTGCCGGAGGGCTGAAGGTGTGAGAGATCACACAAAAGGACAGGGACAGCCATTTCGTAAAAATAGTGATGATAATTGTAACAAATGACCATGTTTCTGGCCTACGCTAAGCGGTTTGAGTAGGATAGTGAGTTTACAATAATTATTTTTTCTTCACGTATTTTGAAAGAACGTCAGATTGGCTAAGCCGTAAGAGCGCTATCCTCTTGCGGAACACGTATGAGCTTGTGGGATCGAAACTTGGTAGCGTCACGCTGTAAATGGATATCTGACTCTGATCTTGAGTTACGGAAGGCAAAGGCAGCCAGGAAGGGAGATGGTCACCCGACCTCATTAAAAAGCCTACCCTCGTACGGTGAAGTCTCTAACACTTCACCTCACTACGGCAGTTTCTGCTGTGGTACTGACTTTACTTATTTTTTATTTTGATAGCCTTCACCAAACTACAGGCCCACTCAGTGAAGTGAAATGAGAGCAACAAATATCGGCATCACTTCCGGTGCAAAACATCCGTGTCAGTTTGATGTCTGATCATAGCTACACTTGTGAAAGTTGAGGTAAGAAATTCAAAGAGTTCATATATAGCACTGTTTCCCAAACTTTTTCCCAGAGCCCATCCTCGACTTACCCCTGCATTACATTTTTTTAAAACTATAAAGAATGGAAGATATGCGCACCAGCTAATTCAAAACAGTTAATTCCTCTATTTATTAAATTATAATATAAAGCTACAAATAAGCTTACTTCTTCATTTAATTGTTTTCTTTTAAATAAAACGCTTATTAAAATATAAAAACTTAAATTTTTGTTACACTATAACCGCTACGCATTGTTTGACTAAAATAATGCAGTTAATTACGTACACCCCAGGTTGGGAATCTTTTCTATAGTATGTAATAGAAGCTGGAATGGGTGAAGATAGGGAGGAACGATTGGTTACGGTTTGTTCAGGCCATGTTCTCATTTTAAGTGCTCACGTCAGGACCTTGTATAATCACATTTACATGTCGGTGTTATATTAAGTAATATTGTTGAATTTAGCTTGCTAAAACCTCAACCACCCCCTTACTATTGAACACACACCTGCCGTCCTTTTTTCCTTTATCGTCCTCTTGATACTCCCAACGGCCCCATGGAACCACTAATCTATATATTGTTAACTACATTTCTGTGTTGGTATCAATCAAATCTTTGAATTTTTTTTGTTGTTGTTGCCAAGTTTCTACAAGGGTGCAACCAGGATGAGGCATTGGATTCGGGTTTCAGCTCCGCTAATTTCACGATGTCTTCGTCTATTATTTGTTCTTTTTTCATATACTTTAGCATTACATTAGTATTTAACATGTTCTCGGTGTGTCTCCATCCCTGATAATGAAATTTCAGCAATAGTGTTTTCACTTTTTTTGCTTCTATGTCAGTAATTTTGGTTTGATCTCTTGCGCTTCTAGAAGTTTGTCAGAGGTGAATGTCAAGTCCAGTTCCTGCATAGATAATAGTCTGTTTGCCCTGTCTACCTTACAGCATGTGATGTACTTCTTTATAATCTTTAAATATTTGTCTGGTTTCTTGAAACATCGAGCAACAGCGTCATCTTTCTCTAAGTTTCTGTAACAGAAGTGACGAGAAATAGGAAAACCAAGCGAATAGAAATACCAGGGGTGTTCAGAAAGTAATGCACCATAACGTTTTTCTCAGTTAATAATGAAGATAGAAGCATGAAATTTTGCACACTTCAAATATGGCATGTGCCAATTGTGTGCACCAAATTGCACTGCAACCGGCCAAATTATACGGCTGCCCTAAACCGTTGAAATGGAGCGTGTTAGCAACTTGCGTTATAAGCAGCGAATTGTGATAGAATTTCTCGTTGCAGAGAAGGAAACTGTTGTGAATATTCACAAGCGTCTATGTGATGTGTATGGAAGTTTTGCAGTCGACAGGAGTACAGTCAGTCGCTGGGTTCAGAGAATCAAAGAATCAGGAAGTGGAGATAGGAGCTCCTTGATCGGCCGCGCTGTGGACGTCCTGCCACAGCCACAAACGCAGAAATGTTGAAATGCGCTGAGGGCATTATTCTTACTTATAGGCGAATCACTACTCAACAATTGGCCTTACAGCTGTCAGTCAGTATTGGTAGTGCAAATGCAGTTATAAAAACTCTCGGATTTTCTAAGGTTTGCGCAAGATGGGTTCCTCGAAGTCTCACAAATGACCACCGATTGCAAAGGAAAGCAATTTCTTCTGAATTGTTGGAGCGTTTCAATGCTGATGGAGAGAACTTTTTGGCTAAGATCGTTACAGGTGAAGAAACCTGGGTACATCATTTTGAACCTGAGACAAAAAGACAGTCAATGGAGTGGCATCATCCGCAATCACCACGAAGAAAGAAATTCAAGACAATTCCTTCAGCTGGAAAGGTCATGATCACTGTCTTTTGGGACATTGAAGGTGTGATTCTTGTGGACGTTATGCCAAGAGGAGAGACAATCAATTTGCAAGCTTACATTAAGACATTGAAAAAACTCAATCAACGTTTTCGCAGAGTTCGGCCGCACAAGAATCCAGCAGACCTGCTTCTCCTTCACGACAATGCGCGACCTCACACAAGTCTGGCAACACGGGAAGCAATCACCAAATTGGGTTGGACTGTACCCCATCCACCCTATAGTCCCAATTTGGCAACCTCTGATTTTCATCTATTTGGTCCACTTAAAGATGCACTCCGTGGGACAAGGTTTGAAGATGATGAAGGAGTGGTTCATGCAGCGAAGAAATGGCTATATGATCAAGACAAAATCTGGTACGGGCTATGAATACATGCACTTGTTTCGTGCTGGCATAAAGCCGTACAAGTTGATGGGGAGTATGTTGAATAATACCGATGTTTACACGACATATCCATGTATATTGTGTATAAATTTCATGCTTTTTGAATAAACAGCTCCTGAGAAAAACGATGTGGTGCATTACTTTCTGAACGCCCCTCGTACTAAATAGAAAAACTTCAGAAACAAGAAAAAATAAGTCAAATTGGGGCGAGAAAATGATGATTAAGACCAGAAGGAAGTCATTCATGAAATAAATAGCTACCCATAGCAGAAATTAAATGAAATTATGCTGGATATTCAGTTGATAAAGAAAGTGACAATCCGTTTTAAAAATCTAACAATTCTCCACAAACACACACACATACACACACACATATATATAAAGTCTAATATTGACAGTGTACAGTTGGCAGAGTGATTAGAACGCTTTCCTCCCATATCCACGTTACTGGGTTATAGGATCAAAATATAACATATTTACTCCAGTCAAGCCCTGAATTGTACCTCTATACAACTATACATCTTACCTCCAGCACATCTACTCTAGTCATATCCTTTTTTTTTTTTTTTTTTTTGAGGGGGAAAAAAAGGGGGGGGGGGGGGGTTAAAACAACAAAATCATGACTCCTAAACTTGTTGAATTCCTTTTTTTCAATGGGAAATCCATTGAGATATTGTCCAAAGATTAATGTCTAACTTTCATTACCAAAAACATTCTTGCGTCCCCTGATTCTGTAGGGGACAAACCGACAGACTTTCTCAATTATAGATTAGAGACCATAAACCGGTCTCTCCTCTTTAACTTTATCACCATTGTAGCCAAGCATTGTCTCCGGTAGGTCACGGCACGAAATTGGAAATATGAGATGGTGTTTGTAAATAAAATGTCAATTATTCAAATGTTCTCAATGTTCAAGCAGATTGCACCTTATTAACACCAGGCAGATTTTATGTTCATATAAGAGTTTATGTAATTGTTCAGTGGTCTGAAAGGCTATACGCCCTAGATGTTGATTCCCACGAAATATAGAATTGTGTGCAACCTTGTTGTGGTGGATTTGATGTTAAGAAATGTTGTTGTTATGTACTCTTAGTGTACTGAATGAGGTCAGCTGTGAAGGTCCCTGAATATAACAAATTATTATGGTGAGTTTACAGGGTACCTTGCTGCTACCACCTTTATGATCTCATTCAGACTTATTCTTTGACTAGAATGTATGATGACTACGTTTGGTGTCTAGGGTTATGAATATGCAGTGTAATGTTGCATTAACCAACTGAACAGATAAACAACTATTTTATTATCCAACACAACACAACACAACACTACTACGACAATCACATACAAAGTACACTTTAAAAGACTATCTTAAGTAAGTCAGTGGTTGAATTTTGTGTAACGTTAATTTTTTTTCAATTTATTTTGTCCTGACTCTATTTGTTTGAACCAGGACTGACAATCAAAGTGAAATCAAGTAAATTATTTACATTAATCAATTTACACAATGGATCTTCTGTCCATAATACAAATATTATTATAATAAAAGTGTGTAGGTGTAGTTTTCTAAATTAGATTAATACTGGTATATATATATAATGGTAGGTTGTTGGTTAACATCCTTCCCTATAGTTCATTTGCTTTTCATTTGTCACAGGTGGAATTTTTTATTAATATTTTCAGTCTTTATTCTTAAAAACTAGAGTTCATAGAGGTTGAGTTTCCTGGTGCCGAACAGGCACTTATCTTCGAAGGATAACACCGGTAGATCTTTTCCTAGGCTCGATGGACAATCTGTTCCACTTATTGAAAGGCAATGGCATCCAGCACGGGCCCGAAATATGCAAACAGTGTCAGGAATCAATCAGTTCCCACGAGCTTAGTTTTACGTTAATGTCAGGGCCACAAAAAACGCTTTATAACAAGCATACAATAATATTCCACAATCAATTACAGGTACAGTACAAACAAAAGCATAGGGTCAGCTCTTGATGACAACCTATTTTATCATTATATTTTGACGTGATAATGTATACCAGTATTCCTCTCCCCTAATGGTTACAACACCTCGGCAATTCCAGCAGTAATATTTTTCCATACAATAGGATAGGTGTTATACTCCTTGATGGCAATCATATATAATGTTTGTAGTTCTACACCTCTCTGATAGTCTATCATATGATGGATCAATCTCTAGGCTATGCCTAAGTCTGCCATGGACCCACTTACTTACAGTCGTATTGCAGTATCTCTCATTCAAACTTTATTTTAAATAAAAGGTTAATAAAATCAATCTTACCACAAATTTCAATGAAATATACACAAGCGAACGATGACTGGCAAACAATTTATGGCACACTTTAGATCTGCCTTGTCCAGACTGCTTTCTATAGGTTTGAAAAGCACCAGCCTGCTCTCATCGCTCCTTGTTCATCAGAAAATTTTTTTCAAAATGGCAACGAACAGTCTACGTTTCCGATAATATATAATGTATGGGCCAATGGAACCATGAACTCATTTATTTTGAATCAAACTTTAAAAAAACAAACTCTCAAACTACTATGTTTACTACTGCAAATATATTTTTAGTTTTAGGTCAACCAATCCTACCGCGCCTTCCTTTCAACTACCGCCAATCAAATTACAGGTACCTTTTAGTCCTTATTTCTCCAAAAGCTTTTTTCAAAACATGCTATGAAAAAAATAAGCAGGCATGATTTTTGTTTTCGTCAGTCCGTCTTACAATACATAGTATTATTGCCATTATCTTGGTTATTTTTTGTACTAGTGGGTAACTGACACCATATTATTGCTCAGGAGATCATAAGGCATCCGAATATATAATTTTTATGGCCCTATGTATTATGGTTCATAATTCCATATTTTTTCTATGTTAGTCGTTCAAATCTAGAATCTACCACCTGTTCACATTTTTTTCTAACTATTTTCAAACCAAATACGAGACTTGTCCGTAGTACGTTAGAATTACGTCATTCCTTATAAGAGCTAAGGTTGTTTACATGATTCAATTGACGAACATTTTTTAGTTTTGTATCGTAATTTGAAAATCGCCCAAGGCTATGTCGCGCGAGTTGGCATTTGTGCAATCAACGCGAGACGGCGTCCCTATGTTCTGTCTTTCTATCCCTCCCCTCCTTTTCTTTTATTCTATCACTCTGTCGTCTTGAACTTGCACAAGTGTTACATTTAATCTCAAGGACGAATTTCGAAAAGACAGTATCTTTCATTCGGCTATAAGGCTTATCAAAATCCGCATACCGGCTGGCGTGGGGACGAAGAAGCTAGACTCAATTTTTATGTTCTATCTTATTTTTGACTTTATGCACTATAATATTCTCTAATTTAGCTATTGTATGTAGAATATCGTCACACTTGTTTAACCCAGGCTCGTTCATCCGGATGAGAATACAGCTACTTGTTGGTGTTTCATGGCACGTGATGTTACGTTTAACGTAATGTTAGTGCTCTCCTTTGTTTGTTAACACCGTTCATCTCACCGTAGCACATACGTCATTGACGACACTTAACAAAGTCACCACAATAACTAACTGTTTCACTGACAAACATTTCGAAACCACTAACAATAATTAGCTTAGTCACTGACGACAATCCAGTAAATAATAAACTGTTTATTTAGATTAAATGTTGGATACAAGAATGTTAAAGCATGCGTATTTACAAAACTAACAATATTATGTATAGTTTCATTTCCTTCTAACTCTAGTTCTATCTAATTCTATCCTCCTGTAATAAGTTGAGAACGTCTGTTTTCATTCTTCGTACTTAATATTCTCTGTTCTCCACAAGAACAAAAACATGAGAACCGTTGTTCTCTTCATTACATTAAAAATCATATCAACTCACAAGTTACACTGTTTCTCAAAATCTCATGTAAAGTAATAATGTCAGCTTTCTTAATAGTCAATGAACATTTCTCATTAAGGTTTACCGTATCTGTAATTATATATCGAGTCAGTGGTTCTCAATATGTGTACTTACAAGTGGCATCAACAGCTAAGCGCTTGAAATAAAAATCACCACTATTTATTTATTGCCTGCCAGTCTGCAGGATCCCACATTATCACTTCACTACAACCGCTCCTCCAACGGCGTGAAGATATAAATATTCATGACATATTCTAAAGCGTTAACACGCAGAATAATATTTACTATAAAATGACTTAAGAGCCGCCTGTGGTTCACAAGTCACCTAAGCGGGTTAAGATCATTGGTTAACAGCTTGAGAACCACTATCTCTCTTTCTTACTTCCTCTCTCCAGTTATCGGCACTTATAGTTATTCAAACTCTAGCTGAGATTGTCTAAAAATCCTCTTCTTACCACTTATTATCATTATTAGCTATTCTCTACAAAACACAATCAATTCAAATCTACCTAATGTTCCTACTTTTTCATTTGTCAACGAACTAGCTAGTCTAGCCCGTGGACCTACAACAAACTTCCTACCTTTTTAGTTGTCTTTTCTACAAATCTCTATCTCTCTAGTTTTAAATCTCTAAGAAAAATCTCTAGCGAAAATCCAAAAATCAAAATAATCCCCTAAAATCCTCCTTTGACGTTGTTGTTGTTGTTGTTGTTTTGATGAGGTGATGGGTGGAGAGCGGGTACTTAACAGCTGACCGTTATTGCCTCTTCTCGTTCCATCTTGGTCTACCCTGTTCAATTTGAAATTTGGTTATAATTGGGGTATTTAGTGTCATTTTATGTTTTTAAATTTTGTATTCAATTTAAATAGCTATTGTCTTTAGCAGTTGCTGATTTTAATTTATATTAGTATTTGACCGCGCTAATCACAGTATTTATACCCCCATCATTTTGCCCCCGGCACCTGTTTTTCTCTGTTGTTTTCTGGAAAAGTGTCAGGAGTCCCTGATTTCTGTAAACCTGACAACAGTGTAAAATACTGATTTTAGTACGTATCTTGTCTTTCTCACATCCTAATTAAACGACTCTATCGTTCTAGTGCAGGTGTTCTGCGTGGATAAATGACCACTGTTTATAGTTTCTTATACATTCCTTTTCCTATGAATGTAATTAACGTCAGTCAAGATTACATTCATTTCTCTTATAAATATAATAAGATGTCAGTCAAAAATATATTCCTGTTGTTGATGTTAATTTATAGTGGTCTCTAAAAAGTGTGAGAACCATCGTATCACACTTACAACAACTGTCACTCGAAGTTTCTGAATGACTTTCTCATGCACAGATTGTCGCGAGAGGGTTTATAGTTATTGAAATTATAAAGCATCCTGGACACAAAGTTGTATCATGTGATACCAGGATAGTGCCAGATAAGAGTCTGGTCTCATAAGTAATACCCCCTTCTCTGAAAAGAGTAGGGTGTATGGACATCAAAGGTAGGATCAAGCTGTATAAGCTCCTACAGAAGATGGTAATGTATTACTCTAAGTCCCTAAATGCTCCTCTCAAGATCCTCCTCTGTTTATATTATTAGCTCTGCTAGGGGTATTAACTAAACTATCTACCAACAAGAACTGTAACTTAACTTAAATATATTGTTCAAAAAAAAAGAAACGCAACTTTTTTGGTGTTACTTTTATAAAAGATATTCGCTGATTGGACATCAGTCAACCTATTTACTGTGTCCACCTGGTCATTAACTTCTCGTGGTTACCTGAATTGTACTCACCTCATGATTCGTGAGGTCATGAAAGAGGTCAAGGTCAAAACAACATTTTTGACAATAACTCGTGACAGGTTCATGAGAATCCCGTGACACTTACTGAACACAAAACTCTCTGACCATATTATTTAATGCCTATAAAAGATTGACGCTCCTCGAATAAATTCAGTTGAAAATTCAATGCGCAAGTATGGCTCATCTCACTACAGAACAACGACTCATCATCATTGGACGTTTACAGACTGGACAGTCACAAAGTGTAGACGCCAGACAATTTAATGTGGTTAGAAGCACCATTAGTCGCCTTTGGAGGCGATTTCAAGAAACTGGCTCAGTGGCAGACCGGCCGCGCAGTGGAAGACCCAGAGTCACAACTCCTGCCGAAGATCGCTTCATACGGCTGCGTCACCTCAGGAATCGACTTGCATCTGCGTCCTCCACAGTCCAGTCAATGTCAGCAGCTCGTCGAATTTCAGATCAAACGGTCAGGAACCGGCTGCACGACTCTTGTCTTTGGGCTAGAAGACCCTACAGAGGTCCTGTTCTTACGGACCGGCATCGCCAGAACCGAATGCAGTGGGCGAACCAGCATCGTCAATGGACAGTTGTGAATGACTGGAGACGGGTTTGGTTTAGTGATGAATCATTTTTTGTGCTCCAGCGATACGATAGACGGAGAAGAGTTTACCGCAGAGTCCATGAGCACTACGCACAGAACAGCGTTGATGAGGCTCCTCCACATGGTGGTGGAGGTGTACTGATGTGGTTGGGGGGGGGGGGGCGATCAACTTCATGGGAAGAAGTGACCTGGTGCAAATTGAAGGACGCCTGAATGCCCAAAGATACGTCGCTGAAATTCTTCGTTCTCACGTCCTTCCACTTCTGGCTGCACGAGGGTCGATTTTTCAGCAGGATAACGCTCGACCTCAAGTGGCACAACTCACCACCCAGTTCCTCGCTGACAACAACGTCCAGACCATTCCGTGGCCAGCCATGTCATGAGACATGAACCCCATAGAACACTTATGGGATGAACTCGACAGACGACTCCGCCAGCGAGACGTGGCTCCAGCCAATCTCCGACAGTTGTCTCTTGCACTGCGGGAAGAGTGGACAGCCATCCCACAACAACAGATCCAAAGGCTAATCGGATCCATGTCAAGGAGATGTCGTTCTCTGATAGAGGCCAGAGGAGGCCAGACACCTTACTGAAACGGAGGCCTCAGTCGCAAAGAATAAAAGTCCAAACCAAATTTAATCAACATCATTTCATTGTTAAAGTCTGAAAGTTTCTTCATGCCAAGATTGAAACATTAATTCCGTAAAATAAAATTTTGGTACAAGTTTGAAATTTGGTGTCCATTACCACTGCAATAATGTTGCGTTTATTTTTTTGAACAGAATAATTGAAGTAAGTCTGCTTGTAAATATTTACAATTTATTTTTAAAGTTTTCTTTTTTTGTGTGAAAATCTTTCACGAAACTCAAAATTTGGTTACAACATTAAATATAAAAAAACCGTGAAAATTGTCAAAATTATCTAGTCTATTAAATTTGTAGGAATGTTCTCCTGTCTAGAATGAAATCACTCTGTTGTAGACGGTCTTTATCTTAGTATTAATTCTATTCTTTTCACATTTTATGTGGATTTCAGTAACTACTGACTAAGACGTTTGCCTAGCTAAAATGCACTGTTGGTTCATCATTATACTATTTATTTTGTGGCGATGCTGGAATAAACTAAATAAATATTAGACAAACATAAAGGTATGTTTTCAGGCACACGTAAGAAATAAAGAAGTAGAACACTAGACAACAGAAAAACAACAGACGTGAGTGGATCCTGGGTAAGCCACTCACGTCTGTTGTTTTTCTGTTGTCTAGTGTTCTACTTCTTTATTTCTTACGAGTGCCTGATAACATACCTTTATGTTTGACTAATATTTCTTTACTGTTTACAGGCCTCGGGTTTCCCTTCCTTGTGTGGAACAAACTTGACAGTAGCCTTGTGTGGCTACTTAGCTTGAAGTCTTGGTTTTGTAGTCTGTTCCACCTTGGTTCTGGCAGGAAATTGTGTCTCCCCCAGGCTTTAGGATGTGGGTAATTGTCCCTCTAACAATCAAAGGGCACTCGCACCTCTAGATCCTATAGTAGAGTCAGGCTCCTTAAGGTGGACGTCATTTACAGGATACAACCTGAAATATATTTAATTTAACCACTATATTGCATATCTCTATCCCTTTATCACATAAGTAGGAGATGAGAGATAGTTTCAGACAACAGAGTGCAGATAGACGCACAGGTCATATCAAATCAACAATAACACAATCCAGTCCACTGTGAATATATCTTTCTTCAATTCCTGGTTATAGCCTTCTGTCCATGATTGGCCTCCATACATTTTTTAGGTCTTGCGTAAAATACTAAGTAATATCTTAATCAATACAGTAAAACAATTCCTTTCGTCCTTCCCTATGTTCCTGGTGTGTGGTCTATTCCTTCAAGAAATAATTCTTTAAATACTTTTCTAATACTATAGACACACTTTCGCTACCATTCTCAAATTATGTGAATATATACTGGCTAAGTTTTGCCTCCATAATTTACACAGTAGTTCAAAACACATCTACACACTTCCTAACGCACAATTTAATTAATTAATAGAAATATATATATATATATATATATATATATATATATATATATATATATATATATATATATATATATATATATATATATATATATATATATATATATATATATATATATATATATATATATACATATATATACATTCTACCCTCAGGTACATACAGTCGAGATGTTAATGGTTATATATATGGTCTGCACTCAGATGCAGAAGGCAAAGGCAATCTACATTAACACTCTGCCGCTCGCTGTATTTTTCAAAATTGATTTGCATCGATTCGCAGGAGGCAGGGTCTTATATATGTCATATCCGGCGACACAGAAAGCAGCTGTAGTAATGTGTGTTTGCGTACCCAAAATATATGCCTAATTTGAATAGATGTGCAAATATGAAAAACTTAGATTTCAATTATATTCCATATTCCCGGAGCGATTTCCTTCATCCTAGGCTTAAAATACGCCCTGAATTAGTCTCCATCTTTCTATATAATAAATCTTTTATTTACATACTTTATTTTTATGCTATGCGTAGCCTAAACAGCAAAGTTTTTGACTTGCCTGATGTCTCGATGCATTCCACTCGAGATCTCTCCATTATTATATCACTTCCCATGGAAATCTATGCACAGACCTGTAAAGCAACATTCCTATTGTTACATTACTAACCTCTTCCAGGCGGTACTTTGCTCATAATGCTGTAGTTTCATTCCCTAGCCAACCTGTTCACACAGATTTTGACTGGCCATTTTGACTGCCTAAGGTTTTGTAAACACTGCATGAATGTGAGATTTCATTGGTTCGTCTTGCATCCTTTATTTATAAAGTATGGCGTGCCGTTTTGGTAAGAATGACGTGTTGCGAATTAAGACCTCACGACACAAATGTGCTGTACTCAGTGATCCGCACTTGTTTCTACCAAACAGCACCAGGGATGCTTTATGTTTTGGTTACGCGTCTTTTTGGATGACAGCGGTTGACCTCTGGGTCACATAATTGTGAAGCGAACTTTAGTATATAACAATTAAATGGGAGCCGCGCTAGCGTAGTGGTTACCACACTGCGCTGGCGACCGGGTGACCCAGGATCAAACCCGGGCGAGGACATTTGAAGATTTTTCTTCGACAGGGGTTTCGACTGGATTAACTCGAGCCCTGGCGAGGAAATTTGAAGCAGTGTCGTCGACCAGGGACTAGCGGCTCCTGAGCCGACCCAGCTGTAATGGGTACCTCCGAAATCGGCGAGTATCTGGCGAGGAATACCTGTATCTGTGCAAGAAAAAATGGATACTCACGTAAAATCAGTCTCTGGTTAGACATACTAACCTGAGATTTCGCCTCGAGTAATAGTGGGCGTACAATTAAAAAAGAAAATTACAATTAAATGTGAGAAATAATACTGCTCGTGTTTTGTTGCACGCTAGAAGAGTTATCTTTATGATGTTTTTATAGTAAGCTATCTTTTATTTGATAACAATGCTGCAGATGGAGCATGCAGTCATTGCGCTGTCACACCATCACGTCGCATCTCTATCTCTGGCCATCATTATTTGCTACTTATAGTTTTATTGTCGTTTGGTCACACACAAATTGTGGCACACATTTCCAAATAGACACGGAATCTCGAGCACTCGGGAAACGAAAGAGAGACAGGAATATAAGGAAATGCTTGGTCTGCCCGCACACGCAAGTCAGATCCATAAGAACTAGGAAAGCTTGAAGTGCTTACTCGTGTCGTATCCCAAGCTGGTGGTGGCAGCACGGGGATTATATATATGTATATATCTGAATTTTATTAGGTGTCAGAAAGTTCGACCTTATGTTACCAGAATCGCAATGATAAGACAAATCTAATCATCGCACAATTCCGGTGTCTCGGGTTCAAAGGGTTAATGAAAATCAGAAGTAATTTTTTTTTTAAATTAATTAAGAACGCTGAATGAGTGTTTATAAAAGAATACGAAAGGCATGTCATTACAGTGGGAAATATATTAAAATAAAAGGAAATAAATGCAAACTCAAAAATAAAATCGTTAACTCCCATGTTAAGGCTGTTTCTGGCTCTGAAACATGAAAAACAAAATGTATGATAACTAAGAGATGCGGACTTTCATATATGGATATTTGTGCAGAATGGAAGGACTGAAAAGGTATAACAAGATAACTAATGGGGAACTGGTGACAAGAGCCAGACAAATACCAGTAAAACAGGATGTGAAGCGAGATACTGGCGTTGTATAGAACACACATTGATACAACAGGTAAATAACACTCAAGGCAATACTTTTTTTTCTAAAATCTCAAGGAAAAACGCAAAATGGACGTAGACCTAAAACCACAAGAGGAAAGGAATTGGAGAAACACAAGAACGGAATAAAAAGGCATGAGATGACTTTAAAAGGATGTCACAGGACATAAAGACTTGAAGTGCGTTTGATGAAGGTATGTGCACAACGGGGAACTGAAAGGTAATTGTCACTGCTCTTTTGTTGTTGAATTTAGGCTTTAGGCTACGTTGACTAAGGGACGAAACACCATTCAGGATGAAGACACAACGACAGCACATGTCGCAGGTAGTGTAATAATGAACAAATTCTATATGTTAGTCTCCGACATCATATACTGTGTATATAACACATATGCAGTGATTCAGCATAACAAATCCACTATCGCCATCACACCTACAAGATGACGCATTGTACAACAAGGATAACCTCTTGTGAAATCTTCCACAGTCGACCATCTATCAATTATATTCCCACTCAGACATCAATCGAACATCTCAGCAGGAACCTCTGCAACAACCGACCTGCTCCTCTGAGAACCAACTTTCTACTCCCTCATTCGACTCACACACCAGTCTCTCTCGACCGGTGACCACTTCTCAGTTCACGCTTATTTTGATCACTAAACAGAACTCACAACATACTGACTGATGACATCTCATACACTGCTCTTGTACCACACTTACAGAACACCATGGTTATTCTGAGCTCTCAGTCACCTTACAACTATTCAAATAAACACGTTCCATCAATCATAAACAACAATCTATTTCTTCAACGCCAAAACACCCCTTGACTGCAATAATGGTAATGATGAAAATAATGATAATAATAATGATGATGATAATGATAATGATGATGCATTTAAAATGACCAGTACGAGAAAAATATCTTCAGTATATAGTATTTTGTAAAGTGCTGCTGTCAACTTCGATTGGGTATTCTAAGAAGGGATGCATTGTTTTAATCCTCAATAACAGTTGTACTCGTATCCTTGTTCTCTTTACTATCATCATGACGCTTGTGTTATTGAAATATAAAAATACTAGTAATAACCCGTCAAACTTGACGGGTTTTTAATTATAGTGTGCTGTTTCCGTTTCCGGATGAGCAGATACAAGTACACTCTTAGAGTGTTTTTTTAAATCTCTTTCTGTTATATAGTGTAATCAAACTGTTCATAAATACCGCCATTTAGCGCTTTTCTTTGTTGATTGTAATTATTTTAGGTAGAGCAAATATAATGGAAACAATACAATTTTTCAACAGGGTTGCATTCCTCAGCTATGACCAACGTACACACGGCGAGAATTATGTTATTTTAGATTCATTTTAAAAGTTCTTTGATGAAAACATTTCGAGTGAAAGTGCGTAATAGTTTTCAAGGAGTGTTCCTTGATAATAAGTGGTTTTAACACAATAATGAACAAAAAAATTAAGTAAAACCAAAGTATTTGTTTTATATAACACCCACGCCGCGCAAGTTGCACTCCGTGCGCAGCGCACTTTTTTTTCTGGCGCGAGATACTATTCTGAGTGAGACCGACCGATGTAACATACATCTGCAATTATGTTAGTGTGTGTAGATAGATAACCTCACACAAGTCAAATATATTTCAAGTAGTCTGTGTTCATTTCTGTTTTTTTTCTCAGATGAACAACCGTTTAATCTCAGTTAGCATAAATGTGTTGCCACAATTCGACTGAATCAATGTCTCGGGAATACAAAATATAGCTAACACCACCTAAACTGTGTACTGCAAAGGTCATACAATGGGAAGAGAGATAGTTCGAGGCATGACCCTTAGGCGTCATGCCTAGTAAACAAAATAAAAATATTAAATGGTTCGAAGATGTGTGCTTTTCTGTTATTATGGTGAAAATGGAGATGGATTCCAACATAAATTGCTATAAAGGTACGATATTACATAGCCTAAGCATTATCTAGATACCTATTTCTATGCTTACGTGCAGTGTAGAAGGAGATATGAGTTTTAGAATGCAGAAAAACAAGAATCGTAAGAAGTTTTGACATGTTCCGGCTGCACTAGCAAAATGTACATTAAAGGTAGAAAAAGGATAGCTTAATGGAACGATAGCGCCAAATCGTCTGCGTAAAACAAGACCAAGATGTAAGAAATTGGTTGATAAATAACGTTACAGGAACTTATGGAAGTTTTACCACTAGCACACGTTGGACCAGATGCTACATATTTTACGAGGAAGTGAATGAAGGCACCAGCCCATGGCCTTATTGTTTCTCATACGCCGGATGTTACCGTACTTAAGGGGAAAGCAGGGAGGAAAATGTCACTCACCGCCAAAATCGAATACAGAACACAGAAAACAGTGTTACACCACCCAGCGCCTTTGCCATTCATCAGTGTGTGCAGCCTGTCAGGCCTTTAGATGCTTTGTGTATTCTGATTGAGGGTAAGAGTACCTTAATTAAGAATGCGTATATTACATTATTTTATTGCTTATTCATATTGTATTGATGTGTAGAATCATTTTGTGAAATTTCTGGAGGGAAAACGCCATTGTTATGCATAATTTTTTTTAAATTAAACCAGAAGATTGTTTGAGAAAGCATAGTAAATTTCAGGAGATTTTGGAAACCTTTTATAATTATTGGATGAGACAATACCTAAGGAACACTGATAGAACAGGATGGTTTGATGTACTGAATAAGTTGAGTCATATTTGAATACTATATTAAGGCCTATATTATATCAGTGATGTCAATCATGGAAAATCAAGTAAAACTGAGTTTTTTGGGAAACAAAGAAACTAAAATCGTGATAACTACTAGTGACAGAGTCATAAAAACGTGTTCCATACGGGTTTTAGTTTTTTTTTTTTTTTTGTAAAATGTTTACATTGCATGCTTGACCTGGACGACACGAAAAAAAGTCTAGCGTCTTGATGTAAAAAATATTTTTTCTCGCCCGCTGCGGCGCCACTCACCCTTGGCGTCGAGAGCGGTTGCCCCGGTCGCCCTGCCCTAAGGTCAGCCCTGGTTATACTGCTATTGTCTTTCTTAATTACTGGACGTCTACAGTACTATGATGTAAACTTTTAAATGGGTCGCACTAATCCGAGGACTAAGTACATCTTAATTTCATGGAATAAAGTCGACTTTTGAAGGTCATTTTCAGATTAAAAAGAACCTTATAACAATGATGCCCATACTGTCGTCTGCATTTAAAGTTTGTCTATTTGTATTTGCTCAAAGTAGCTACCTTTGTGTGATTGCTAAAGAGCTCTTCTTATGGAAAAAGAGCAGCGTAGACTGAGCGAATAAAAATCATAGTTGATGTGAGTGGTAGGTTGCTGAATTTAAATTATTACATCGTCCACTCCAGACTTATCCTACAAGTCTTGCAGAAATTATGTGAGGACAGCAAACCATGTCAGAAGAGTTCAGGACCATCACTGGTGTAAGACAATGTGATATCCTGTCACCTTATCTTTTCATACTCCTCATGGACAATGTTAACAAGGCATGTAAGGAGAGAACAAGAAAGTATTTAGTGGGGTACTGGAAGATGAGACAGGTCTGTATTTTAGAGCTGGCATTTGCTGATGATGTTGCCCTGATTGCTAAATCAGAGGCACATCTTCAATCCAACCTGCAATTCTGGAAGGAAAAGCTGGAGAAGAGAGGGATGGTCATAAGCAGCTCTAAAACAAAAACCATGGTGATATCACGAGAAGAAAGTAGACATCAGATTAAGCTAGGAGAACAGGTCCTGGAGCAGGTCGACCACTTTAAATATCTCGGAGTTATTATAGACCGAAAGGGAGGCATCAAAGAAGAGTTGGCCACTCGAAAAGCAGCAGCTGGGAGACTTGTTCAGGCCATAAATCGAGTATTCCTCAGCAAGAGAGAGGTTGGTTAAAAAAAGAAGATGGCTGCATACCGCTCAACCTTATCGTATGGCCCAGTCTTGACATATGGATGCGAGTCATGGGCAATGACTACTACCCACAAAAGCCAGATCAAAACCTCAGAAATGAGGTATCTGAGCAAGGTGGTTGAAGTAACAAGAAGAGACATGGTTCGCAACCAGACGATACGTCAAGGCCTAAAATCCCACCCCCTGCAGACCCAAGTTGAACATTCCCAACTGAGATGGTTTGGCCATGTCTGCAGAATGGGAGAAAATCGGCTACCACGACAAGCATGGGAAACAAAGAGCCAGAGATCCAGACCCCAGGACGACCTAGCGTCTGCTGGGAGGACAACATTAGACAATCTTTGAAGGACCGAGGACTAGAATGGAACCAGGCCAGGAGGAAGACAGCTGAAAGGAAAGTCTGGCGCTCTCTCGTCCAAACCTCTACACCTCACGGTAGAAGGGGAACGACTAAGTAAGTAAATAAGATATTCGAGAATTACGAAGGCGAAGTTAATGTATAACGCTAATGAAAGCGATATGGCTTGTGTAGCCTGGCTAGTGATGCCAAATTAAGAATATTATACAGACAAAGTTCCGATGTCACCTGTGTGTTACCGGGGCCCGAAAAGAGAGCAAAGAATAGTAACACTGTTCCCTGCCATGCATGTCGTAGAAAGCGACTAAGGAGGGTTGGGCATGGGGCTGGTTACACCATCCTGTAAAATATATTAAACCACAAAAACTTCAACAAACATATACAAGTCAATTAAGGAAACTTAAGCTCAACCATCCAAGACAGGAGAGGGTCCTCTGACAGGGAGACGTATGACGCAACGCAGAGAAAGCCGAAATGAGTCTGTGTTACTGAATAACCTTCTTTCTTCTATGAGAACTTCCAGATTTAGCACCTGGAATGTTCGGACATTAACAAACAAGGGAAAGTGGTACAAGTAGCGGCAGAAATGAGGGAATATAAAATCGAGGTTCTGGGACTGTGTGAAACAAAGTTGAAGAGGCTGGACAAGAAGAAACTCATCACAGGTGAATTGGTGCTGTCCTCAGGACATGAAGACGAAAGTTCACTCCACGGTGAAGGGGTAGCTCTTATGTTATCTATATAAGCACAGAAAGCACTCATTGAAAGATGACGAAATAGAGGCATATCTGGATAGGTATGAGAGAATGGCCACTAACTATGGCTTAGAGCAGGAAAAATTGAGCCTTAAGGTATCGCATGGGTTGAGAGGAGTTTCTTACGATGTGTATGCAAAACTCGGATAAGAAGACCAGCGAGATTATGAAATCTTGAAGCAGGCATTACTGGTTCGATATGAAAAGGACTCAGAATCTTATAGGAAGAAATTCCGAACTGCTAAGCTTCTTCCTGGAGAAACCTACCACCAATTCTCTGCCAGATTAGAAACCTATTTGGAGAAGTGGACTACTCTGGGAAAATGTCAAGACCTAAAAGAAATTATCATGATGGAACAAGTGAGATAGTCTATGCCTCTAGACATGAGAAAACTTCTTATGGAACAGGGAGCAGAGAAATTAGGAGAGAATTTAACAGTTGCTGAGATATATCAGGCAGCTCAGGAAGAAATGGCAGGAATTAAGAAGAAGCAAGGAGAAAGTAGTCGGTCACCACAAAACCAGAATAAGTTTGATAATAGGGACCAACAACACAAATACAAACAATGATATGAAAAAAACCTAAATTTGACCATAGAGACAGGAACCGTCAGGTACAAGATAAGAAACCCTATAAACAGGGTGAAAAGATGTGTAAAATATGCAAAAAGAACAACCACAACACTTTGGACTGCGGAAAGAAAATCCCTCCATATTACGCTGCATGTCTTATAACAGGGGCCAAGAGAATGAAGGAACTGTCAACGAGTCAGACATACCTCCATCATCCCCCACCTGTGAAGAAGTAACATGTAACGGCACTAAAATATGGTGCCTATATGATTCAGGATTGGAATTTGACTCAGTCGTGAGTGCATCCTTAGTGCACCCTGATCAATACACCACATAAACCGCCACCATGACACTTCCCAAAGTAAGGATCAATGTCAGGACTCGCTACGTGAAAGGAGGGATAAGCGCAGCAGTGAGTGATGATCCTATATACCCTATGGTAATAGGAAGCAGATATGTCTTCTTGGGTGACCCAATAAAACCTGTGATCATGACAACACCCCAAACCAGGTCTAGCCCTAAGAGGGAGGAGGAAAGTCCAATTAACATTCATCCGAGAAAGATGAAAAAGGCACAATCTGAAGATAGCGCATTAAAACCTTGTTTTGGCAAATTGCCAAAAAAGCTATAACCTCCCAAAGAAAGGACAGTTTTATGTGAATGATGGGTTGCTATACAGAAAAGCTGGAACAGAACCCAATGGGCATAGACAGCTAGTACTGCCATCTTTTTACAGGGACAAGGTTATTGAACTAGCTCATGTTGTAGCAGACGGTGGACATATGAAAATCGGTATCACTTGTCAAAGGACTGCAGTGCAGTACTATTGGCCAGGCGTCGCTGAAGACATTGCTTGGTATGTAACTGCCTGTGCACAATGTAGCAAGGTAAAACCCACAAGTTGGGAAAACCAACAGGACCTATGGAAGCATTGGGGCGGACGTAGGCCTGAAAATAAAAATAAATAGGTAGACATTGTGGATAAGAGAACCTCATCTCACAAAATGTCTACCAGAAAACCAGTAACTATGGCGACTCTCCGTATTGTACAGGGAAGTGATACATCCCATACCGACAAGATTTTGTTAGGAACACCAGGAACTGGATAAATATAGAAGTGTGGTTAGTCAGCCACCTTTGATAAAGAAACTGCGGGGAAACCCCAGAAAATATGTAGTGGAAGATTGGGCTGTACGAACCATTTGACTGATGCACAGCAAACTTCATTATACTGCTGTTTAAATTAGCATTAGAAATGGCTCCGGCAACGTTGTTAGTTGGCCGGCCCATAAACGGTTCATTGGAAGTATTGAAATAATATAGCAACTTTAAAGGGAGAATTCATTTCTTGCTGTAGGAAAATTTCATTTCCCCATATGAGTCATATTATAGCGCCAGTGTTGTTTAGCTGAGGAAAACCTCTGGTGAACATAGACTCTGCATTTATTACAGGAAATTAAGTGCCGTAACAGAGTCACAAGTGGATCCATTACCGGGCACGAATCAGTTGTTTGCCCGGTTGAATAAGGCAAAATATTTTTCTAAAGTGGATCTAACTAAAGGGTATTACCCGATCCCCGTCAAGCCTGAAATCAGACCATTGCTGGCCTTTAGCACTTCGGAGGGGCACTTCTTCAGTTTGAAGAATGCTCCGAGTGTTTTATCCAGGATGATGAGGAAATTACTGGATCTCTTACAAAACCCAGCTATCACCAATTTCATGGATGATATCCTGATAGCAACAGAAACATTTGAGGAACATCTATCATCTATAGAAATGTTATTGGATATATTCAGAGAGGCACATTTTACCGCTCGCCCTACTAAATGTTGTATTGGTTGCCATGAACTGGAATTCTTGGGCCACACAGTATATTAGGGTAATATGACCCCTGACCCCAAGAATTAGGAAAAAACTACAGAGAGCACCCAGACCACAAACAAAAAAGGATGTGAGATCCTTTATTTCACTCTGTGGCTTCTATCAGAAGTATATTAAGGATTTCAATAGTGTATGTGTTCCTCTGATTGATTTGACAAAGAAAGGAAATCCAGACAAAGTCAAGTGGACAACGGAATGTGAGAAGGCATATTCAGATTTGAAGCAGAAACTTACAAGTAAGCCTATACTGAGACTTCCAGATCTGAGTCTAGAATTTGTGGTTAGGACTGGAGCAAGCATCGTAGGGTGGGGTGCAACATTATTGCAAAGATCGCAGTCACAGTCCGGAAAATTGAATCCGTTCCTTATGCCAGATGCAAATTGATTAAGGCTTAAAGAAATTACTCCATGAAATCACGTCTACCAAACTAGCGTTTCATTGGTCAGTTATTTCCACGGGGTTTGCGCGGTGATAATTTTTGAATGATCGCCGAGATATGATCCAGACCTCACTACAGATAGCCCCTCAATTCTAAAGCGTGAACTATCTGTTCGAGCTTCAAATCTGAGATCACTAATGAGGCAATCATCAAATAGGAATCTATTGTTCTTTCTTTCTCTCCTGGGTGCAATCAGGTGGGTGCCTACTCAAGAAAACTGCCCCCACATTCTGAGAGCCAGGGACGTATTCAAAAGGAAAGCGAAAAAGGCTGGATCAAAAGAGACCATCTCAACAATTTTGCATTACTATGCTGAGTTTGAGCGAGAAAAACAAGTGGCTGGTGATCGAACTGGACCACAAAATTTCTACCACATAGAAATATGTGGAATCTATTTATTACCCATACCAACGCCAAATATTCTCTTTCAACAGTTAAGTAATTTCTCTCCGCCTTATTCAATTTGCGGCTGGCATAAGCAACTGGGTGCAATTCTTCTGGCCGTGCTTGAGATTTTTGCAATAACGCAGCCCCTATCCCGATGTTGCTAGCATAAGTCCTAACCACAACTTCTTGACTAAGATCGGGAAGTCTCAGTATAGGTCTACTTGTGAAATTTTTTACTTTAATTCTGAGTACACTTTCTCACTATCTGCCGTTCACTCAATTTTGTCGGGTTTGCTTTTCTTTGTCAAATCCGTTTGAGGAGCACACAAACTATTGAAATTCTGTATATACTTTTGGTAGAAACCACATAATCAGACAAAAGATCTCATATCTTTCTTAGTTTGTGATCTTGGTGCTCTCTGAAGTTTTTTTTAAATTCCTGGGGCCAAGGGTGATATTACCCTGATAGACCGTATGTCCCAAGGATTCCAATTCCTGGCAACCAACACAACATTTAGTAGGGCGAGCGCTCAAGTTTGCCTCTGAGCCTTTCCAACACCATTTCTAGTGATGATAGGTGTTCCTCAAAGGTTTCTGTTGCTATGAGGATATCATCCATGAAATTGCTGATAGCTGGGTTTTGTAAGGGATCCAGTAATTTCCTCATCATCCTGTAGAAAACACTCGGAGCATTTTTCAAACCGAGATTACATGAGATTTGTAATGCCCCTTTGAAGTGCTAAAGGCCAGTAATGGTCTGATTTCAGGATTGATGGGAATCTGGTAATACCCCTTGCTCAGATCGTTTTTAGAAAAATACTTTGCCTTGTTCAACCTAGCAAACAGTTGGTTCGTGTCCAGTAATGAATCTGCTTGGGACTCTGTGACAGCATTCAATTTCCTATAATCTATACAGAGCCTATGTTCACCATAGGGTTTTCTCAGCAAAACCACGCTGGCGCTGTAAGATGATTCAGATTGAGGAATTATAATTTCCTGCAATAGGTATTCAATTTCTCCCTTTAAAGCTTGTTCTTTGGCGAATGGAATTGGATACGTTCTCATGCAGACTGGGTTGGGTCTAGTAATTTCATATCATATTCCATTAAATTAGTGCTCCCCCATTTGTCCATTAGCACGTCTGCATGTTTTTCCAGAACTTTCTGAATCTGCTCCCTTTGTCCTTTCGTCAGGTGATTACTGACTTTTACCTGCTCATGTGTTTCATAGGGTCTTAAAGGTCTTGTCCTTCTCTGTTCTTAACTGTTGTATTGTGGTTTAGCTGTTTCTTAGATAAAGTTCTAGTGGTATTACATAATGTCTTCAAGTCTCTTTTTTCGCAATCTCGGCTTCTTCTGTAAGTTTTTCAATAAATTCTCTTTTTATCTTGCCTGGCATTCTTTTTTACTTTCCTGTTAAAAGTGTATAATATTTTATATTCCAATATATTGTGAGCAGTTGTGTTTTCTGCTCTGCATCTGTAGAGCTGTTTACTTGTTGTTTGATGTCTCTTCTTTCTCTTATGAGGTTCCTTCTGTTGTTTATTCTTTTGCCAAGAACTTCATCACATGTATTCCTGTATGCTTCCTGAATTGTGCACCAATGATTATCTATACATTCATCTTCAAGGTTCTCCAGTTCTTCATATCTAATTCTCAACTTTAGGTTGAACTGAACTTTTGTCTTTGTTCATAAGGTTCTGGGTATTATATTTCAGGCTTGCTCTTCCTACTCAGTCTTTGTGCGCCCTCAATTTTATCCTCAGTGAGGCTAGGAGAAGGTGGTGGTCTGACGCTACGTCAGCTCCTCTCTTTACTCTAACATCTTGTAGGCAGCGTCTCCATTTTTTTTTTCTATGGTGAAGTGGTCTATCTTGTAGGTAGCGTCTTAAAAAGTGAAGTTTTCATCAACTTCTCTTCGTTATCATTATCCGCTGGTAAAGAAAGATGCTCCTTTACCGAACGAAGAAGAATTTCATTATCTCCCGGATCAACATAGTTGAGCTGAAAAGAATGTAACATTAAATTAGAAATAAGGAAATGTATAATTTAAAAAGAACAAGTTTAAAACAGTTAAAGGTTATAACTAGGGTTGTGGAGTCGGTGTGGCGAAACGTCTGGACGTGTTCTTTTGGTGGCTCTCTCACACCTTTAGCCACTACGGCAATATCATTTCTTTTCTTCGTTTTCTCTCCAATCTCTTTTATTTGGCATAATTTTTATGCCCTTTCATTCATTATTTTACTCTCTATGCTGGATCTAGTAGGGTGAAGTTTTTAACACTCCACTCCCCTACGGAAGTATCTGCTATGGGACTGTCTTTATCTTGTTTACCACTCCTCAGACGTATTTACTTTCCGCCAGGTAATTACACCAGTCAGCGATAATACGCTTATCAATCGACTTAGTCGCCGGCCACCTTTGATAGGAGACGATCCTCGTTTAACACAATATGGTCTCGTACGAGGATGAATAGGTGGCCAAGATTGTCTGTCTGGATTGCCGACGACCGTGTCTGTTTGTCTGATAGATTACACTGGGTTAGATGCGTTTATTGTTTCACGGGACCATCCCTGTGTGTGATTATCACGATAATCTGTCTGAAGAGACAATATTGGCAATAGGTAGCATCTGGACATCAAATGAGTTCAGAGATGGAGTTTATGAGTTGTGCCTAACTCCAGAAATATTACCGCAAGATTAGACAGAGGTCACGCGTGGAATATTAAAATTAATATTTTAAAACAAGCGAGCGGATATTTTAAATGAAACACCCCAACCCACGTAGTGCTAGAGAGATTTGATTGGTTTGAAGTGAGAGCCGGAATATGCAATGACTTCTATTGGAACATTCGACGGAAACACAATCTGTGATTTGAACTGAGAATGAGAGATATAATCTAGCGAACTCAGAGACACAGAGCAGACAGCTTCACAACTTCATACGACCAACTCCCCAAAAGCCAGAAAGAGAAGGATCGGACCTAGAATTCCATTATTAACAGTGACAGATCGAGTATTGGGCAACTTTGGCTTTTACAAGTAAACCCGATTTTAATACAAGATTGTAAACTTAAAAGGAACAGGATTTCAATTACCAAGACTGGAACCTACGAATTTGATCACAAATCACAGAGGAATTAAACAAATGTTTTCCCAGGCCAATGATTTTGCAGAACACCCGCCGTCAGAGGTACTAACTCTAATTTCCAGACCTAAGTGATTTGAAGCATCTAATACAGAGCTGTGTCCAGTCTAAAAATGAGCAAGGCGATTTTGTATTCCCACATATTTTGGGGTAAGTGTAAACCATTTATTTACTAATGTGAAATTTGACACGTTTCTTGCTTAGTGGTTATAAATGAGGCTGGCAACCTCAACGTGTGAAAATAGTATATTCATGAACCACTACAGCAAGTGCTGGTGATAGTTTCTGGATAGTCATGCGGAAAACCCGACAGCAGAGGTGACCCCAGACTACGAATGGAGCAGTGATGATTACATCACATGTACCTCAATTGTAGCATATCATTTTGTGAGATATATGTAATTTGTTAATGTTAGTTCAGGCGCAAATCATTATTCGCGCTGTCAAGACATAATTTCCTAGTTAATCCCCAGAGGAATAGTGGTGATTTCTATTCATCTTTCCTGAGTTACACTGTGTATACTCAAAATTTAATTCTTCTGAGAGATTAACATTGGTGGGTGGACAACGAGAAGATGCGCCTGTAAAGCTGCCAACTCAGTGTACTTAGCAGAGGCATTTTGTTCTTCTTATTTTGTCAAAAAGTTCGTGGAACGAACTAGTTGTGAGGGAAAGGAAGGGAATCAACACCAACCGCCTAAATCGGACAAGTTGTGTGAAGAAGTGCCCTCATCACCAAGCAGTGACGAAAATCACAGCTGCAGGACTCATCTTAAAGTTAAGTGCTTATAAAAAGGCACCAGCGAAAAGGACATAATTTTTCTGAACTATATCATCACCCTAAATCTCTGTGAATAGAAAATTTGATTCCAATATAAATCTTCACCAATCCTTCCATATTTATTTTAACTGTTAAAGACTAATTCATTATTAAACTTGTTACATGTTGTTTTAAAACTAAACAATCATAGTCGCTCCAGTTTTTTTATATGTATGAAAGCAAACTTATGAGCCAGAATATCTAAGATATAAATATATGTATATATACCTAGACTTATATTTACCTCTAAACATAGCTATACCATTATAAGTTGAATTCACTGAATTAACTCAGCTGGGGGCTTGAACGGGCTAAAAATCATTGCTTATATCCTTCACAAAAAGCGACGGACAGATATAATGTTAACCAATACTCAGCGCTATGCCGCATGGTTCTTGGCTTCTGAATTATCTTGTCAATGCTCTTGTCGGATAGAAGCGCCATTACACTTCTATATACATCTCTGCCAAGAGTAATCTTGTGCGAAGGTGACGACGCATTTAGATACTCTTGAGTTTTGGCCATTGTTGGACCACTACTGCAAAATAAGAAGAGCAAAATCCGTGACAGTCAGCCCAAAAAATTTTTCGACTTCGACTAATGAAATTTTAGACGTCTGACTCCCGTCTCAGACTACAGTTTTTTTTTTACTAATCATATCGTATAAATGTATGCTCTTATATGGAGTTATGTGTATAAGTATGGTATATGTGTGAAAAAATGAGTACGTGGCTTTCGTAGATTACATTTTAAACTATTCATTCATTCAAACAGTAATGCAAAACATAAACTCAAAAAGTATTTTAAAATATGATTATTTTTATTTGATTTGGTCCTTAAAAAAGAATCACTTCTAATAGGCCTGACCTCATTGCTGCTCTCAAATCCGATAAAATGTACTAAGTCAATAATAAACAACTACTTTGAAGTGTTATTTCATTTTTTAAGCGCCTACTCCTCCCCGCCCCCCCCCCCCGCCCCTTTCCGCTATTTACATGGATCACACGTGGATCTGCATTAAGTCTTGTAGGAATCGTGACGTGTTTTACGGACTCTGACTCACTAAAACACAACCTACTTCGGTTCCATAACAAATAACTGACTATACGACTCTGACTCACTAAAACACAACCTACACCGGTTCTATAATAAATAACCGACTCCACGACTCTGACTCACTAAAACACAACCTACTCCGGTTCCATAACAAATAACTGACTCCACGACTCTGACTCACTAAAACACAATCTACTCCGGTTCCATAACAAATAACTGACTCCACGACTCTGACTCACTAAAACACAACCTACACTGGTTCTATAATAAATAACCGACTCCACGACTCTGACTCACTAAAACACAACCTACACCGGTTCTATAATAAATAACCGACTCCACGACTCTGACTCCACAGCCCTGGTTACAACAATTATTCGATATTTCGGCTGAATTTGTAATAGTAACATAAGTCGACCATGAGGCACTTCTGCCATCCCCGGTGTCAATACCTTGTCGGTGTATGGCGGCTTGCGCACCCTGATTATCCCCAAAGCTATGCCAGCAGGAGTTTTACTCCTGGAAGGCTCTACCAAGCTGGTCAGGTTTGCGCGGGTAGGGGTCAGACTAAAGCATAAAGTAGACACCCTGGTCTTCCAGGTTGGGGGTTTTATCATAGGGCCGAAACCCCTATGTAAAAAGAAACGAAGTCACGGAAACGACAACAAATGAACAAACGTTGTTGCGGGACCGATATCTGGACTCTGAAGCTCGAATGACTGCCAGTGGTGAAAGCCGAAAGGAAACCACTGACCCAAAAACGGACGTCCTGACTACAAAACGTGAAAAACTGGAATAGGATTTTGGAATGTCAGGACAATACTTAGACAGTAAAACTAAAACAGGTCACAGCGGAAATGAGAAACTATAGATTACACATTCTAGGGATAAGCGAGAGCAGATGGACAGGGACAGGAACAGTTAAAACAGCAACAGGAGAAACAGTACTTTACTCTGGAAGAGAGGATGGACAGCACAATGAAGGTGTAGCCATTATTCTACAGAAAGGAATAGAAAGGTCATTACTGGAATGGAAACCTATCAACAATAGAATGATAAGAATAAAATTGAGAGGGAGATTCACCAACACTACAATAATACAATGCTATGCACCAACAAATGACAGCAACGAAGAGGTCAAGGACGAATTCTATCAACAGCTGCAAAAGGAGATGGAAGCCGCACCAAGATACGATCTTATCGTAGTAATGGGAGACCTAAAGGTGGAAGTTGGAACACACAATATAAATAATAAAAGAGTAATGGGGAAATGCGGCAGCGGAACAGTAAACGAGAATGGGGATAAATTAACATGTTTCTGTAGCATTAAGAGCCTGGTCATTGGAGGAATACTTTTCCCACTGTCGTGAAACATTCTAAATCCACATATATAAATTAGAAATTAAATGTAACGCCTAACGAATAAATTCAATAAAAGGGAAAGAAGAATGGTAAAGAACAGTGCTGTCACAATGACTGTACTCGAGATCCCCCTTTTTGTTTTCTACTTCGTCTGAAAATTGTAACGCTTTCACGTTTGATAGTAAAGCCTATAGCAGCATACACGCCTTTCTAACAATAAAACGTGTACTGTATTTCTTAGAAAACCTTGAGATACGCAAGCTGATTAATGACCTAGATTAATACTAGCATTAATTTCATTTTATACACTGCGTAATGAAAAGACAGATGAACTTAGGGTAGAGAGAGAGAGGGCTGAACGGAGGAACGTATGCAACACTAACACGCGTCTCGCGATATAAAATTAATGCCACCCCCAAGCGTAAGGCATGAAGCACTAACTTTTTTTCAAATAGACAGTGATAAAAAACACTACCAATACGAGGGTTAGGTTTAAAAACCTGTTTAATGCTTATTAGTAAACATGACATTATACTGTTTTATGTCTGAAAGCCTGACAGTACCGAGACACCACATCGTATCGAAGTGAACGGGAGGTAGAAGAAAATGCATATTTTGAACGCAGCCACTTAGCTCCATTAAATTTATATATTTGGGTTCCTTAGGACTTGCTGACAAAGAATATGTTAAGTGTTACGCAAATAGTCTAGGAATTAACAAATTATAGCCAAAAGAAAATAGTGAGGGTGTCTGACAGCACCAAATCATAATCACACAGTGGCATGTTTTGAAACCACCATTTTATGGGAAAAAGGTCAACATGTTAAATCCGATTTGATTGGCGGGAAGTATATGTAAGACGAAACACGATTAGTCGGACTGCAAATACTAATTTTGGTTGTTAGGGGAAACGTAGGAAGGGTAAATTTTTTCAAAAGCTTGTGTAAACATGGTCCTATTGGCTAGACCCGCTGATATAGTCAATTAGGAGCGTCTGTTCAGTGCCACATTTTAGAATAAACTTACTAAGAAACAGTGCGTTGAGATCCAGCTCATATTTTTCTAAATAAAAGCCTGGGACAGAGGCAGATCGGAATTTGTGCCATAATTCATCGCCAGTCAACGTATTTGTTTATTATTTCCATGAATTGTGGTAAGATTGACATATTTGATATCTTTTTGATGAAAATTGAATGTGAATTGATAATTTATGTCTGTATATGTGTGTGGTTCAGTAGCAAACATGAGGCAAAGCCTAGATATTGCTCCAACCTGAACAAAACTTGTCGGAGAGAAGTATATCTGCATGGGATCGCCAAATAGTACACTGACACCTATCTTATTGACTAGAAGGAACTAATGCTGGAATTGCAGAGGCGTAGTAACCATTAAGGAGAAGAATACTGGTGTAAATTGTTTCAGATGAAGCTAGCAGTTGGCCTACCGCTCTGAACTCAGTGTTTGTTATGTATTGTGTTCAGTGTGGAAATAGATTATAAATTAGTTCTGAAGTAGGAGGTACAACCTTCTTGTTTCAGGGACCGTGGTCCTAACTTATTGAAGCAGCACCTGGTCTGAGTTTTGTTAAATCCAGAGGCTGATAGCATACCCCTTGATCCAGATAACGACCAGTGAGGTGTCTCAAGAACACAGTGAAGCAAGCGAGCAGAGGAGACTGTTTCCTGCCGCCATCACAGAAGATAAGATTCTGTCGCCAGAGCAGCTCAATCCTATGTGCCCCCCTCTAAAATTGACAGTATATTAATCAAAGAGGGACAATAAATTGTTTCAAATGACAGGAACTGTGAACTTTTCCCAATACGATTTCCACCATAAGCAAACACTTGAAGTCATGATGACAAACAACAACCTAGCTTGAAAAAGCCAGTATTACCTCATAGTACTACTTCACAACTTACACACATAGAATAATAATAATAAAATATGTCAATACAAAGATCATATCGATAAATTGTGTACATACAACTTGTAATTACATTTGATTGTGATTCCTGGTTCACTGTGTAGTTGAATCAGGATATCTATTATTGAAAGGAATTAATACATCTATTTTTTAAACTTTAACACTTGACTCATTTAAGATAGTCTTATAGAGTGTTATATGTGTGTGAGTGTCACAGTGTTGTAAAGTGTTGTGGAATAAATTAAATTGTTTATCTGTCTGTTGTTGTTGTGACTTACACTTCATCATTATCATAACCCTAGACATTCAACGTAGTCATCACAATATTCCAGAATAATTCTGACTGAGGTATAAATGTGGTAGCAAGTAAGGTCATCTGTAATACACCACACTTATTAGATACAGATACCTTCACAGCTGATCTCAGTCATTACACTAAGTCCCCTATAAATATTTATATCATCCCACTTTACCACACCCACACAAATAAATTCACAAATTAACATGGGAATCATCAAATAGCCGGGACAGAAACCAGATAGACCACATTATGATTAATGGAAGATGGAGACATTCATTACAAGATGTGAAAGTAAGAAGAAATGCAGATGTGGGAAGTGATCACCACTTAGTAGTAGCAAAACTGAAGGTGAAACTCTGAACTGCTGGACCAATTGTAACTACACCGATAAGGTATGGCATCATCAAATTGAAGGACCCCCTTACCAATAAGCTTTTGTGGCTGATATAACTGTTGCGCACATATTCTTTTGTATGGAATTATGCGACGCACGGATTACTGTAGGTAGGTAGGCATACAAATGTATTGTATGACTATTTGAGATGAACAGTATTTATTTTGAAATGCTCTCATGGTCAAAGTTATATCACCCATGATTTAATTCATACTTTTGTTTTATGGGTGATCTCTCTTGTATATCGATTTGGCGGATGGATCTAGACTCCGTTGATCTATTCTCTGTTCGGTCAGAAACCGATTATTCTTGCTTAGGTTTATGCAGGGATGTTTATAGTCCGAGTCTATGTTTACTCAGTGTCTGTTTGAGACGATTCGGTCTTATATCGGGTTATCTTTGTATGTCTATGTCGGACTATTTTTCTTGTACTGTATTTTTGGGGTCAGGTGCTCTTCGGCGCATGAAGATACGTTGGGGAGTTCTTCGGTGATGGAGAAGCCGGCGGGAAGTCATGTCTGAGACCTGCCAAGAGTTTGTGATCTCTTTTTTTGATTATGGGAACGAAGATAGTTTCTTCTGGGATGGTTAAATCCATGAGTTCCCTAGTGTTCATTCCATAACGCGAGGAGAAGAGCGTTTCTGTGTTTGCTAATGGTTTTTTCCTATGACAAGGTAAAAAACTGTTTACCGAACTTTTTCCATTCCTAGGCCTAATATGGGCAGACAGCTACATGAATTGAACCATGTCAGTATGTCAGAACGACATGTTATCTAGCAGCACTGATTATGTATATATGCAGCAACTATGAAGAAAGAATATGCTGAATGTTATAGAAACAGTTATGTTCATGAATTGAACCTTTATTAAAGCTTCATTGTGCATCGTTATCGTGAGCAAGGCTCACAAGACTAGAAGCCATTTTGGAATGCTATTTGTTGTTGATCATCTACCAGAGAACAGGGACGCCCTTATTATCAGGTGATGATAAAGAGATCATACTTATGAAAGGAAAACCTACTATTGGTAGTTTAACGTTTTCTCAGGAAATAATGGCTGAACTGTATTTAACGGAATCTTCGCTAGAGTGCAAGTTACGTTTATGCTAAAGAGGTTCGATCTAGGAATCAGGTTGGAACCTTGTATATTAACTGACGTGATTAGTCAGTAAGGCCTGATGAATATTTATATAAGATATGGAACTCTGAATGCTTGTATACTGACGTTCCATTGTGATTTTCTACATGAATGCCAATTTATCACTGTACACCGTGGGTCAACAATATGCTATTGATGTCGACCTGTGTTCCTGTAACTGTACCCGTTCTGTCCAAGTGTGTGCGTCAAATTAAACTATTGAAACGTCCACAGTAGTCTGCATCAGTAACTTCTAGATAATCATGAATGAGTGTTTGAACTTTCAGTCAACTCCACAGAACAGTCTACACATTCGCGTATTGACATTTATTGTAACACTCATTGTCAACAATACCTTCTTGTCTGGGCCTCATTGTGTTCCAGGGCAAGGTGACCTGTATACCTGACACTGTGCTCGGTTATTAGAGTTGACCAGTTACACCAATACACCTTTACAACGTGCTCTGATATATACACAGTAACGATGAAGCAGAACAGAGTTTTATCGATAACGAAACGATATCAAATTGCCAAAAGACAGGAAAAGACATCGACTGATGATATTGACCAGAAATTCAACACCATTTCAACAATATATAAGGAAAGCAGCAAATTATGCTTGTAATTCCAGGAAAGGAAGAAGCAGGATTGGATAACACCAGAAAGATTAAACACCATAGCGATGAGAAAGGAAATGAAAAGAAAGAAAACAGAAGCAAAGTACCCCAGGTTAAAGCAATTATATAGCGAACAGTACAGTCAGCTGGACAATGAAGTTAAACGCCAAACACGAGCCAACAAAAGGAAATTCCTAGACGATCTTGCAAGACAGGCAGAAGAGGCAGCACTGAGAAATGAACAAAGCACAGTATATAAAATAACTAAAACCATCAGCGGAAAACGAGGTGCAAACAATATTACATTAGTAAGAGACTAACAAGGAAATCTCATCACCACAGCAAAGAGACAGGAAAGAAGATGGACAGAGCATTTCAGAGAAACTCTGAACAAGGAACAGCCAGAGACACAGTTGAATGTTGCTGAGGCTGAAAATGATCTAGATGTTAATAGAGACATTCCACGTAAGGAAGAAATCATCACGGCAATCAAAGGTTAAAGCTCCTGGCCACGATAACTTAAATGCAGAGCTATTTAAGACACACCCTGAGCTACTAGCAGAACTATTAGAACCACTATTTGCACAAGTCTAGAAATAGGGACAACACCAACGGTGTGGAACAAAGGAATAATTGTCAAATTGCCCAATAAGGGCGACCTTGCAGACTGCAACAATTAGAGAGTAATCACTTTTCTCTCAGTTCCCATCAAAATACTAGGCAGAATAATTATACAGAGAATTTTAAAAGCAGTAGACCACAAACTGAGGAAAGAAAAAGCAGGACTTAGAAAGAACAGAAGATGTGCAGATCAAACATGTACCCTCTGGAACATTATAGAGCAGTGCTAAGAGACAGCTGTACATTAATTTCGTTGTTTTTGAAAAGGCTTTTGACAGTATACGTAGGGACAGTTTATGGAAAATACTGAGGGCTTGTAGAATTTCAAGCTGCATAGTGTCCGTCATAAAAAGCCTCTATGCCAACTTTACATGTAGCGTTTTGCAGAGCAACCTAACTTTTGAGGTGAAGATAGGAGTACGACAGAGATGCCCCTTATCGATAGACTTAATATGTATAGCCAGCAGGTGGGTCTGAACAGCAGTCTGAAGAAGACAGAGGTCATGACACTCAATCTGTGCAACCCTGAGCCCATAACAGTAAGGAATCAGAAACTGGAACAGACAGACGGCGGAGCAAGCAAAGACATCAATAACAGAATGGACTAAGCAAGTACAGCACAAACACAAAATTAAGATTATAGGATCTGTGTACTTTCTGTGCTTCTCTATAGTGCGGATTGCTGGAGCGTAACAGAGAAGGAAATGTTGAAATTGTCCTCTTTCCACACAATCTGCCTAAGAAAAATTTTGCGAATCTTGTGGCCGAATACCATCACCAACCAAGAACTGCTTACTCGGAGCAGCCAAGGGGTCATGCACACTATCATAACTGGCAGACGCTCGAGTTGGGTTGGCCATGTCCCCAGAAGAGACCCCGGTGCCATCACAAGAACAGCTATGCTATGTACCCCGGAAGGAAAACGAAAGAGATGCCAACTAAAACTAACTTGGCGGAGAATTGTAGAGGCTGAGATGCAAAGAGTGAATCAGAGCTGGGGCACTGCACAAAGGATGGCTGGCGACTGGGCAAGGCAGAAGTAGCTTGTTCCCGCCCTCCAAGACGCCATCAAGCGTGATGACCACTGGCTGCTTTGGCGGTAGGCGGCTAAGGATGAAAGAAGAAGATGAGGCAATTGTTAACTATTGCGGGTAAAAGCAGATTTTGAGTATTTAGGTTAAAAAATCTCACTCTTATTTTTGTGTCAGGTCACATTTTTGCAAACTATCGTCACACTTCGTTACAACATTTTAGACACTCCACCCCCTCAATGCGTGACGTAGTATGTGGACGACCCCTTCGTAACCAGATAGAAAAAAGGAAGCTAAACCTAACACTTGAAAATACGAAATTGATAAACGAAACCAACCCAACTTACCTGGGAGTTGAGCTGGACAAAAAAAACTGACATACAAAAAGCATGTAGACTCTGTGATAGATAAAGCCTCAAGAAAGCTTAATTTAATCGAACGACTTGCTAGCACAACTTGAGGGTACAGACCAGAATACCTTACGCCACATGTATCTGGGGTATGTGGGGTCCATTCTTGAACTCTTCCTTTTTCTACAAGCCACTGCAAGCCCTTTGGTCAGGCTCAAAGTAGATCGCATGCAAAATCAAGCAGCGTTAAGGTTTATTTATTGAGGCTTATGAACAGACACCTTCACATACCTAGAATGCATAGTAGCACCAGACGGCGGAGCACGCAAAGACATCAACAACAGAATGAACAAAGTAAGAACAGCCTTTTTTAATCTACGCAACAGCTGGGGGTCCTCTCTCAGTGCAGCACGGTCACAGGGTTAAGATTGTATCAGAGCTGTGTGCTTCTCTGTGGTGCGGAGTGCTGGAGAGTTGCAGAGAAGGAGAGAGGGAGGTGTCGGGATTGTCCTCTTTTCACACGGCATGCCTGGGAAAGGTTCTTCTGATCTTTTGGCCGAATGCCATCACCGGCCGGGATCTGCTTGCTCGGAGCCATCAAGAGGACATGCACACCATCGTTACTGGCGGACGCTGGAACTGGGTTGGCCATGTCCTCAGGGGAGATCCCGATGCCATCACAAGAACAGCTATGCTATGGACCCCGAAAGAAAACGAAAGAGAGGCCGACCAAAAACAACTTGGCGGAGGACTGTGGAAGCTGAGATGCAAAGAGTGAACCAGAGTTGGGGCACTGTACGAAGGATGGTCACCGACCGAGCAAAGTGAAATCAATTTGGTGTTGCCCTACAAGACGCCACCAGGCGTGATGGCCACTGACTGCTTTGATGGTCGGCGGCTAAGGATCAAGAAGAAGAAGATGAACCACTCCAGCTAATGCATGTAAAATCTCTGCTAATGTCGAGCGTCTAGACTCTAGAGCTTAGAGAGAGAAATCAGTTCTTGTAACAGCTGAAAGATTTATACAAACAGAAGACAACAGCCTTGCAAAAACCTTTTCAGAAACAGTCAACAGAAATAGAATTAAAAAGTCATCCTTCGCCACCAAGTGTCAGGAATTAGTAGGGAAAGCGACTAACAACTCATATAGTACGTAACCTACCACCACATAATGAGCTAAAAACACCAAAGAACAATACAAAACTTGCGGATGAGGCAGACAAAACCCTCCCTCCCACATTATCGAGTTCAATCACCATGGAAAATGTCTACACCTATGGAGAGGACTTTATGTTTTCACGGATAGGTCACCTTTAAAGCCGTAATCAATGTGGGATATGGATCCATCCTTTCACACCCCCTCCCCCACCACAGAAGACCTAATCAAAATATTACAGGTTCTTGTGTAGCTCACTGCTCTAACCATGAAGTAGAAACTGCTGCCATTCAAAAAACCCTGTTTGAGATCATAGCTTTTTTTTTTTTTTTTTTTTTTTTTTGAGAATAACGAAACACAACCAAATGACATCGAAATCTTTTCAAATTCAGTCTGCCCTTAAGACCAGTCTTAACTGGAGAATAAGCACTACAAACATTACTCAAAAAATCATAGAAATGTTTCACAAGATTAAAGACCTATACGGAATTGACAGATTCATGCATTGAATACCGGGACACGTAGACATTTCCTTAAATAAAGAGGCGGAGCCGCGCTGGTGTAATGGCTTCGGCGTTGTACTGGCGACCAGGTGTTCATGGTTCAAACCCGGGCGTCGGCGTTTGAAGAAATGTTTACGGCCGGAAATTTGACTGAATAGCCTGAACGGCTCCTGTGATAAACCCTCTGTGGATGGGAAGGAGCGAAGCTCCTGACCGGGTTGGAAGGAAAGTCCTCAGGTTCCCCAGCCTCGCAATGACATGTCATTGGGCCGAAGGGCTGAAAGCCCAAGTGCCGCTGGATAAGAAAAAAAAAATAAAAAAAAAATAAAGAGGCAGATAAACTAGAGAAAAGAAGAGCATCAAAGCCACAAACTGACCAGCTAATCAACATCATTACAGCAAAAGAAATAATTAAAAAAACTGTAAAGAGAAATCGCTAAACATCCGGGCAATGGAAAAAAAACAGGAAACCAGCTTTTCAAGCATCTACCACCACTTTCTAAGAAAGATGCCATAAATCAACTTGGACATAAACATCAAACACAAATTTTCAGATTACCAACCGGGCACTGCTTATTTAACTATCAAAGAAATTGAATTGACTAAAAAAAAACCAGTCCCAACTGTAGCCACTGTCACGGGTTGCCTTCCCTTGCTCTGCAGTAGTTGTTTGGTCTAACAGTGGCCAAAACCTAGAGTATTTAATGTGGGTCTTCAAAGGTGTCTACCTTCGCACAAGATTACTCTTGGCAGAGTTGTAGATAGAAGGATATTTCTGAAGTCAAGAACAATGCTGAATGAGTCTTAGCACGTTAACTTTGTATCTGACCCGCCGCCTTTTGTGAAGAAGGATATAAATAATTTGCTCGTTCAAACCCCAGCTGATTTAATTCAGCGCAATTCCTTTTATTAGAGGTTCTGGATTATACATATGCCTTTCTCTCAGTAATGATTAATTCCACTATGAATTTGTCAAAATGAACATATTCAAATTTAATGCTCATTTACTTAGAAACAAACGTTAATAAATGTGAAATGGTAATAATGAGACTTTTTAGTTCATCTTAAATCTCGGTTTGGGACATGAAAATATAGTCTTTTGAAGTGGCCTACTAAACTTATGACTTAGCTTCCAAATTGCTGAAATGTTGGTGCAGCTGGTTCCGTCACTTCGTCTCTGTGGCAAGGGAATTTCTCCAAAGGATTCTGGGGGTAACCGCTTCCGGTCAAAGCAGGGATCATCACCACTCGTGGGATGTAGGTTTCACCTGTCGATCTCAGGCTTCGAACCACCGAGTAGTACAGCTCGTAACGTGGGTAGAACCTCAAATAGTCTCTCCAATCCATACCACAAACTTTAGAGGGAATAAAAGAACGCATTCCGCTGCACAGTATTTGTTTTCCTGATTTAGATTAGGCGCCTTTACCCACTGTCCGTCAACGATTTTTTTTAAATCAGTGCCTGTACTCTCCCTGAGTTTATATTATATAACTTATGGAATGTGATAACTAAATCTCCATTCTTTTATTTAATGTAATGAAAACAAACTCAACTGGACAGCGGCAAGTGGCTTGTGCCTGAAGTAACAACTTTAAACATACATACAACTCATTACAAATGATAATATACATATGATGTATCATCATCTACTTCCTTTCTCCACTTTGAGTCTGAGATTACCTCTGCTTTTGGTTCTTCCCTGAGAACTAGCATGAAGCAATCACCAGAGACTGCTGTCGTGGTTTTTGAATGTATCCTTTTCACATGCTGAAGTTGCGAGCCTCGTATGAATCTTTAACACTCCTAGCTTGTAAAAACTAGTAAAAATTCAAAGTATAAAATTGTGTAACAAGGTAGTAACAAGGCAAATCTTAGACGTCTTGCTCAGGTAAATAGACTTGGCAACTTAACACAGATGCCTCGAACACACGTCTGGGATATTATTGCTTATTCTAGAATTCCTCTGTGACTTGTGAGTAGTTTCTGCATTTCTGCAGGAGTCCGGTTCCGTATTAATATTGGCAAGTTTTCTTTTCCAGTGAATAAAAGATGCTCTAATACGTTTTTCCATTCCTCAAAATTCAGAATCCAACCCGATTCTTTTCTGTGGCAAGGTCCTACACGTCTACGTGTGAAGATTTCTTTAATGCAGTGCCACATGTCTAACTTTTCCTACGTTAAATCATAGCTCTCGGCCCACGCTTCCTGCTTGGCGCTCAGACAAATCTTCCAATCGCGTGATTGTTTATTGGCGCCTCACAAGCCAGCCGATACATTCAAAGTTCATATTATGAAAACTTTTCCTCATGCAGTATTCTGTATGACTCATGCGTTTGAAAATTTCAGTCATCCTCCGTATATGGAGTTGCTACATCCGACAATTGTTGGTAATGTTTACGTTAAAACTTCTTATATTTTTCCTGTCGAGCCGGAAGTAATTATGCAATCTTAACAAACACTTCATGCTCCCATTTACCTGCAGTCAATGTTGTATTATCACGTTGTAGGGACTCAATTAATCTCTCAGGTTTGGGCGATACGCTTGTCTGGCCCGGTCATGCATCGAAGCGTGAAACTTGATGACCAATGACAGTAGGGAAAAGAGGGTGCTAACAAAAGAATAATGCACCTAATTCAGTGCACACAACAAATATAGTTCAATAGTGCCGGAGAGGAGAAGAGAGCGCACAAATAATGTCACAGCCACTGTAAACACCCACATGAAACAGTGGAAGCTCATCTGTTGCTTGCTAGAGAAGAGACAACTGTTGAAGAACCCAACCAATGAAAACACCCTATACAGCAAACCTGAACAACTAATCAGAACCGCACAGTTTCATATTTTGTCATTAAAATCACCAAGAGCTAACGCTCAGTGATGGGGAATTAAAGACAAGACAAGAAAGACATCACTTATAAAGGCAAGGGCAGACGATTAAACACTCAACCTGTCACCTGCTAACAAGGACACAGACGATTGGATGACAGACGGGGCTAGTAGGAACTCCTTTAGTTTTATGACACGCTGGAGATAACAAGTATATATTTTTTGCAAAATGTGAAGTTAGTACGTTCTCACAAAATTTGTGTTGCTGTGAAATTTGCAGAGTGATGGCCTTGTCCATAGTTGTAAATTCCAATTACTGCATAAATTATAATTGTGTTTCAAGTAGGATTGTAAATGTAAGTCCTGCATAAATCTGAATCTACTTATTTGGTGTTTGACGTCTAATCATGAAAAAGTTAAAAAGCCTACGTAGATAACAGAATTCACAGATGTGACATAACAACTTCCTACGATACGAGAAAGAATATCGCAAGCCAGCGTGTTCCCATTTCAAGGCGCTAGCGTTTTTATTCGTATTTTAAACATTCATTCACTCAACACTTATCACGAAGTATATTTCAAGAAGATCGTTTCGTGAAAAACGTTTCGTAAACGTACATACATATGCTGCCAGTAGTCAAGCCAACCTTATTATCATCAAGGACAAACAGCAGTCAGTACCTGGGGCAACTGTCCATAGTTCAACTATACGCATTCCATTTTGTATTGTGGACTGTTATGGAATTTATCCTTAGTGTGATAACGCTTCGCTTATCTCCTCACTATTTCACTCCTTTCATAGGAGAAACTATACCCACAATGAACAATTAGGTATAAAATGGACAAATGGAAAATTCCTGGGGGACCTGGATTTCGCAGATGATTTAGCATTCTTAAGTTCAACACCCAGACAATCCCAAGAAGCAGTAAATAATTTGTGTCATCTTTCGGTTAAAATAGGTCTCCAAATAAATGCCTCTAAAACTAAAGTTATGAATTTTTCTAACGAGACCTATAATATCATCCTGAACGGGGAAAAACTACAGAAAGTTGAAAGTTTCAATTATTTAGGCAGTAAAATGACTCAGGATGGTGACACAACAAGAGAAATTCATACTAGAATTGCTTTGGCAGCTAGCGCCTTCAATAGATTATCTAACATTTGGAAATTACGATCATTGAATATACATACCAAGCTTCGACTGTTTAATTCAAATGTTATCTCAGTGTTAACATACGGCTGTGAGAGTTGGAAAATAACAAAATCATTGGAGAACAAGCTGAATACATTCGAGAACAAATGTCTTAGAAAACTCATGAACATCAGTGATAAGGTCTACCAGTTGATAAAGAGCAGTGTTGATAGGGTCTACCAGTGTTGCTTGGGTGGTTGTGATCGTGTTCGAAGAGTGTCGATAGGTGTTGTCAAACATGAAGACAAACAAAAGGTCAACTCGACCTACGCAGTGGTGTATTGATTTGGAGTGAGGATACAACAGTACGCGAATGCTGGAAAATGTTCTGAGAGTTGACAATAGGGCAATCACACTCACTCGGTTCAGGAAGTGTAAGACGAACTACTGTTTACGTTTTCTTGTATTTAATGGACACACACTTCGACGACACAGGAACAGGAAACAGGTTGGCATAAATCATAATAATGTTGATCAATGAAATACCCTATCACATGGGCATTCATGTTGCATAACAGTACAAATGGAATGTCAGTAGACAAGCACTCCGTAATACCAATATATATCGTCTGACTTTACTGACAGAGCAAGTCAGTTCATAAACAAGGTTCAAGATGGTTCCTAGACCTAACCTCGTCTAGCGAAGATTCATATAGATAAAGTTCAGCACATATTTCTTTGATAATAATATTGAACCACTAGTAGTGGGTTCTCTTCTGTAGCAGTGATCTCTGGACTCATCAGGTGATAGTAAGGGGCATCCCTGTTCTCTCCTCGATGATTGGAAAATATAGAATTCAAAATGGCTTCTCCTCCCAGTGAGTTGTCGTTCACCCAGGATACAAACTATGAAGCACAATCAAAGCGGATCATACATCAAATGTCCTCATTGCTTTGTGGATTCTACCATAGATACTATTGACTTCATCACATAATATGGTGCTGTTAGGTATGAATGTCATCTTCATCTGGTTAACATTCATCTAAACGTACAACCGTACGACTGTTCATCGAATACAATGCCTCAGGAAAAGTTCATAAGAAATGCGTCTTTACCTTGGTATCAGAAATACACTAGAATATGATTCTGCCATTCCTTGGCAGTAAGAATAAACACTGGGGTGAATCATACATGATATGTCTAAAGAGACTACCTCTTTCCCCATTAATATAGAGATCACTTTTTCGGCGCCAGGCCGCTACAACAACTCAGCACCCCAACAGGGCGGAACCTTCTCACATCCTCTTAGCGACACATCCGCCGAACCACCTTTGACCCCAAGTTCGACACCGAAGATATAGTTCGACTTAGACATACAAAGATATTAAGATATAAGACAGACTCGTCTTACATAGACAAGAAATACACATAGATTCGGGTCATAAACATCCCTGCCTAAACCTAAGCAAGAATAATCTGTTTCTGGAAATACCAGACACAAAATATGACATTAGATTCAAACGCCAAGTTCGATATTCAGGAAAGATACAAGAACAGATAACTCACAGAATGAATACACATCGACTAATCTGAGTTCTGTCCCTTAGACTGAAAATCGTGAATTCAAAGATAAATATATTTTTATCAGACAAATAAATACATTTTTCATTTGTATGCGTACTTACAGTAATCTGTGCGCCACACAAAAGAATATGTGCGCAACAGACTACCACACCCCCCCCCCCCCCGGGGAAAAAATGAAAATCATTTTTTTTCCATCTGAGAGCAACATACAATTGGCTCACAACGCACAAATACTACGCAGATGAGAAATATCTGGAATTTATAAGCCAAATTAAGGCAAAGTCGAAATATAGATCGACTGGTGAGAATACATCTCAACCTCTCAAAGAAAACATTTCTCTTAAGCATAAATGTTTCCAGGGAGGTGTCACCAACGCATACTACTATACTTGCAATGACACAATGCATATAACAATTTCATATTTAAGCACTATAAGTACATGATTGACAAAAAAGAAAAATCATCAACGAATATCGGTGAATATATATATATCAATGAACGTAATGATAGTAGTGATACAATCACTATATTACAAATTATAATGTGTATTTATCTTGATATAGAAAAGAAAAAAAAACTGTTGTAGAGTTGGAAGTGTTAAGAAGTCCAAGACCTAACAGTTAGGTGGAATCATGTGGGCATCTAGACAAAATGTCTGCCATCACATTATCTGATCCACGGATAGCTCGTACCGAAAAATGAAAAGGTTGAAGAGCAATTGCATATCGAGTAGACCTCGAGCTCTTCAAATTCTTACTCTGTATAGCCGTAAGAGCTTTCTGATCGGTTTCTACTATGAAATGTGCGCCTAGAAGGAATCTTTGTAGTTTGAGAATTGACCAAACCATAGCCAATAGTTCACGGTCTAAAACCGAATAATTCCTTTCTGCAGCATTAAGTTTTCTAGAGATATACATAACTGGATGCAGAGTTCCAGAGTACTCTTGCATTAGTGCCGCTCCAATCCCAGTGGATGAAGCGTCACTACGAAGAACAAATGTCTTATCTGTAGTAGGTAACACTAAAATAGGTGGTGTTGAAAACAAATTTTTAATCTTATCCAAAGAGGATTGGCATTCCTGAGACCAGTGGACCATATTAGGCGACCCTTTTTTTAGTAGTGTAGAAAGAGGTGCCATGATAGAGGATAGATTCGGAATGAATCTTCCATAAAATTGAATAAGACCTAAGAGACTTCGCACTTGCTTTTTAGTCTTAGGAATAGAGATGTTAAGTATCTTAGTGATATTATGGTCCTCTGTCTTTAGGAAAACATGACCAACTCGATGGCCTAGGAAAGAAATTTCGCTAAAACCAATGTAGGCTTTAGAGGGTTTCGCTGTCAGGTTATACTCGCGTAGAGTAGATATTAATTCAACTAACCCCGAATAGTGATCTTCCCAAGTTTCGCTGAAAAGACAGATGTCGTCTAGGTACGCGATGACATCTGACCGATAAGATAGGATTCGACGCATCATGCGTACGAATGTAGCTGGTGCGTTCATAAGGCCGAAAGGCATAAAATTCCATTGGAACAAACCTCTAGGTGTTGAAAAAGCCGTGAGAGGTTTGGCGCGTTCAGATAAAGGAACTTGCCAATATCCTTTGGAAAAATCTAGTTTAGTGAAACAATGAGATTTAGAAAGCCTAGTAAGTAGCTCTTCTAGTAAAGGCATAGGTTCAGCATCAAACTTCGTAACTTGATTCAATTTGCGATAGTCAACGCAAAGACGTATGTTATTGTCTTTTTTCCGAACAATAACCATCGGCGATGAATATGCAGAAGTGGATGGTTCAATTATTTTTAAATCTATCATCTCATCCAACTCCTTCTCAACCTGTGCTTGAAAATGTATAGGGATAGGATAAGGTCTGACCCTAATAGGATTATGGTCGGTTAGAATAATGTCATGTTCAATGACATGAGTTTGTCCAGGGATGTCAGTAAGGACATCCTGAAATGTTTGTAACATAGTCGAAACTTGTCGCTGTTCTCCTAGAGACAAATCCGGAGAAACAGTAACGTTTTTTCCATGATTCACTAGAATGAAGTGGAATCATCGGAAGCGGCAGATTAACATCCGAAAAACTTGTTTCCTCATCCTGTATTACGGACAGTGATGAGTAATGACCATGTTGGACTGGTGAAT
Source organism: Oreohelix idahoensis (assembly GCA_024509875.1). Classification (NCBI taxonomy): domain Eukaryota; kingdom Metazoa; phylum Mollusca; class Gastropoda; order Stylommatophora; family Oreohelicidae; genus Oreohelix; species Oreohelix idahoensis. Next base: position 214,852 of record JAMPIV010014810.1, read on the forward strand.
CGTCCGTTGCCTGGAAAATAGGCTGTAAATAATCCGGACGTTCATGGAATTCCGTAAGCACATTGATGTGGAAATTTTTATGCTTTCCATCAATATCGACAATGTAGTCAACATCGGAAATTTTCGAGATTATATCGTATGGACCTTTCCAAGAAATAAAAAGTCTGATTTCCCTACAAGGTTGGAAAACAAATGCTTTGTCACGAGGACAAAGTTGTCGTAAGGTCTTTTCTTATTGGCAAATTGTCTTGCCTTCTGCTTAGCAAATTCAGAAGAAGAAGTTGCTAATTTACATGCTTCGATAATCTTTTGTCTCAGCGCGATGACATATTCGAAAGAAGATTTTGTGTCATCGGTAATATTATCAGCGGTTATGAGATCATGAAGCAAAGACATAGGGCCGCGCGGTCGCGCGCCAAAGACAAGTTCAAAGGGAGAAAATCCTGTATGTTCATTGGGGACCTCTCTGTAAGCGAAGAGGGCCGCGGGTAAAACCCTGTCCCAATCTTGAGGATGATCCTCAGTTATCTTCCCTAGTAAGTTTTTGAGTGTTCTGTTTAGCCGTTCGACCATCCCATTGGACATAGGATGATAGATACTACTCAAGGATCTCTCTATCTGCAGAGTCGACATCACTTGAGACATGGTATCCGATATTAGTTGGGTGCCATGGTCTGACAATATTTCTCCGGGGAATCCCAGACGAGAAAATATAAGCCAAAGAGCATCTGCAATGTCAGCAGTAGTAATGCTCTTCAGAGGAATAGCCTCTGGCCAACGTGTGCACATGTCCACACACGTTAAGATAAACTGATGTCCTCTAGCAGATTTGATCTTAAATGGACCAATGATGTCTATCGCCATTTTCTGAAATGGTCGAATAGGAATGTCTGCAGCCTGAATGGGTGCAGCATGGCGTGGACCTTTGGATTTAACTTCTTGACATACTTTACAAGATCGACAATAAATCCGTATGTCTTTGTTCACAAAAGGCTAAAAGAAAGCCGCAAGAACTCTTGACTTTGTACGGGAAAAACCCATATGTCCAGCACACTGAGAGTCGTGAGCGTGCTGCAAAATTTTAACTCTCAAATTCTTGGGAACAAGAATCTGAGAATGACTTGACTTAACGGAGTCTTGCACCATACGTACAAGTACGCCATTCTTCATTGTAATCCAAGATTTACGCTTTGTATCCTTATTCGGATCACCTTTTGTTGCAAGAGTGAAGAATTTCTTTAGAGTCGGATCATCTTCTTGCTGTTTAATAAATGAGTCACGAGAAATTACCAAGGGATCGTCTTGGTTATGCACTTCATTATCTTCAGTAGATGAAGTTTGAGGCATATTAAGAGCCTGAGCTCTAGTGACTACAGCATTAGCAGTTTGCATATTTTGTTTTTCCCAAACGGAAATTTGTTGTGGAGTGCATTCTTTGACTCCGTGAATACGACCGATGATAAGATCAGCGATCGGATTCGGCAGAAGACATGCGTGTACATCTCCTGTAAAGAAAGGAGTAGCAATCCTAATGATAGCAGTAGAGTATTTCTCTAAGGTGCCGCCAAACGTTACACATTTGACTACTTTTCCAGTGGCACGAGAAGGATCTACAAGCGACTGCCTAACACCAATTGTGGTGCATCCAGAATCAAAAAGAACTGAGACTGGATTGTCATTTACTAAACCTTTATGTAAGACAAGAGAAACCTCTTCCATCATGCGCGACTGACGCAAGAAGAGCGGAAGAGGATGGCCACAACTTAAAGTGGACACCGTAGTTGGTTCAAATAATGTTTTGCATTGGGGGCACTGAGATGCTCTCCCAAAATCAAAAGCGGAACATGCCATATTATTAGCATCATTATTATCTTTAGTAGGCTTCATGTGACTCTTGCTGTGCAGAGTTTGCCTGATAATGTGATTTATGTTTTTTGTATTGTGATCTACCTCGATTATTATTGCCTCTGTAATCATTATTATTTCCTCTATTGTAACCCCTATTTGGGTTTGAGTCATAGTTCTCATGGTTACCATTATCATATTCATTATAATGAGTATCTCTATAACTATGGTCTTGTTGTCTCCATGATGGATGACTTGGATAGTTTCTATAATGACTTCCTCTGCTGAAATTTCTATAATTATGACCACCTCTGTATCGAGGGCTGTCAGCTTGTCTCCAGTTCTTAGCAGAACAACCCTGAAATGATTGGTTACCTTGGTTTTGATAACTATTATGGTTGCTTTTTTTTCCAAACCTGTTTTGTGGTCCCTGAAATTTGTGTGAGTAATTAGAATTGTATGGTGTTGCTGAAGCAACCGGCATACTCTCTTTAATCTTAGTGTTGTTAGAGTTACGTCAGGGTGTGCCGTGACGTATTGGTCACAATATTCTTGCATTTCTTTTAGTGTCTTGGGTTTACGCTCATGTAGGAATTCAAGGAATGGTTTATTAACACTTGACATAATCTTGTCCCTGAGCAACAAGTCCATAAGGGCTTCATATGTCTTTTCTGTTTTGGACAACTCAATCCAACGATTAAATGTAAGACGTGTCCTTGCAATGAATTCTGAGAATTCTACCCCTGATTCAGGTACCATTTTCTTAAACAAAATACGGTAACCTTCCTCTGTTTATTGATATTTTTACAATAAGGCTGCTCTTATAACATCATAATTATCCTTGTCAGCCTCTTCAACCAAACTTAAACTAGTCAGAGAATCACCTTTCAAATTTTCTGATAACTGGTTAGCATATTGTGATTTATCCACATTATGAGCTCGACAAGAGCGTTCAAATCTATCCAGCCAGAATTTTATGTCATCACTGGAAGGATTGAACGCTGGTACCTTGACCTTGTAAGTAAAGGGTTTACCATTACCACTAGAGGACTGATTAACATTACTCATATTTGTCAATTTCAATTTTTCTAACTCAAATGCTAAAAGTTCTTTCTGATGTTCATGTTCTCTTTTTGCTTTTCTCTCCTCGGCTTCAGCTTCTCTGTCTAATCTTTTTTGTTCAGCCTCTCTTTCTAATCTCTTTTGTTCAGCCTCTCTTTCTAATCTCTTTTCTTCAGCTTCTATTTTTTTTCTTCCATTTGAAGCTTTCTTTCCTCAGCAGCAGCTTTTTTCTCCTCAGCAGCAGCTTTTCTCTCCTCAGCTTGCATCTGCAATCTTAAATTCTCAGCATCTATCTTCTTTTGTTCAACTTCTGCTTTCCATTTATTTTCCTCTTGTTGCTTCTTTTCTTCTGACTTTAATACCATGGCAAATTGAGCAGTTGCAAACTCCTCTAATTCCTTACCAGATTTATCAAGGGATTTCCCTTGTGCAATAAAGTATTCCAATGTAGACATGATGTCTAATAATGATAGCAATCACTTGAAACAATAATGTAATCTATTTCCAAGTAAACTGATAGCAATCACTTGAAACAATAATGTAATCTATTTCCAAGTAAACAGGAACAAGTTCTAAATGAACTTGATTAATTAGCTCACAATCCCAATCTCTTTTGGAAACAAGCCTTTAGATAAGGTCTTGTATAATCAACTGTGTACCTTTAGTAACAGCAATTAGTCATCAGTTGATTATTTCTCATAAGTTCACTACACAGCTAGTAGTGCATGATCAAGTATATTCTATAGTACATGTCAACCAACAACATACATAAAGTACAAATAAGAAAGACAATATGAAAACATTTGCAGAAATCAAAAAATTATCAAATAGGAAAATCAATGAAAATAATCACAGAATCTGTGATGACAACTGCAAAGGGATAACAACAAAACAAATGACGTCACAGTGTATAAATATAAATGTGTATAGAACTAAATTTTAGGAAAGGGTAGATCTACAAATACGAACAAATCAAAACAAAACTGAAGAACAGAAAAAATATCACAAAAACAACGATAAGCACAGTCTTCACAGCTAACAAAAAATAGCAACAGATGTTGCAGCAAATTTTCAATTAAGAAAATTGCACCTATAGAACGCTATTATAGGACCAATATGACTCGGTATATCCTATACTAGTCACCTCACCAACCGCCCACATAAATATACACAAATATCACATATAAACATGTAAACATAAATATATATAAAACATAAATGCATATATCATATAAGGAAATGTGTGTAGAAGGATAGTGTTGCAGAGTAGGCTCAGTTTTAATAGTACAGTTTCCAATGACAATAAACTGCAACTTTAATAACAATTAATTTTGGCCTAACTATTACAAAATTAATCACAATAGAAGCTCCACCGTTGATGTGTAGACTTCTCAGTTTGATAGCACTTCATTTCCTGCCAACACAGTTAAATATTCACTTGATCCAACTGTTCTGTATAATGCAGTCTGTACAGCGAAAAATGTCAACAAGCGCTGACCTAGTTACAGTATTTGCTCGACAGGTCACGTGACAAAGTGCAAACTAGTACTGCAGGTGTGTCGTATCAGCCACAGGAAACGGTCTGGTCTCAGTAGTCTGTTGACTTCTCAATTTCTGCGAGGTCAAACCCAGAAAGCTGGCCCACCAGTTGATAAGGTCTACCAGTTGATAAAGAGCAGTGTTGATAGGGTCTACCAGTGTTGCTTGGGTGGTTGTGATCGTGTTCGAAGAGTGTCGATGGGTGTTGTCAAACATGAAGACAAACAAAAGGTCAACTCGACCTACGCAGTGGTGTATTGATTTGGAGTGAGGATACAACAGTACGCGAATGCTGGAAAATGTTCTGAGAGTTGACAATAGGGCAATCTCACTCACTCGTGGCAGGAAGTGTAAGACGAACTACTGTTTACGTTTTCTTGTATTTAATGGACACACACTTCGACGACACAGGAACAGGAAACAGGTTGGCATAAATCATAATAATGTTGATCAATGAAATACCCTATCACATGGGCATTCATGTTGCATAACAGTACAAATGGAATGTCAGTAGACAAGCACTCCGTAATACCAATATATATCGTCTGACTTTACTGACAGAGCAAGTCAGTTCATAAACAAGGTTCAAGATGGTTCCTAGACCTAACCTCGTCTAGCGAAGATTCATATAGATAAAGTTCAGCACATATTTCTTTGATAATAATATTGAACCACTAGTAGTGGGTTCTCTTCTGTAGCAGTGATCTCTGGACTCATCAGGTGATAGTAAGGGGCATCCCTGTTCTCTCCTCGATGATTGGAAAATATAGAATTCAAAATGGCTTCTCCTCCCAGTGAGTTGTCGCTCACCCAGGATACAAACTATGAATCACAATCAAAGCGGATCATACATCAAATGTCCTCATTGCTTTGTGGATTCTACCATAGATACTATTGACTTCATCACATAATATGGTGCTGCTAGGTATGAATGTCATCTTCATCTGGTTAACATTCATCTAAACGTACAACCGTACGACTGTTCATCGAATACAATGCCTCAGGAAAAGTTCATAAGAAATGCGTCTTTACCTTGGTATCAGAAATACACTAGAATATGATTCTGCCATTCCTTGGCAGTAAGAATAAACACTGGGGTGAATCATATATGATATGTCTAAAGAGACTACCTCTTTCCCCATTAATATAGAGATCACTTTTTCGGCGCCAGGCCGCTACAACAACTCAGCACCCCAACAGGGCGGAACCTTCTCACATCCTTTTAGCGACACATCCGCCGAACCACCTTTGACCCCAAGTTCGACACTGAAGATATAGTTCGACTTAGACATACAAAGATATTAAGATATAAGACAGACTCGTCCTACATAGACAAGAAATACACATAGATTCGGGTCATAAACATCATCCCTGCCTAAACCTAAGCAAGAATAATCTGTTTCTGGCCATACCAGACACAAAAAATATGACATTAGATTCATACGCCAAGTTCGATATTCAGGAAAGATACAAGAACAGATAACTTACAGAATGAATACACATCGACTAATCTGAGTTCTGTCCCTTAGACTGAGAATCGTGAATTCAAAGATAAATATATTTTTATCAGACAAATAAATATATTTTTCATTTGTATGCGTACTTACAGTAATCTGTGCGCCACACAAAAGAATATGTGCGCAGCAATCAGTTGGAAAGAATTCAAGACTAATCGACAAATAAGAGAAGACTCTAGGCAGAAATATGTCTCCAACTATATAAGGAAAAGATGATGGTCATATATCGGTCATGTCCCACGAATGCAAAACAACAGAATACCATTGCAGGCACTCACTTGGGTTCCTGAGGGTAAGAGGAAAAAAGGAAGACCAAAAGAAACACTCAGAAGAACAATAATAAGAGAAGGAAGAACGTTGGGCTTAAATAATGTGCAAGAGCTAAGAGGAGTGGCATCACAACGAACAACCTGGAGAGCACTGGTTTCTGCCTTATGCGCCGTGTTTGGTGCTTAAAGAATTTATTATTATTATAGGAGTATTCTCATATTTAATTTCATGTCTTTACTTGACCCTATATGTGTGTATTTACCTAATAAAACTTGCATAGCCTTGTTGATCTTTAACTCGAGTTCCAGTCACTGTATCACTGATGATTTGTTTGTTAAGTATGTATGTATAGGCAAAATCTTTTATTTGGGAGGTTGGGGGCATTTTTCTTTGTCGAAGATATCAGTGATAGAAGCATATGACGTGGGAATGCAGAATCACTTCCTCATGATTCTGTAGATATCACCATCTAGTGAAACGCATTCGCCTTCTTCTCTTCTTCTCACAATCTTGAAAAGGTCTCTCTCTTTTGATAACGATTCCCGCAAAGAAGACGGTGTTATTCCATAAGTCAAATGTTCAGAACGGAGGTAGCCGGATCCAGCTTTCGGCTTTATGTGTATGTGTGTGTATGAGTCTGAATTCTCCTGCCTCTCTCAGCTACTCTATTCGACATATCCTGACATGCGTGTTTCTTATATCTGAACCTTTAAATTGTTTCCCCGTCACTCGTCTCGAGTGTCTGTATCCTGGGTTCAGGTCTCGGAATTTATCGTAGGCTAAATGTCGACGAAGTTAATGTATATCCTCCAGTCCTCCGCTGTGTCTTGGGCTGATTTTTCTATCGATACAGTGTAAATCCTGTCTATTCTTAGATTGGGTTATGGAATCCTGTGTAATCTGACTACACAGCTTGATGATCTAGATTTTGCCGAGGTCTTGGTTCTTCTATCCCATAACCGTAATCAGATGCAAGACAAAATGAAAATACTCGATGAGAGGTCACATCAAGTGGATCTGAAAATACACAGGCAAAAGATAAAGACCTTGGGAATAAATGCAAGAAATTATAACAAGGTTGAACATGAAAAACAGCACTACAAGATGTGGAATCATACACAAATCTTGGCAGCAATATAGGCAACGCTGGAGCTACTGACAATGATACCAAAATAAGAATACAAAGAGTAAGAGCAGCTTTCATTACATTGGTAAATATATGGAGATCAAGAGAAATCAAGTCCAACACCAAAACAAATATTTTCAACTTAGTTCTTAAGTCAGTCCTATTGCATTTGGAGAATACAAATAACCTTCCAAAAAGCTTCAGACTTTCATAAAAGGGTGCTTGCGTAGATTAGAAGGATTAAAATGGTATAACAAAGTCACCAATGTGGAACTGATGACAAGAACCAGACAAGTGCCAGTGGAACAAGAGATGAGAAGGAGACGCTAGCGAGGGACAGAATACACATTGAGGAAACCTATGGATAGCATTACAAAGCAGAACTTATTCTGAAACCCCCAGAGTAAGAGAGGCGGAGGTAGACTAAGAAACACATGGAGAAGAGAACTGGAGACAGAAGTAAAAATGATGAGGAAAACATGGAAAGAACTTGAGCGGATGGCACAGGCAGGAAAACATGGAAAGAGCTTGAGGTGGTGGCACGTGACAAGAGGACTTGGTATGTGTTTCTTGTAAGCTATGCTCCTTGGGGAGCTAAAAGGTATTGATTATTTGATTGACTGATTGATTATTTGATTGACTGATTGATTATTTGATTGACTGATTGATTGTTTGATTGACTGAACGCTCATGAAACGTATGCTAAAACAGAAACTCTGTTTTCTTGAAATAAATTGACAAGAAAAGTAGTCTAGCAAAATATATTAACACTTCATGCCAAACAACTAACAGTAACAAATACTGAATTAAAACTGTTAACTTGCTGTAGAGCTGCAATTGTGTCACCGATTGCCTCCTCTGCTTTGCAGTAGCGGTCCAACAGTGACCAATACTCAAGAGTAACTAATATTGGCTTCCAAGGTATCTACCTACGTGCAAGATTGCTCCTGGCGGAGATGTAGATAGAAGATTAATGACACTTCTACCTTAAGGGAGGATTCACAAGATATTTCCAGAAGTCACAAATAATGTTGCATTGGACTGAACAATTGTTAACGCATTATATCTGGTCCGCCTTTTGTGAAGGATTTAAGCAATGGTTTGGCCTGTTCAAGCCACCATAGAGGTAAATAAATGTCTAGGTATATATATATATATTTTTTTTCCTTAACCAGCGGCACTTGGGCTTTCAGCCCTTCGGCCCAATGACATGTCATTGTGAGACTGGGGAACCTGAGGACTTTCCTTCCAACCCGGTCAGGAGCTTCGCTCCTTCCCATCCACAGAGGGTTTATCACAGGAGCCGTTCAGATTATTCAGTCAAATTTCCGGCTGTAAACATTTCTTCAAACGCTGACGCCCGGGTTTGAACCATGAACACCTAGATATATATATATTATATATATAAATATATATATATATATATATATATATATATATATATATATATATATATATATATATTATATATATATATATATATATATATATATATATATATATATATATATATATATATATATATATTAATTAAAGAATCCGGCTCATACATTTGCTGTCATACCTACAAAAAACTGAATCGACTATGATTGTTTAGTTTTAAAACAACAGGTAACAAATTTAATAATTAATTAGCATTAAAGGCTTAAAATAAATAAAATGCTGGTGAATTTTATATTGGACTCAAATTTTCTCTTCACAGAGATTAAATAGAGGGTTTTGTCAATGTCCGTTCCTTTCGCCTGTTAATAAGCACTTAGCTTGTCTACTTGAGTCCTGCCGCGGTTGTATCGTCACTTTTCTGGTGACGCTGGCTCTTCTTCGTTTAACTCGTCTTATTTAGGTGGTCAGTGTTGATTCCCTGCTCTCACAACTAAGGGCGTAGAAACGTCAGTCTTGCTGCTTCGTCCTCGAACGGCCTTATGGTTTCGTTCCACAAACTTTTGGACAAAATAGAAAGAACAAAATGCCTCTGCTAAGTACACTGAGTTAGAAGCTTAACAGGCGCATCCTCTCGTTATCCACCCACCAATGTTAATCTCTAAGAAGAATTAAATTCTTGAGTACACAGTGTAGCTCAAGAAAGATGATTAAAATCACTAGTACTCTTCTGGGTATTAACTAGGAATTGTGTCTGGACAGCGCGAATAATGATTTGTGCCTGAATTAACATTAACAAGTTACATAAATCTCACAAAATAATATGCTACACTTGAGGCACATATGATGTAGTCATCACTTATCACTTCTGCAGTCGGAGACTGAGGTCACCTCTGCTGTCGGGTTTTCCGCACGACTAGTCAGAAACAATCACCAGCGCTTGCTGTAGTGGTTCATGAAAATACTGTTTTCAATTGTTGAGGTTGCCGCCTCATACATAACCACTAAGCAAGAAACATGTTAATTCACATTTGTAAAAGAAATGTTCACAGCTTACCCCAAATTTTTTGGGAATATAAAATCTCCTTGCACAGTTTTTAGGATGGACACGAGCACTTTTGGTGCATATGCTCTGGAATCAATTTCGTCTGAAAAATTCCTCTTATAACGGTGATCTAAGATACACTTGGCATGGGATATTATTTCTCTTATGACTGATGATCCAATTCCTAGGTTTCCAGTCTTGTATTTATAAAGTCCTGGTCACTGAAGTTTTACAGTCTGTGTATTTAAATATGCGGATTTACTTTTAAGGACTCAGAGTTGCCCAAATACTGCCGATCTGTCACTTTTGATATAGGAATTCTAGGTCCGATCTTTCTCTTTCTGGCTTCTTGGGAGTTGCTCGGTAGAAGTGGCAAAACTGTCTGTTATGTGTCTCTGGGTTCTTCTTCTTCTTCGATCCTTAACCACCGACCGTCAAAGCAGTCAGTGGCCATCACGCCTAGTGGCGTCTTGTAGGGCAACAACAAATTGATTCCACTTTGCACGGTTGGTGGCCATCCTTCGTACAGTGCCCCAACTCTGGTTCATTCTTTGCATCTCAGCCTCCACAGTCCTCCGCCAAGTTGTTTTTGGTCGGCCTCTCTTTCGCTTTCCTTCAGGGGTCCAAAGCATAGCTGTTCTTGTGATGGCATCGGGGTCTCTTCTGAGGACATGACCAACCCAGCTCCAGCGTCTGCCAGCTATGATGGTGTGCATGTCCTCTTGCTTGCTAAGAGTAAGCAGATCTTGGTTGGTGATGGTATTCGGCCAAAAGATGCGGTGAATTTTTCTTAGGCATGTTGTGTGAAAAGAGGACAATTTTAACATTTCCTTCTCTGTGACTCTCCAGCATTCCGCACCATAGAGAAGCACAGAAAGCACGCAGCTCTGGTATAATCTTAATTTTGTGCTTGTGCTGTATTGGGAGGACTTCCAGATGTTATTTAGGCTAAAGAAGGCTGTTCTTGCCTTATTCATTCTGATGTTGATGTCTTTGCCTGCCCCACCGTCTGGTGTTACTATGCTTCCTAGGTATGTGAAGGTATCTGTCTGTACCAATTGCTGATTCCTTACTGATATGGGCTCAGGGTTGCTCACATTGAGCGTCATGACCTCTGACTTCTTTAAATTGATGTTCAAGCCCACCTGCTGGCTAAATTTATTAAGTCTATCCGTTTTTTCCTGGATGTCAAATCAACCACTCCAATCGAATCTTGTTCAGCACTACGTGGGTATGGGTGCTTCAAATTAAAAAAATACCCTCACGTGTTTCAAAATATTATATTTAATATCCACGCCTTACCTCTTCATATCGTTGCGTCAGACATCAGCCGGCTTCTTGGCACAACTCATAAACACCATCTGCGAACTCATTTGATGTCCAGATGCTACCTATCGCCAATATTGTCTCTCCAGACAGATTATCGTGATAATCACACAGGGATTGTCCCGTGAAACGATAAACGCGTCTACCACCTGTGTAATTTGCCCACCTCGGACGGCTATCTCAGAGAGACAATATTGGCTTCTATAGATGTTGATCGAGCGAGACCGTCTTTTCATGATAAGAATCTCGCTCGCTGACCGGTTATAATGACTGGGTATTGTCACGATAATGCCCCAGTTCACGGGAGTGGTAAACAAGATAAAGACAGCCCGATAGCAAATACTTCCCTAGGAGAGTGGATTGTTAGAGACTTTCCCCTACTAGATTCAGCATAGAGAATAAAATAATGGTGCATAAAATATGTCACATAATAATGACAGGGGAGAGAAAAATAAGAAAAATTCACTCGCACTGAATGTAATGCAATCCTGCCGGAGTGGGCTTGAGATCGCACAACCGTATCGTCACAAATTGTTAGACTATTCATAGCTAGAATTGCTTGAGACGCTAGTCTTGTAGGTTGGGTGGGTTGGGAACTATATAAATGAATGATTGATTAGACCAGTCTAAATAAAAGTACAAAACAAGAATGAAATAGCAATGCAAAGAAATTAACTACCAGAACACAGCACAGAGTATCACATGAAATAAATGAATGAAAAATATTTCTCGACGTAAAATTTTTAATTTTTTTAATTGACGAGTTTTTGTCTGCGTGTCTGTTGTATTCTTTACAAATTGGTTATAAAAAAAAGTCCGTTCGGAATTTCGTGCCCACAGAAAGCGTCAATTTTCTCCAAAACTGTTTGTTGTATGGACATGAATTTTTGCATGCAGTCTTAGATTTTCCATGCAGTTAAGATTTTGCGATCATTACATCCACAGCTGTCGCGAAATTTGCAAAACGGCGATTTTCTTTGATCTTCTTGGAACATTTGCCTAAATCTGCCCGTAACATTAATTCTTACAGTAAATCACAACATTTGTGCGACAAGACGGTTCAAAGATGTGTCCTAAATGTGTGATTGGTTGTTCACGTGATTTTGATACGAGGAATGATGTTCTGACAATGAACCATGATAGCAGTAAATCATCAGGAAGCTATGACAAATCGTAACTGTTATGTGTTATTACAGATTGGCATATGAAATTAGTTTATCACAAACGAAGGAATGCGATCGACGTGCCTCATTCCGAATCGGACGACTCCAATAAATTCAATACAGTTATTGGTTGGATAAACTGCAAGCCATCTCCCTGCCAGTAATCTTCTTCTTCCTGTAGCACGTGTTCTCACATTTAGCCCAGTACTCTGTGTCTATTCGTGAAAGGGCCTCACGAGTCATGTCTTTAACATCGCACATTTTAAAAGTGGTGTTCTGGGCGGCCACTTGCCCTTTAACTCTAGCCCAAACCAGCTCTATTGGGTTAAGGTGAGAATGGTAAGATGGGAGTCGAAGAGAAACATGACCCTGCTCTTGGATGATTTTATCAATCAGATACACTTTTCTCTTATTCCTCTGTCTCACAAGCTGAAACAACTCTGGTTTTTTTAAATAGGTGTTGTCAGCGAAGATATTTTCATTCACAAGCCACCTCCTGATTTCGTCTTTCGTGCTTGCCGAAGTGAGAGCTTTATCCACCTGCGCTAGAACATTATGATAGGACGCATTATCCATCACCAGGCAAGACGGCCTATCTAGAGTCGGGAGGAGTGTATTCACTATCCAATCTCGAAAAATTTGCCCATTCATTTCACTGTGGTAGTCCCTACCATCTACAGACTTTGATTGAAAAATAGCTCTGCATCACGGACAAGCCCATTCTGTCTGCTGCCAGCATGTGCTAATATAATGCGTTGACCTTTGCTGCTGGGAATTTACCTTCTATGATCTCCGTCAACAGATTGCCATTCTTTCTCGTTCGTATGATGAGCATTAACCCATGATTCGTCCAAATACACTTTATCATAGCCGTCTTGCCTTCTCTCACGAATCTGCCTAAGGTATTTGCTTCGAGCTGCAACCAGATGTGGTTTCTCACATAAAAAATTCCTTCCGCCAGACGTTTTTCTAAAAGTGAAGCCGACACTTCTGACAAGTTGCCAAAGAGTTGTTTTTTGAGACTTTAATATCGCATTCTGCTTGCAGCCGACTTTTCAGCATGCGGAGAGTAACAAGTTGATTGGCATTAAACATCTTTAAAATCAAACGTCTAATGACATCCTTGTCAAAATCATAAATTTTTTTTTTCCATCCTTGCTTAACCGCAGCCTCTGTACAATCACCATCCTGTTGTATCCAACGTCGAAAAGATCTTCTATCCACACCCAGGGCCTTTCGTGTTCTCCTACCTGGTTCTTGGATGTCGTGGTATAAACAACCCATCTTAGCCTCTCTGCGAAAATGCCTGTACAATATAACAGTTACCTTCTGCAAAGTGATAAATTTGCATTTCAGATTCATTGCGCTTTTCATAATTATGCAGTTTAGTTTATTAATATATTATACGCTGGTGTCGTTTTGTTTCGTTGCAGCCAACTCATTGCAATTAGCATACGCCCTGAAATAATTACTAGTGACTGTGTACAATAGGTGCGTACACGTGCGGACATGTAGTCATTACACTAATTCAAACCAAAAAAATATTGAATAGCACATTTCATCGCTTGTGCAGTGCTGTAACAAAAATTAAGTGCGCAATTTTTGAACGGATCTTGTAACTTTCCTGTAGAACTAATAAAAATTAACCCAGACAACGGTAAGAGTTTTTTTTATATAACTTGAAGAAAAAAAATTCGAACATGACATGAGTTTTGTAAGGGCAAAAAATATATTAATAACTGCATTGATATCAGTAGGGCACGTAGCAAATTTCAATAACATCCGTCAAGGGGTTGCAAAGTTACAACGTTCAATGTGTGGGCACAAATTTCCGAACGGACTATACAATTTTTTCTTTCGTTTTTTGTTTACATTTTTGACTGCAGCTGTCGAATGGTTATTCCAAAACGTACGTTTCTAGCGTATTGCTCGGGTGTAAAACTGAGTTCAAGGCGTTTTTTATCTTCCATTTTTAAATTGCCTAAAGTTGTGACTGATCTAGACAAGCACAATTGACGTTTAAGAAAATGTATGTTTCCATGTAATACAAAAACTATAACCATAACCGCGAAATATTAAAAAACTAGCGAGCATGTGTACATGCTACACACCTTTATACTAAACAGAAAAACTGAACACTATGCTACTTACATTAAGTGTTAACAATAACTTTTGTCCTGCTTTGTTTTCACAACATTGTCCATGTTTTTACCGTAATTTTACTACATAACATTAAGCATATAAATTTGAAGCACAGCTTATGTGGTTATGCATTAATTCTTTTAACCTGACTCCCTGTGACGGTATTGCCTCCAGTGCTTTGCAGTAGTGGTCTAACAGTGACCAAAACTCAAGAGTATCTACTATGGGCTTCAAAGGTGTCTACCTTCGCACAAGATTACTCTTGGCAGAGATGTAGATAGAAGGTTAGTGACACTTCTACCACAAAGGGAGTCTTCACAAGATATTCAGATAAGCAAAACAATGCTGCGTTGGCTTAGCACGTTAATTCTAGAATCTGCCGACCACTATTGTGAAGAATTAAGTAATGATTTATGTTAGCTCGTTTAAGCCACCACCCCTGATTTACTCAGAGAAATTCTTATTATTCTGGTATAGCTTAGTTTAGAGTGTGTGTAGTAAATTGACTGAGATAAACATGCAGTACATTTAAAACCGCCTAGCTATACAAGTGAATCACACTACCCTCCCGGCCAGCTAGGCATCCCCAAAAAAAGATGCTTTACTGACCGGTCATCAGTGCGAAACACAAGACAACACCGGAAGTTTACAATAGGCATTTAAAAGGATGAAATCGAAGTTAAATTTGTACAATTACAAATAACAAAATTTAATAATCACTTAAGTTTTAACAGTTTGAAAATAATTGAATATTTTAGAAGAAAAGTTTCATCATTGATTTATAGTAGAGACGATGGAAACAAAGTTCACTTTGGCAGCGTATGTTTTTTACTTAGCTGCTAGTAGAAGTTTCTGCTCCAGCTGATGGGTTCTGTTTACACTGCTCTCACTCGTCGCTGGTCAAGGTTAAAGGCGCCGCACGTTCCCAGAACGTCAAGGAGTAACGGCCAAGCTGGTCCGGCGTCTGTCTATAAGACCTTCCTATGATGGCGTCTCGCACAACGTCAGTCCACTTCTATCTTCACTTGATTCAGAGATAGTACTTTCTGCAGGTACCACCAATAACTATGATAAAGAAAAGAAACGAAACGCTCTCCTCAGTATTACGTTTCCCGAAACATACGTATGTGCCCCCCTCTTCTATTCTACCATCCCATTCATCTCATAATTTACCCTCGATGAGAATTAAATTAAATCCCTCGTGATAAAACTTTCTTTTACATTTAAATTGAAATACTTTAACTTTACATTACATTTAAATGAAAAAGTTAATAATACAGATAGAATATGTTTCCATTTACTGATTGAAAAGTGTTCACAATATAAATTGAATATGTTTTCATTTATTACACTGATTTGAAAAGTTTGAAACTTCCATTAATTTTAAAATGAATATTTTCACATAGACAATTACGCTGATTTGAAACTGTAAGTATTATACTTAGAATGTACATCATTTCTTTCATCTTTCCCTCCCTGCTCCATATGGAACCTGGCACTCTTTATGCGTTTATATCTCTTTTCAGAAACTAGCAATAAAGCAATCACCAGCCCGTGCAGTGGTGCTTCATGAATCAACATTCTACACGCTGAGGTAGCCTGCCTCAAATAACTTCAACATCCCAGAGCGATTTTCACACATTAAAATTCACATGGTAATATACATATATATGTTAGTTCACATGTTAGTAATAAAATATAGAATGTAAAATCACAACTTACGCCAATCCTAGCTCACAGGCGTTTTGCTCAGATGAATAAAAGAGACTTGAATCGGCCTCTTACACGCGTCTGGGATGTCGCTAATTTAATAAGTTCCCTCTCTGACTTTGTGTTGTTTCCTTCAGTTTCCTCAGACAGCGGCTTTCCTTATTAAATTGATAGTTTCTTGGGTTGCTTTGTAAGTCCTGATAAATACTCAACATAAAAGGTGACCGGTCTGCTAAAATGGAATTCTGAATTCTAGGCTTCACTCTAACAAGGTCTGGTAACTGGCAAGCGATCTTCACAGTGGAATAATACTTAAACGTGTCAGGTTATATTCCCGGTCTCCCACGCACCTGTTTGTTATAGGTTCTAACCAAAAGTTCCAATCATTTTCAAACAGGCGGGTTAGGGTCCTATCTTCCCATACCACCAGCCCACGTCAGAATTTACCCTCGATGACAACTAAATTTAATCCCTCGGGATAAAGCTTTCTTTAAACTCAAAAGCTTTGGCTTTACATTACATTTAAATAAAAAAGGTTAAACGTACCGATATAATATGTTTTACATTTACATCTCCACTGTTTGAAAAATTTTCACAAAATAAATTAATTTATGTTTCATTTATATTTACACTTGTGGAAAAGTTTGAAACTTATATTAATTTAAAATGAATATTTTCACAGACATTTACACTGCTTTGAAAATGTCAGTATTATACTTAGAATGTACATCATTTCTTTCATCTTTCCCTCCCTGCTCCATAGGGAACCTGGAACTACTTTATGCTTTTAGTTTTCTTTACAAAACTTTCAATAAAACAATCTCCAGCCCGTGCAGTTATGGTTCATGAATTCATCATAGTATAAGCTGAGGTTGCCAGCCTCAAATGACTTTGACATCCAGAAGCGAGTTTCACACATAAAAATTCACAGGGTAATATATATATATATATATATATATATATATATATATATATATATATATATATATATATATATATATATATATATATATATATATATATATATAATATATATATATATGTTGGTTCACATGTTTAGTAATAAAACATTAAATGAAAATGCACTACTTACGCCAATCTTGGCTACAGACTTGTTTGCTCAGAGGACTTAAAAAAAGGCGATGGCAGCGGCCTTCTTTTACGTGTACTGGGGGTCGTTCATTTTGCATTCAATTCCCTCTGACTCCGTGTCTTTCTTCAGTTTCCTAGTCCCGGTGTTCCTTATTAAAATGTAGGTTTCCTGTGCTTTGTAAGTCTTATCTGGTTCTCCAATAAAAGGTCAGGTTAACAAAAAGGAATTATGAATCTAGTTTTCACTCTGGCGTGGTCTGATGTTGTCTTGGCGAGCGTGAAATTAACAGTGGAATAAAACTGCGAAAATTGTCAAACTATATCTTCCCAAGCATTGTTTGTTATGGAGTTAAATAAACGCTCCAATCATATTCAAACAGGACGAGTGTGGTACTTTCAAAATATTTCCGACATGGAAATATTTTGCAAAGGTCACGTCTCCCATATATGGCAATATATGTGTACAAACTTCCAAACACACCTCTGTCCATCATAATATTGTGACCGTTTTTTTCTGGCGTAATGACTCAGGGATGGTTGCTAGTCAACTGTGTTTTGCCAGGCAAACAAATCTGGTTCTATTCAGCACTCCTGCCCAACCCTAGCTTGGATAAACAAGCACACCGTCGCTTGAAAAGATGGTCAGACAGATTGTGCGATAAAATTTTATCGCTGACCGTTAATAACCTGGCGTAACTTAACACGTCTTCCTGAAGCGTGAATGCGACACAATAAGATAAGAATTACTTCCGTAGCAAATACTGCCATTGAAAAGTGGCGTGTTAGAGACTTTCCCCATGCTATGTCCAGCATAAAGAGTAAAATGATTGAAAGGGCAAAATGAAATGCCAAATAACAAGTGAATAATGAAGAAATATGAAGAAAAGAAGTTTACTGCCGGAGGGCTGAAGGTGTGAGAGATCACACAAAAGGACAGGGACAGCCATTTCGTAAAAATAGTGATGATAATTGTAACAAATGACCATGTTTCTGGCCTACGCTAAGCGGTTTGAGTAGGATAGTGAGTTTACAATAATTATTTTTTCTTCACGTATTTTGAAAGAACGTCAGATTGGCTAAGCCGTAAGAGCGCTATCCTCTTGCGGAACACGTATGAGCTTGTGGGATCGAAACTTGGTAGCGTCACGCTGTAAATGGATATCTGACTCTGATCTTGAGTTACGGAAGGCAAAGGCAGCCAGGAAGGGAGATGGTCACCCGACCTCATTAAAAAGCCTACCCTCGTATGGTGAAGTCTCTAACACTTCACCTCACTACGGCAGTTTCTGCTGTGGTACTGACTTTACTTATTTTTTATTTTGATAGCCTTCACCAAACTACAGGCCCACTCAGTGAAGTGAAATGAGAGCAACAAATATCGGCATCACTTCCGGTGCAAAACATCCGTGTCAGTTTGATGTCTGATCATAGCTACACTTGTGAAAGTTGAGAAAAGAAATTCAAAGAGTTCATATATAGCACTGTTTCCCAAACTTTTTCCCAGAGCCCATCCTCGACTTACCCCTGCATTACATTTTTTTAAAACTATAAAGAATGGAAGATATGCGCACCAGCTAATTCAAAACAGTTAATTCCTCTATTTATTAAATTATAATATAAAGCTACAAATAAGCTTACTTCTTCATTTAATTGTTTTCTTTTAAATAAAACGCTTATTAAAATATAAAAACTTAAATTTTTGTTACACTATAACCGCTACGCATTATTTGACTAAAATAATGCAGTTAATTACGTACACCCCAGGTTGGGAATCTTTTCTATAGTATGTAACAGAAGCTGGAATGAGTGAAGATAGGGAGGAACGATTGGTTACGGTTTGTTCAGGCCATGTTCTCATTTTAAGTGCTCACGTCAGGACCTTGTATAATCACATTTACATGTCGGTGTTATATTAAGTAATATTGTTGAATTTAGCTTGTTAAAACCTCAACCACCCCCTTACTATTGAACACACACCTGCCGTCCTTTTTTCCTTTATCGTCCTCTTGATACTCCCAACGGCCCCATGGAACCACTAATCTATATATTGTTAACTACATTTCTGTGTTGGTATCAATCAAATCTTTGATTTTTTTGTTTGTTGTTGTTGCCAAGTTTCTACAAGGGTGCAACCAGGATGAGGCATTGGATTCGGGTTTCAGCTCCGCTAATTTCACGATGTCTTCGTCTATTATTTGTTCTTTTTTCATATACTTTAGCATTACATTAGTATTTAACATGTTCTCGGTGTGTCTCCATCCCTGATAATGAAATTTCAGCAATAGTGTTTTCACTTTTTTTGCTTCTATGTCAGTAATTTTGGTTTGATCTCTTGCGCTTCTAGAAGTTTGTCAGAGGTGAATGTCAAGTCCAGTTCCTGCATAGATAATAGTCTGTTTGCCCTGTCTACCTTACAGCATGTGATGTACTTTTTTATAATCTTTAAATATTTGTCTGGTTTCTTGAAACATCGAGCAACAGCGTCATCTTTCTCTAAGTTTCTGTAACAGAAGTGACGAGAAATAGGAAAACCAAGCGAATAGAAATACCAGGGGTGTTCAGAAAGTAATGCACCATAACGTTTTTCTCAGTTAATAATGAAGATAGAAGCATGAAATTTTGCACACTTCAAATATGGCATGTGCCAATTGTGTGCACCAAATTGCACTGCAACCGGCCAAATTATACGGCTGCCCTAAACCGTTGAAATGGAGCGTGTTAGCAACTTGCGTTATAAGCAGCGAATTGTGATAGAATTTCTCGTTGCAGAGAAGGAAACTGTTGTGAATATTCACAAGCGTCTATGTGATGTGTATGGAAGTTTTGCAGTCGACAGGAGTACAGTCAGTCGCTGGGTTCAGAGAATCAAAGAATCAGGAAGTGGAGATACGGAGCTCCTTGATCGGCCGCGCTGTGGACGTCCTGCCACAGCCACAAACGCAGAAATGTTGAAATGCGCTGAGGGCATTATTCTTACTTATAGGCGAATCACTACTCAACAATTGGCCTTACAGCTGTCAGTCAGTATTGGTAGTGCAAATGCAGTTATAAAAACTCTCGGATTTTCTAAGGTTTGCGCAAGATGGGTTCCTCGAAGTCTCACAAATGACCACCGATTGCAAAGGAAAGCAATTTCTTCTGAATTGTTGGAGCGTTTCAATGCTGATGGAGAGAACTTTTTGGCTAAGATCGTTACAGGTGAAGAAACCTGGGTACATCATGTTGAACCTGAGACAAAAAGACAGTCAATGGAGTGGTATCATCCGCAATCACCACGAAGAAAGAAATTCAAGACAATTCCTTCAGCTGGAAAGGTCAAGATCACTGTCTTTTGGGACATTGAAGGTGTGATTCTTGTGGACGTTATGCCAAGAGGAGAGACAATCAATTTGCAAGCTTACATTAAGACATTGAAAAAACTCAATCAACGTTTTCGCAGAGTTCGGCCGCACAAGAATCCAGCAGACCTGCTTCTCCTTCACGACAATGCGCGACCTCACACAAGTCTGGCAACACGGGAAGCAATCACCAAATTGGGTTGGACTGTACCCCATCCACCCTATAGTCCCAATTTGGCAACCTCTGATTTTCATCTATTTGGTCCACTTAAAGATGCACTCCGTGGGACAAGGTTTGA
Organism: Oreohelix idahoensis; assembly: GCA_024509875.1. Taxonomy (NCBI): domain Eukaryota; kingdom Metazoa; phylum Mollusca; class Gastropoda; order Stylommatophora; family Oreohelicidae; genus Oreohelix; species Oreohelix idahoensis. Next base: position 235,706 of record JAMPIV010014810.1, read on the forward strand.
AGATGATGAAGGAGTGGTTCATGCAGCGAAGAAATGGCTATATGATCAAGACAAAATCTGGTACGGGCTATGAATACATGCACTTGTTTCGTGCTGGCATAAAGCCGTACAAGTTGATGGGGAGTATGTTGAATAATACCGATGTTTACACGACATATCCATGTATATTGTGTATAAATTTCATGCTTTTTGAATAAACAGCTCCTGAGAAAAACGATGTGGTGCATTACTTTCTGAACGCCCCTCGTACTAAATAGAAAAACTTCAGAAACAAGAAAAAATAAGTCAAATTGGGGCGAGAAAATGATGATTAAGACCAGAAGGAAGTCATTCATGAAATAAATAGCTACCCATAGCAGAAATTAAATGAAATTATGCTGGATATTCAGTTGATAAAGAAAGTGACAATCCGTTTTAAAAATCTAACAATTCTCCACAAACACACACACATACACACACACACACATATATAAAGTCTAATATTGACAGTGTACAGTTGGCAGAGTGATTAGAACGCTTTCCTCCCATATCCACGTTACTGGGTTATAGGATCAAAATATGGTAGTGTTACGCTCTATTCAGCTGCAAATGGGTAGCTGATTCAGTTTCATGACACAAATGTCGACAGTTTATCTATGCTAGACGGCTTTCAACGCGTTAACGGACAATGCACCTTACAAGTTTCGCACTACTACGCGTGCGATATTTACAGCAATAAGTATTCGGATTTGAGATAACCCACTCTGTGAAAAAAAGACTTCTGCATTGGACAGTTTCTGCATACCTTAGTATGAGCATACATTGGAGGAAACTTGGAAGAATTACGGACGCTGTAGATTACTGTGTAGATCATATATTCACTCTCAGGAACATTATAGAGCAGTGCTCAGAATGGCAAAGACAGCTGTACATCAATTTCGTTGATTTTGAAAAGGCTTTTGACAGCATACATAGGGACAGTTTATGGAAAATACTGAGGGCTTATGGAATTCCAAGCTGCATAGTGTCAATCATAAAAAGCCTCTATGCAAACTATACGTGTAGTGTTGGGCAGAGCAACCTAACCTTTGAGGCGAAGACAGGAGTACGACAGGGATGCCACTTATCAACCACTCTATTTTTAACATTCATAGACTGGGTGATGCGCCAGACAACAGAGGGCAGTCCAAGAGGAATAAGATGGACTACATTTTCTACATTGGAAGATCTGGAATATGCAGATGACATTGCACTACTAGCACATTCACATCAACACATCCAGGAAAAAACGGATAGACTTAATAAGTTTAGCCAGCAGGCGGGCTTGAACATCAATTTAAAGAAGTCAGAGGTCATGACGCTCAATGAGAGCAACCCTGAGCCCATATCAGTAAGGAATCAGCAACTGGTACAGACAGACACCTTCACATACCTAGGATGCATTGTAACACCAGACGGCGGGGCAGGCAAAGACATCAACATCAGAATGAATAAGGCAAGAACAGCCTTTTTAGCCTAAACAACATCTGGAAGTCCTCACAATACAGTACAAGCACAAAATTAAGATTATATCAGAGCTGTGTGCTTTCTGTGCTTCTCTATGGTGCGGAATGTTGGAGAGTTACAGAGAAAGAAATGTCGAAATTGTCCTCTTTTCACACAACATGCCTAAGAAAAATTCTCCGAATCTTTTGGCCGAATACCATCACCAACCAAGATCTGCTTACTCGGAGCAAGCAAGAGGACATGCACACCATCATAGCTGGCAGACGCTGGAGCTGGGTTGGTCATGTCCTCAGAAGAGACCCCCGATGCCATCACAAGAACAGCTATGCTTTGGACCCCTGAAGGAAAACGAAAGGGAGGCCGACCAAAAACAACCTCGCGGAGGACTGTGGAGGCTGAGATGCAAAGAATGAACCAGAGTTGGGGCACCGTACGAAGGATGGCCACCGATCGAGCAAAGTGGAATCATTTTGTTGTTGCCCTACAAGACGCCACTAGGCGTGATGGCCACTGACTGCTTTGACGGTCAATGGCTAAGGATCAAAGAAGAAGGGTTCGGGTGTAGTACTTTCAAAATATTTCATGTGAAATAAGGTGTGTAAAGCAAAAGGTCACGTATTACCATATATGGCAATAAGACATACGATGCTTTGCGTACAGACTCGCGAATATGTCGCTAACCTCATATGACAACGTGTGTCAGATGTAACAATAATTACTTTTATCACAAAGTAATCTTGCCTTCCAACTCTGTCCTGTACTTACTGTTCTTAGTCTACTATCATTTACTAGACACAGTATTAAGGTCTTTGTCTTGTGTGGACTGACGTATACTGTATAATAGGGTGTAAAGGGCAATTTTTACTATCTTGCAATATAATACATTTATATTCTTATGTTCGCAAATATTTTGGTAAGCAAAGTATTTCCTTTTTAAGTGCTTAAGGAGAAGTCATTTTTGGGTTGCTTCCCTTGAAAATAGTTCTGTCATCTTCGATCGGACTCCGCAGACGACTCTAGGCCTACTGCGATTTATTCTGTGGCTGGGTAGGAATAGATTGTTCTTGCTTCAGTATATCTATGGCCTGAATTTATACGTAGTGTTTGTATGAGTAGGACGAGTCTGTCTTATATATGGATATCTTTGCATTTCTAAGTCGAACTAATTTGGTTGTCGCTAGAAAAGGTCAAAGGCTATGCAGCGGAAGTATCGCTAGCAAAGGGTGTGATCCATGGCTGTCATCCTGTGAGGATGCCGAGTTTTGTTGTAGCAGGCTTTTTGCCGAAATAGTGATCTATATATGGATGGGGGAAAAGTGATAATCATTTAGACATGTTGTATGTACTTTACCCCAGTGTTTATTCTCTTTTGCCAAGGAATGGCAAAGTTATATTTCGCATAAAAAGGTAAAACCACAATTTATTATGAACTTGGGCTTCGCCATCGTTGTTGATAAGCAGATGCACAGTGGTACTTTTAAAAAGAATATCCATTCAAAGGAAGAAGACATTCCTATGTATCAGCACTGGATTGTATGATATTATTCAATTACCTCTATGAGAGAACCTATGAAGAAATGAGGACATTTAATGAATGACTAATTTTGGTCTATATTCTATAGTGAGTGAAGCTCACGAGAGAGAGAACAGCCATGTTGAAATTCATATACTTTGTATTTATCGAGTGAGAAAAAGGGATGCCTGTACTATCGCTCGATGAACCAAGAGATCACTGCTACATGTGAGAACCCATGTCTGGGATTCCTATATTATGAAATATATATATATTGAACTTTACGTGAAGGAATATTCGCTAGACGAGGTTAGGTCTAGGAGCCTTCCTATGTATTGGTTATGGTCTGACGTGCCCAGTCAGTAAAGCCAGATGATTTACATGATGGAACGCTGAATGCTTATTTACGAATGCTCCATTATGATATTTGCCAAGCATGAATGCTAACTTAAGATGATATTCCTGTGATCAACATTATGCTGTCTATGTCGACATTTGTTCCTGTAACCATACACGTACTGTCCAAGTGTGCGTCCCATTAAATGTTATAAAAAGACCACCGTAGTTCCAGTACTTCTTGAATTCGAACAGTGTGAGTATGAGTGATGTACTACCAACCTGTCAACTCTATCGAATCATTCTACCATTCGCGTACTGACATTCAGATACACACTCATTGTTTACACTCACATTCTTGTCGGAGCCTCATCACGTTCCAGGACAAGATGACCTGTATGACCAAAACTGTGCTGGGTTTGATGAGTTGACAATCGTTACACTTTACTACACCAGTCCCAACATCTACATTTATCCACTGGTGGACATTCACATCATTTAGCAAATAAAGCATGATTCAACAACCAGTAGCCAGTATGAGTTAACAACTACACACAAAGAAAGAGAGTTTAACATAGGGGAACAACTGAAGTGATTGCGTCATTAATAGGCTGGACTGCCAATGGTAAATTTATGGTGTTATGTCTTACGGTTCGCACTAATGAACCGTCGTCGAAGCATCATTTTTGGTGATGCCTAGATGGCAGGGAGGATAGTGTGATTCGCTTCCATAGCTAGGCGGGGTTGTCGGACGGAAGGTCCCGGGTTCGAGTCCTGGGTAAGCCACTCACATCTGTTGTTTTTCTGCTGTCTAGTGTTCTACTTCTTTATTTCTTACGAGGGCCTGAAAACATACCTTTATGTTTGTCTAATATTTATGTCTGTCCATAAGTTGTCTCCCCGTGTTTCAAGCTTTGGTGATGCGCGCATCCGTCTTATCGATGATTAGGCAGATAGCGCTGGGTGATGCACGTGTTAATCTGCCACGGTCAAGCTGTGGTGGACGAGAATGACCTCAGTCGCTCCTTGCACAGTGAGGAAGAAATAGATAACAAACAAACATGATGACTTCCCCCGGAGAGGGGTGTAAGGAGGAAAATACATAATATCTGCTATATAGCAGAGAAAGAAAGAAAGACAGTGCGACAATTGAAAAATCGCAATAAAAATCAGTACCATAGATGTACTGATACTGCCGGAGTGAAACAGATCAATAGGGGTCGCCCCATTCTGTTGTAACGCTCAGTTGATTACACATATAAAGAGTGTTAATAGCGATGTGAAACGAAACTAAATGTATACATGTCATAATTTGCAGAGTGTAGATGGCATTCATTTCACTCTAGAACTTCTGACGTTCGTGCTATACAGCATTTGACTAATTGAAAAGTACACGAAGACAATCTCCAAACTTTGAAAATGAGCTGTTTCATATCTTTTGTTCCTTCTTTAGATGACCATCCTTTAAGCAGATAGCATCTTTGTGAATGCTCAAATGCGTCTGACATTCGGTGTGTGGCCGTCTGTGCTGACTCTGTAGATAGGACTGGTCACGTAGCACCAACTAACAATGTGTGGATGTATAGTGGATTGTCCTATCAGTGGGTGGCTGTTAATGATGGTAATGTTTCGACATGAATACAAACAGCTGCACACACAGATGTGCGGTGATGTAAACTCATGGTAAACAGATTTCACTCTAACAACTGTGAAACGACAAAAATGTGCAACTGTTTATTTACATCTGTTCACAGTGTCAGACAAAATCATGTGGAAGGGGATTATTCTGCCAGACCTTCCATTTCAGTAAACAGCTTTAATACAACAACTCTTGTTTCATGAAGATTTTACAAAACATATATCATCCTTGCTTCCTCCTTTCATTCCTTCCTCTGAGTCTCTGCTAATACATTTTCCTCTCAGTGTAACTGTCTCTGCTTTCTTAGCCTACTGCTTGAGAACCGTTGGAAAACTTCTTATTTTGACACTATCCTCCCAGCCATCTAGGCATCACCAAACAATGATGCTTCGATGACGGGTCATTAGTGCGAACCGTAAGATATAACACCAGAAATTTACTACGGGCTAAATTCATAAAACCTATTAATGACGTAATCACTTCTGTTGTTCCCCTATTATACAGTATAGGTCAGTTCACACAAGACAAATACCTTAATACTGTGTCTAGACTGGACACACTCACGTCTGTTGTTTTTCTGTTGTCTAGTGTTCTTCTTCATTATTTCTTACGACTGCCTGAAAACATATCTTTATGTTAGTCTAATACTTACTTACTATAAAACAAATACTATGGTTTTATTTTATTTTTTTTATTCTTTTACGAAATTATTAGCGCCCGACAAAGAAAAAGTGCGTAAAAATTGGTATGCATGAGCCTTCACCCGATGTACAAATCATGAAAACTTTAAAGTTGTTGTTAAAACCACTTATTATCAGGTAACACTCTTTGAAAACAATCCACGCACTTTCACACGAAATGTTGTCATCAAAGAACTTTTAAATTGAATCTAAAATAACATAATTCTCGTCGTGGGTACGTTGGTCACAGCTGAGGAATGCAACCTTGTTGAGAAATTGTATTGTTTCCATTATATATAGTCTCCCGAAAATAGTTACAATCAACACAGAAAAGCGATCAAATGACGGTGTTCATGAACAGTTTGATTACACTGTATAATGGAAAGACACCAAAAACACTCTAAACAATGCACTTCTATCTGCTCATCCGGGAACGAAAACAGCACACTATAATTAAAAACCCGTCAATTTTGACGGGTTATTGCTAGTTTTCTCAGATTTTCCATTACAATTCATAAAACCCTACAACTCAAGTTTGTTACGAATCGTTCACTCCAAAATTCGTGCTTCATGCTCTGTTCACATTATTTTAGACAACAACAACTCACCCAATATTCCTAAGGGACATAAAATAAAATTAGTCTCCCTTCGCTGAATAAGTTTAAGATCCATATATTCTTATTCCCCTTTAAGTAATCCTAAAGTGTATGCAAATTTCCAAAACCATTATTTTACTACATACGAGTTTATATATACTAAATCCGTGGCCTATTAAGACCGGTAGTCGGTTCACTCTTTTCTTTTCGGAAGATAGCACTATATTTAAAACATTACTACGCAAGAAACGCCCAGTAAACAATACATGGTATTAGAACAAAATATACAACGCTGCGGGCAAATAGTAGATCTAGACGGAACCACACAGACAGAAACACAAAACATAGTACAGGCTTTTGAAGATTACTACAGAAACCTGTACACAGAAGAAAACGTCCAGTCACGCATACAAGACACATTTATGCACTTTACAAAGAAACTATCAGATGCAGACAAGCAAGGTCTAGATACCGAGCTGACACTTACAGACATAACACTCGCAATAAACACTGTGCAAAAAGACAAATCACCAGGGCCGGACGGACTCACAGCAGAATTTTATCAACACTTTTTTCCCATCTTAGGCCCCCTTCTATTAAAAGTGTACACAGAAACTTTCGAGAACAAAGAACTCCCACCAAGCTTGAACATGTCATACATCACTCTCATACCCAAAGACAACTCAGACAAAACACTCCTTAAAAACTACAGACCCATACCTCTCCTAAACGTAGACTACAAAATTTTAACAAAAACGCTAACAAACAAACTAAAACCTTTCATGACCACCCTTATACATGAAGACCAGCAATGTAGCGTTCAACACAGAAACGTTCACCAGCACACACATTTCATCAGAGACATGATTACCTGCGCACACGAGAAGGATTGTCAGTCGTCAATCCTATCTCTCGATCAAGAGAAAGCTTTTGATCGAATATCACACTCATACCTTTACAAAACACTACTACATTGCAACATAGGTGGAAACTTTAGGAAATGGATTGAAATCCTTTACGCGAAGCCCGAAAGCAAGGTTTTGGTGAATCACACTTTTACCAACACTTTCAGGCTAACGCGATCCGTCAGGCAAGGGTGTCCTCTCTCCCCCCTACTCTACGTTCTAGCACTAGAACCCATGCTGGAAAAAATTAGAAAGGACAGCTCTATTAAGGGCACCTTTATACCAGGGAAAGGCGAGCAGAAGTTGATTGCTTATGCAGACGACACCACCTTTTTCCCACCAAACGACAAATCTATTGCAAACATTCTAAACACATTCACAGACTTTAGTAAAGGTAGTGGAGCTAAAGTCAACGTACAAAAATCTACAATAATGGGCATAGGCAAATGGAAAAACAAAACAGACTTTCCATTTGGGCTTGTACCAACAAAAAACATCAAAATCTACGGCATCACTTTTCCTTCACACCCAAGCCGCACACACAAAGACACATGGCAGAACTTAGCAACACAAATGACAGACATGCTACATAGATACAAATTCAAAACCACGACAATTTTTGGACTAAGCAGGATTGTAAACACTTATGTCATTCCCAAATTATTATACGTAGCCACAGTTTTTGACCCCCCGAAACAGACCATTACAGACATAAACAAACAGATCAGAAGATTTATTTTTAGTCACACAATCTACAGCATAAAACATAAGACACTCATACAAGAAAAGAAGCAGGGAGGGATTGCACTCCAGGACATACAGACAAAGATCCAAGCATTTAGAATTAAACACGTAGGGAATATCATCAAACATCCACAGCAACACGCGCTGGCACACTATTACATGGGACTCAGACTCACCAGACTGAGACCACTAAACAACTCAATGCCGCACCATTTCGGCCCACTACCATCTTTTTACAAGCCATGCATACAAGCCATTCGCGGACACGACAACTTAATTCACCAGAAAACAAATGCAATCTACAAACACTTAGCCAAACAACAAGCACCCCCGCTACATCTCAGGATTAAAAGGGGACAGAACTACTTCAAGACAAATTATAGCGACACTTTCATCAACTTACACAACCCTCACATCACTGCCAAGGCAAGAGAAGTTACCTTTAGACTCATATACAACATGACACCCACAACAGAAAGACAAGCTCACAGATCCAAGCAATCATCACAGTGCCAGCTGTGCAAAACACGCATTCAAGAAACCGAAGAGCATATCTACTACACGTGCAATACAGTCATACCTACGAGGAAAGCATTGCAAGATATGATCGCCTCACACACAGGACAATCCGTAGACTTTTACAAATCTATTTTCCTTAACACCGCTACCAAGAACAACAAAAGATATTTATACAAAACTTCTCATGTTAGTATCTCAGTACAGATATTTGATTTGGAGTTTTAGGAATTTAGCAGTTTTCAAATACCGCCATTTTAATCCCCTTATACTTTTACAGATATTTTTGCAAAAAGCACTGTCCATTTCACCTGATTTTAATGTAGAGCGGAGCAACACTCCTCTACTTTCTCCGCCTTAGTAGAGTGACCTCTTCTTTCTTTTTCTTCTTCCATCCTTAGCCACCAACCGGCAAAGCAGTATGTGGCCAGTATGCCTAGTGGCGTCTTAGGGCAACAACAAATTGATCAATCTATCGCTGTTTCTACCACGCCTAGTGGCGTCTTTGTGAAACAGAAACAGACCAAATAATCTATCGTTGTTTCCGTAATCAGATTGGTTGGCAAGCAGGTGATCAGCCCACTGTGCAAAGTTTTTACGGGATGGGGTAAACAGCCCCATGCCCAATTCTCCTTAGTCGCTTTTTACGACATGCGTGGTAGGGTGCAGTGTTACTATTCTTTGCTCCCCTTTCGGGCCCCGGCAACACACGGGTGTAGAGTGACCTAGACGCTACAAAACTCCCACTTTTACTTCTATTTTTCTTTCATACCAGGGCGTGCTTGCCTCTTGAAAGGCGACTCAGGGGTGTGCTCAACTATTACATCTTTAATTTGAGCTTGCACACGACTGAGAATAAAGCAGTCCGTAACACGTACCGACCTTCCTCCTACCCGGGGCCTTCAGTAGTGTCTCTCCCGTCCCATTCCGCCCGCCTTCTGGATGCGTTTTCCAACGCTACTCCTAACCTGGGGTCTTTCATAGCTCTCAATTCTCCCCGCACCGCTTATTGTATTGCTGAAGTAAATTTAATTTGTGTATGCAAATGCATAAAATTTACTAGTGAATGCGTGCGAGTTTTCTGTTTTTCTATATACCATGTACTTTTATTATAAATTATTTGGAAAATGTACATGTTTTTTTTTTTTTTTTTTTAAATTGAGATGAGAACGAAACACTGGGAACGCATCCAATATGTAACACAAATTTTTCAGTACAAGTGCGTGTGTGTTAGAGTGGATGCAGGATTTTCGGGTTTCAACTGCGCTTTTGGGTGTATGCGTGTTTTCCATTTGTGTTTTTAAACGCTTAATTGTTTAGGAACGTATACAATCAATTTTCACATGAATATAAATATGATTTCAACTCAGGGGTTTTTTCCCCCCTCCCCTATTTCACCTTGAAATTATTGCATTATGAATGGACACAATCTAATTTACATGAATGTACAAAAATGTCCAACTTTGGTAATTACTTTCCTCACCTTGTACATACAGTTTACGAATGTATTTTATTGTATGTTGTAAAATGAACATGTTTTAGAATTTCAATGCGTATGCGTTAGGGAACATGATTACAAACTACCCCTTGTATCCTTATCGAAGTACCGGTGTGCCTAGCCGCTTTTATGACTGCCCATGGCTGTGTGCTCAACTTGTTTGGTGAAACTTGCCAAGCAGTAAAGCGTAACGCAGCACACAATGGGCCATTATACCTTCAAGGGGGTTCTCATATCTCGCCAAGACAAAATTTCCAGTGGCCTTTGCACTGTCAGACAGGCTGTCCACTGAAGTTATTTCAATGCAATCACCATTAGTCACCTGGTACGACATGCCGAGGGGAAGCAGACCATATTTTCTTCTATGTATTTTTCAGTACATTAATACATTTACAACATACAACATTTGAAGTTTTATTCGAGACACTTTGAGAAATGCAGAATGAATAAAGATCAGTTAAAAATTGGAAAAAAAGAAAAATGATGGGAAAAGAGACTTGAATCATGTAAACAAATAAGCCTAGTGTGTTTTGTGGTTTCGCCTAGGGAAGCAAAGGAATGTTTCAAACCTCTATTTGTATGACACATGTACCGACCATGTCCATTCAATCTCCTCCCATTTTTGTTTCCTTTTTCTTCTCCTCAATTTTTCGGTAATAGACGAGGTACATGCCCAACAGTGTCAAAAAAAAAAGGGAAAATCTGTGCTTATCAATAAGGTATTACTAAAACTAAATTGAGATTTGACCTGATTCGTGTATGTATGTGTACATAAGACAGGGGTGAATGCACGTGAGTCTTTAAATAAATTGTATTTTTCTTATACTCCTTGTTGTAAAATACAAAGTTTTTGTAAAATGAAATTGAAAAGCAAATAAACTTCACTTAAAAAATATATATATATATATATATATATATATATATATATATATATATATATATATATATATATATATATATATATATATATATATATATATATATTAAAACGAGCGTCCTTTTCAGGGCGAACGCAGCCGTCAGAATACACTAACATGGTTCGTACCAAGCCACAAGTGAAAAAGAGGAAAATCTATAGAAGCCCTCAAACACTTGTCAGCAAACAAGAATCTGCACAGAACAAAGAGAGTCAGCCGGAGAGCACGACTGCCCTAACTCCTAGCGTCGGGGCCGGTCCCTCTCAGAAGCCGAACAACGCAAACTTTGACACTACGACTGATGAGCGACCCAAAGCTTCGAAGGCAGAGGACAACCAAGCTCCGAAACCAGACATATCAACGTCACCGCTAAAACGAGATGTCGAGGCAGTGGCCCCATTGTACAGTGACAAGACAGCATCTGCAAAACACGACCACAAAACATCGACGACAGAGGGTAACAATGCTTTGAAACCCGACAAAGCAAATCCACCGCCAAAACGAGATGTCATAGTCGAGTCTCCATCATGCAGTGCCAAGGCAACTTCGGTAAAACGAGATCAGAGACAGACAATGAAGCAGAATGTAAATCCGTCCCGCAGACCACACGCTCAATCTGAGACAGAAGTTGGAACGTGCCAACTTCGCAAGCAACAAAATGCCGTTTCTAACGTGGCACCACAGGAGAGGATATTTAAGATCACTCAGATGTTGGAGGTGAGGCCAAGCTCAGGGCCCTACCCGACGATAAAGTAATCGGTATCCTTGAGGCAATAACGGGCAGGAGGAGCATATCTAAAGTTTCAAGACACGACAACGGAGTTATAATAACTCTAAATAACACGGAGAAGACAAACCAACTGATGATCGAACTAGAGTCCGGACACAAAGAAGTCCAGCTGCCCCACCAGATTAAAGCTACTGTGGAGATCTTCAAGAAGACCAAAAAGATAGTTGTAAGAGGGATCGACATCAAGAGATCCACACAAGAAGTCCACAGCCGCCTGCAAACAGAAAACAAGAATATCAAAATAACTCAGGTGGAAAGACTGAAGACATGGGACAAGAAGGACACCAACTTGGTTATCCTAACTGTTGAAGGGTCTTCAAGACCAAGTTAACTTAACCTAGACGATAGAGGTCGAAAAACAAAAGAGTACATTCCTCCTGTTATGCAGTGCTCAAACTGTCAACAAATCTCGCACACTAAGAAAACATGCAGGAGAGAAACAGTTTGTCGATACTGTGCGGGAAGTCACGCTTACAATGAATGTCCTCATGCGAAAAACGATAACAACTATAAAGTGCGCAACTCCAACAGAACATGCGCAAACTGTCTTGGGAACCACGGAGCAAGATACCGTGGCTGTCCGACCTTCTATGAAACAAAGGCCATACTGAAGGAATCTGTAACCAAAAACATCTCTTTCAGAGAAGCAAGACACCGAGTGGCTTCAGGTGGCATGGCAAAACAGGAACAGCACACAAGAGCCCAGCTTGTAAAATTAACCACAGAGGTGCGAGACTTAAAACAAAAACTCAAAGTCAAGAAGAACAGGCAGCACAACGAAGACTCAGATGCCATAAGTGACGAAACAATAGGAGCCTTACAGAGCGCCCAGGCAATGCTACAGGACATGAAATCCATCAAACACGAAATAGAAGTCGACATCGCCAAACTCGCAGAGCTAAAGGGAGAGAACGAAGAAATCCTCAAAAGAATTGAAACAGAGAGAAGGATCGTCGAGGATATCCTTACAAAAGGCAACCAAAGTAGAGGAAAAAACAAAGAAACTAAAGACAAAATATTAACCGAAATCGTAGAGGAACGCCTTCCAAAAAGCAATCAAGAAAGAAGAAAAGAAGCGGAAGACAAAATAATCACCGAAACCCTAAAGGAGTTCTTACCAAATATAATACAAACAGTCATGAACGACACACAGCCGAAACAGACAACAACGAGTAGGGACCAAACAGGCAGCTAGTGGTCCTTTTTAGGACCAGTCATCTCTAGGACTAGGAACGTGATACCAGCGAAGACGATAACACCCTATATACCCTAATATAACCGTTTGTAACCCTTCAATAGGTTTTGGTTGAACAAGGTATTACAGCAAAATAACAGACGCAAGGGGAAAAAAAATTAAGACCGGTCACCATTTCATCTCTCATATCAACAAAACCTACTTGTTCGTTAATATTTAAAAACAACTTACAAACCCATATTTTCACACTCAATCTTTCTAGTCACCCCTGACTTCAAACCTCCATTTACAAGTGTAAAGGAAATCTACGTGGTTACCTTAAATGAATTATGTTTTGTCTTGTCTAAACTAACCACACTGACGTCCTGCACTGTCTTAAAAAAAAAGACGAAGATTGATGCATTATGTGTTGTCATCCGTGTGCACTGAACGGGCATAGGATTATTGCCTTCAACGGCAAACGTCAAAGCCATCTGTAATGTCAACAGGAATGATAGATTTTGTCAATTCGTAGTTGAGATCCCAGCCTACTAGAACGCACGCAGTCTCCAACAACCTATGGGAATTACCACCACAATGTTAATAGTCCGTATTGTTCACAGACACGTAAATTCCACGCGTAGCTTGCTAAAGGTGAATACAAGGCATACAGGCCGCCATCACGCTGCGATGAAAGAATCTCGTTTATACTTATATGTTCAATTCTTCTTTATATCACTTTCGCCTGACTAATAGTCATAATTCTTTTCCCATATTTTCCCGGCAAAACAACACCATACTCCGAAAACATGAAATATTTACTGATTACTGTTGACAAAATCTCGCACCTGTCAACGATTCACTAAAACACGATACTAGTCTCGGTGATGTGTCCGTAATTTTAAGTCCCCATGGTAACAGAATTTCGGGTAGGTGTCAGTGCCTATTATCAACACTCACAGAGACTGCATGGAATAGGGAAATCTAACAATTCAACTATTCCAGAGTCTTGCTAGTTTTCTCAGATTTTCCATTACAATTCATAAAACCCTACAACTCAAGCTTTGTCACGAATCGTTCACTCCAAAACTCGTGCTTCATGCTCTGTTCACATTATTTTAGACAACAACAACTCACCCAATATTCCTAAGGGACATAATGAAAATTAGTCTCCCTTCGCAGAATAAGTCTACGATCCATATATTCTTATTCCCCTTTAAGTAATCCTATAGTGTATGCCCATGTGCGAAGGGTGTCAAGAACCAAACACAATTAGACACTTCCTGGTGGACTGCAAAAAATATGACCAGCAGAGGCAAAACATTAAGACATACTGTAGTAACAACACGGTAGAAATGAGTGTAGAAAATCTCATAGGCACTAAGACCCCATCAGAAATACAAAAGTTAATAAAACACTTTATTACAAAAACAAAAGCCAACTGTTGCGTCCTTTTTGGGTCCTTAACAGTAGTAAAGTAGACATGAGTCTGACTTCTGTTAAGAGGGTACGCATCAACATATGTGGTAAGAAAATTTTTATAATTTGAATTCATCGCGCACGGAAGCGCACATATTTGTGCGTAAGTATTTCTGCGTTTTGTTGCTAAACACTAGAGGACGTAGTGACCTCAGGGAGAGATGTAATGGCTGGTTTAGAAGTCAGTTGGTCTGTTCGTTCGAGCCCCAGATTGGGAGTAAACTTCTGTTGATTTCTTTTGGATACGGCCTTCCAAGTGGAAGCTATCGCCGTGAGATTTTCACAGTAAGTTTTGAATCAAATGAATATAAATGTATATGACGATTTTTCGTCATAATGTATCTAGTCAGTACATTCAGTTAGGATGTACTGAAATTGATTCAAGATAAAGGGAAGTTGTGGATCCAGCCTGTTATTCTTTCAAGTATGTGCCGCTTGAAAGAACTGTATTACTAAAGTAAATACAAAAGATAAAATATATTTATTCGCCGTCCTACGGAATTACGGCAAGATGTTGAGAGGTCAATCAAATTGTGGACTTAGGATTTAAAGTGCACTGATTACTATGATGCCTCAATTACAATGGTCGGATATCCTTTATGTATATTATTGATGAGGCCAATTTGAAGATGGGACTTTCTTTGATGAATTGCATACCTCATGACCATAAGATGTACGTCTGTCCTTGAAAGGTCAGCCGTTATAAAATTATAAGTCGTTCAAGCTCACAATCTAAATTTGCTGATCATCCATGAACATTGATGCTGCATTTACAATGTCCTGTCGTATGTATAATAATATGATTGTCATGAGACTACAGTTCTGAACAATGATATATATTACCATTGCTGCATGTTTATTAACCTGCTAACCGTCAAATGACAGAGGATGTGTAATCTGTCCGTCTCAACGTACGTCCAAGTTTATTGTTAAATAAACCGTATGTGTAAAGTAACCCAGGAGTTCCAGTGTGCTTCATTTGGCACTGGCATTTGTTGACGTGCCCCTGTTTATGTTCCTGTTGCCTGATTGCCACACAACGTAACTACATTCGCATATCAGCACAAAGTAGTAGTCATCTACCACCAAAAACACTACTACACCAACATATAAAAAATAAATAAATCAGGATGCGAGCCAGTAGTCTACATTGGTAAAAGACTTCCCCAGATAAATACGGATTAACCAACAACCCTCCAGTGAAACATAAAAACATATCAGTTTAGTCAATATCATATTTGGGTTAATAAAACAACATTGAACAATAACTCGTCAAAAGTCAAGGGCCAACCTAATATTTTCAATATACTTTTATATAAGCGCATAGAATGATTAAATGAAGGAAGTTTTTAGTAAAAATGGGTGCAATATCTTCCTCTGACAGTCCTCTATGCACGTTAAGCATAAAAACAACTCACCGACAACCATGGTGATCACGTGCAATTTGGTTTGCTGACCATAAATTTACATTTTTAATCTGTTTTTTCAAACTTCCGTACAACCAAACAGGTGAAGTAATCGTGCTGATTGACATTTCACGTGCAATGGCGACTTTTCGTAAACAGATTTCACTCTTAATTTGTTTTACAATCAGCAGACTTAGGGTAGTTTCAACACTTGCAAAAACCATGAAACCGAGAAGAAGTCTTGACACCTTAAAAAGAACGAGGGCTATAGCGTGGGTTGAAAGTGGTTTATCTGTCCGTAAGGCTGCTAGACGGCTTGCAGTGTCACACTCTACTATCCAAAGAATTTTTGAGAGATTCCAAGCCACAGGAAGTGTGGGGGATCGCCACCGGCCAGGTCGCCCTAGATGCACCAATAGACATGATGACCAGTACCTCTTGTTGTCCGCCCTGTGCCATCGAACAGTGACTTGTTCCACTCTAAGATGTCAGCTGAGACAAACTGTAAACGTTAATGTCAGTCAAAGCACCATTCGCAGACGTTTACATGAATTTGGACTGGCTACTCGACGTCCTGCAGTCAGAATCCCTCTTACTCCTGCTCATCGCAGAGCCCGTGTTGCTTGGTGTCGCGAGCATATCCGATGGACAAGGCAACAATGGAGTCAAGTTCTCTTCACTGATGAATCTCGCTTCACTGTGTCATTCAATGATGACAGGATTCGAGTTTGGAGACGACCAGGAGAGCGATTTACTGATGAGACAATTCGAGAGGTGGATCGTTATGGTAGGGGTTCTGTCATGGCCTGGGGAAGCTTCTACAGACACGGCAGGACCCCACTCTACATCATCCAAGGCAACTTGACCGGCCCAAGATACCAGAACGAAATCTTGAGACCAATTGTTCAGCCTGCTCTGGAGGCTATAGGTGGTAATGCCATCCTCCAAGATGATAACGCTCGACCCCATCGAGCTCGTGGGGTGAATGAGTTTATTCAGCAACATGGGATCATCAGGATGGCGTGGCCAGCTCATTCACCTGACCTTTCTCCGATTGAGCACCTCTGGGATGTCCTTGGTCGAAGATTGTCAACAAATCACCCCCTGCCAATGGATGTTGCGCAGCTGACTGCATTTCTGCTTCAGGAAGGGCAAGCTGTTCCTCAGGATACTCTTCGAACCCTTGTGGACTCGATGCGTCTACGCTGTCTTGAATGCCTTGCTCCAAACGGTGGTCATACCCGATTTTGAAATGTCTATTTGTCCAATATCTATTGTGTGACTTTTGAAAAGGTGGGTGACACACTTCACAGCTTCATTGCGTTTGAATGTGTGTTTCCATTTCTTTACGTGACATGTCAATTTGGTATTCAATAAATGCCGTTTTGACTGATACCAATTACGTTTATATCAGATTTGTTTTATTGTTTCAACCAAGGTTTTTCTACGTGGCCCTTGACTTTTGACGAGTAGTATATTTTAAAAAAACTTCCAAATCCATATTTTCACACTCAGTCTTTCTAGTCACCCCTGACTTCAAACCTCCATTTACAAGTGTAAAGGAAATCTACGTGGTTACCTTAAATGAATTATGTTTTGTCTTGTTAGATTTTCATTCAGATTAAACTCGAACCGTGGATGCTGATCTCGCTTCTCGGCCTTTTGGCTAAGATCAAAGTGACTTATCCAGGGCCGGGATCACACACAATTAACACATTAAACTCAATAAAGTCATTAACCCTCACTTTGAACCCCAGAATGGGCATTTTTTAAAAAAAACATGTTTTGTCTTGTATAAACTAACCACACTGACGTCGTGCACTGTCTTAAAAAAAAAAGACGAAGATTGATGCATTATGTGTTATCATCCGTGTGCACTAAACGGACATTGGATTATTGCCTTCAACGGCAAACTTCAAAGCCATCTGTTATGTCAACGTGTATGATAGATTTTGTCCATTCGTAGTTGAGATACCAGCCTACTAGAACGCACACAGTCTCCAACAACCTATGGGAATTACCACTACAATGTTAAAAGTCCGTATTGTTCACTCTTAAATTGTTTTTCCCATATTTTCCCAGCAAAACAACACCATACTCCGGAAATATAAAATATTTACTGATTACTGTTGACAAAATCTCGCACCTGTCAACGATTCACTAAAACACGATACTAGTCTCGGAGATGTGTCCGTAATTTTAAGTCCCCATGGTAACAGAATTTCGGGTAGGTGCCAGTGCGTCTTATCAACACTCACAGAGACTGCAGGAAATAGGGAAATCTAACCATTCATCAATTCCAGAGTCTTGCGTTTAAAGGATTAATAACAGCCTTAGATCATTTTTTTTCAACAATGTGAAATAAGCGTTTAGGTAAGAATACAACAACAAAAAACAAAAACAGAAAACAGAAAAAAAATGCATTACATTATGAACAATATAATAATTAAAAGAAATCAAGTCAAATCATCAAATCAACTGTTAAGATCATCCTATTGTATGGCCCTGAAACCTGAAAAACAAATGAAATGGAAACCAAATAGATTCTGACTTTCAGAAATGAATGCGTGTTCAGAATAGCATTTAAATGCTTTGACAAGATCACAAATGCGAAAAATGATGGAGCGTACCATACAAATACAGTGGAACAATATCTGAGGCGAAGATCCTGGCGGTGGATAGAACACATATTGTGAAAATCAGCTGGTTGCATTACAAGACAATTTTTGTTCTGGAGTTCGCAGGGTAAGAGAAATATGATGGGATCTAAAAAAGATGTGGAGAAGAGAACTGGAGAGGGACAAGATAGGGATAAAGATGTCATTGAAAGTCCGCGAACAGATGACATAGAAAATGAAGGCTTGGGGTGTCTTTGATTAAGGTCTGTGTTGTACAGAAAGCAAATAAGTAATGGCAATGATGATAAATGTAAGATCTCCTGATGCATTTAACATGTGCAATGTGAGAAATATCTTTAGCACAGTCTCTACATTAGGCAATAATACGCATACACCGTTGATAAGAGCTGTGCGAAGAGCTGTTGGTGGCTTAGATAAACTGGTCTGGAAAGGGATCGCTTTTTAAGTCTCAATCCTCCAAGTATTTTTCATATGTCTTCAATTTGCATGTCAGCTAGTCTTTGAACTTCATGTTTTGTTACTTTACAGTCAACACGGGGCGCTGGTATTGTCGAGGTCTGAAAAGATAACATTGAACAATTCAGTTATACTTCTGTTAGCTTCAGTTGCTTTTTTTCATATCATCAGCCATTTAATCACGCATTAAAAGTTTTCATACACATTTTCTCTGTCTTTGTTCATATTTATGAATTATTTGTAGGTTATGTCCGTCTTGGTGGACTACGCAGATTTAAAATACCAAAACACTTGTTTCCACATTCGGAACATCATTTCTTGCCCTAGTAATGATTGACTCTTGAGAATCAAACAAATCTTTAGTGATCGCTATCGCAGCATCATTTGATTGAAAATATTTACAGAATGTCAAGGTTGGTCCATAGTAGATACTGCTGTAGGGGCGTGAACTGTTAGAGAATTAACTATGTTAGGTCTTATCTTTATGAGGTAGGGCGATCAGTTTCCTTCTTTGCTGTCTTTGCCATCAACAGTGGAATCAGGTATCCATTTACAGCTGCGTAGGCTAGAGCGTGACACTACCAGATTTTGAACCTAGAACCTGGTGACCTTTCCACGACAAGCAAGAGTTTTAACCACTCTAAATCCGTACTTTAACTTAACTATTATCACCGGTGTCTCGCATTCTTCTTCAGAAATTTGAAAAACAGCATTTCTCACTTCACCGAAGCCTTTTTACAAAGCAAAAACCGCTTCTGAATCAACCGATTGGATGCTTACGATTGGCCAGAGATGGCCGTTTAGGTAACGGTTCCTTATTCATGGCAATGCAAGTTTTACGTACTTTCTTCCAGATATAAAAAAATTACAAATTACTCTGTGATAACAAAAATACTGACGATATAAGGATTTAATTTAAACAAACAACATTACATCTATATGACCGTTATTGAATAAAGGAAGGGAACTTGTCAACACCACTTCTCGATGCGGGACCTAGTACAGTGAAGTATCTAACTGTTGAGGATAGCTGAACGGTTTGGTTATCATATTGGTTTTATTTTCATTTTGATGGTCGCATCATCTTCTTCTTCTTTGATCCTTAGCCGCCGACCGTCAAAGCAGTCAGTGGCCATTACACCTGGTGGCGTCTTGAAGGGCAACAACAAATTGATTCCACTTTGTTCGGTCGGTGGCCATCCTTCGTACAGTGCCCCAACTCTGGTTCATTCTTTGCATTTCAGCCTCCACAGTCCTCCGCCAAGATGTTTTTGGTCGGCCTCTCTTTCGTTTTCCTTCAGGGGTCCATAGCATAGCTGTTCTTTTGATGGCATCGAGGTCTCTTCTGAGGACATGGCCAACCCAGCTCCAGCGTCTGCCAGCTATGATGGTGTGCATGTCCTCTTGCTTGCTCCGAGTAAGCAGATCTTG
This sequence comes from Oreohelix idahoensis, assembly GCA_024509875.1. Taxonomy (NCBI): domain Eukaryota; kingdom Metazoa; phylum Mollusca; class Gastropoda; order Stylommatophora; family Oreohelicidae; genus Oreohelix; species Oreohelix idahoensis. The sequence continues at coordinate 255,910 of JAMPIV010014810.1, forward strand.
GTTGGTGATGGTATTCGGCCAAAAGATTCGGTGAATTTTTCTTAGGCATGTTGTGTGAAAAGAGGACACTTTCGACATTTCCTTCTCTGTAACTCTCCAACATTCCGCACCATAGAGTAGCACAGAAAGCACACAGCTCTGATATAATCTTAATTTTGTGCTTGTGCTGTACTGAGAGGTCTTCCAGATGTTGTTTAGACTAAAAAAGGCTGTTCTTGCTTTGTTCATTCTGTTGTTGATGTCTTTGCTTGCTCCGCCGTCTGGTGTTACTATGCATCCTAGGTATGTGAAGGTGTCTGTCTGTTCCAGTTGTTGATTCCTTACTGATATGGGCTCAGGGTTGCTCACATTGAGCGTCATGACCTCTGTCTTCTTTAGATTGATGTTCAAGCCCACCTGCTGGCTGTACTTATTAAGTCTATCCGTTTTTTCCTGGATGTGTTGATGTGAATGTGCTAGTAGTGCAATGTCATCTGCATATTCCAGATCTTCCAAAGTAGAAAATGTAGTCCATCGTATTCCTCTTGGACTGCCCTCTGTTGTCTGGCGCATCACCCAGTCTATGACTGTTAAAAATAGAGTGGTTGATAAGGGGCATCCCTGTCATACTCCTGTCTTCACCTCAAAGGTTAGGTTGCTCTGCCCAACGCTACACGTAAAGTTGGCATATAGGCTTTTTATAATTGACACTATGCAGCTTGGAATTCCATAAGCCCTCAGTATTTTCCATAAACTGTCCCTATGTATACTGACAAAAGCCTTTTCAAAAAGTCGCACCATGCAGCACCACAACTAGTTAAGACTTCCAACGGTAAGCGTAAAGTGCTTACTGATGCGTTAAGCCAAGTAACGAATCAGTCGAGTTGCAGGCTCCGGCCTCAGCGGCAGTATTCGAATGTGTGACATAGCCACTATGGCAGTGTTCATGGAAAATGTGGCATAGCCACTGGAATGTGTATGACAGTATTGGTGTAGCCTTTGGGCTTATAGCAGTGTTTTATATAATGTGTGGCATAGTCCACTAATCTATGTGTTGATTCTTAACTCATATATTCAATCGTCAGTGTTCACAGAATAAGAAATGAATAAGGACTTTTGAGTCCCAGAGATATGTTGAAGCGTTATTGTGAAAACGCAGATCTACACGCGATAGTCTAGATAGAACGCGGTGTAGTGTAAAACGCTATTAAAAGCGATAATGGTAAATTATGGCGTGGACAGCAAAACTGAGAATATTTGATTTAGTCTGTGATTTTTGAAATAGACAAAATGTCTTAATACGAATGCAAAGCTAAAGATTTAGCATAGTTGTGACGTGATATTGTAGAGACAGTTTGAATAGAGCGGTATTCAACGGTTAATATGACCGCTCAGGGTCAAATAGATGAAAATTGAACATACTGGGATGTCATTACTTACTTTAAAATGGGAACCACGTATTTTATTCATGTTCCATACTGTGATATGTTCTTCGGATAATTAAATGGAAAAAAATCGTCCTCAGAAGACTTTGTGTTGGTTGATAAGTTTGATGAAATTTGCTTCAAGCAGTTTTAAAGTTTTGTCAGTTCGACAGTCAAGTATAAATATTAGTTTACACAAAATACCTTGTATATGAAAACGATAACGAACCCACGGTTGCGGCAAAATTAAATAGAGATAATCTAAGTGGGGCGTCAAGCTAAATGCTTAAAAAATAAAAGTTGGAATGATACTCAGTAGAAGTAGAGGAATAGAAAAATAAGACAATAGACATATAAATCAAACAACACAAAATAGAAACAGTAGGAACATCCAAATATGTCAGCATGACTCTAGACCAGTGGTGGCCAAGCTAAGGTTGGCCGAGAGCCAGATTATGGTAAAGGGTAACACCCGAGGGCCAGACCTATAAAATCCTTAAAAAATAACGTTCTATAATATATATATATATATATATATATATATATATATATATATATATATATATATATATATATATATATATATATATATATATATATATATATAATGAACCACGTACAGAAAGCAACGGCAAACTACTGTACTGCACATCTGCCAAGACATGTATACCAGTCTTCGAACTGAAATTACTGTTTAAAAAAATATAATGAATCTGATGTTTTAATTTGTTTTGTAATTTGTAATTTGACATGTAATTATTTATTTCAAACATACATTTGTGTGTTATTTCATTGTGAAGAGTGTGGCTTCAATCAACAATAAGAGGCCGACCAAAACAGGTTGGCGGGCCGGTCAAAACAGGTTGGCGGGCCGGATCTGGCCCGCGGGCCGTAGTTTGGCCACCGCTGCTCTAGACCAAAGATTTTCAGCAGGTATACCGCGGCACACTAGTGTGCTGGAGTTTGGGGGAAGGTCGAAAAGAAGCGAGAACACACTGAGGAATATTTTTTATGAGAATGAAAACAACAACAATTTTATTTATTTTGTTTTTTACTTTATTATAGCAAAGTTCCAAGAACTTCCGTCTCTATTTTTCCAAATCCAAAAATAACTCTGCAATGTACTTTTACCACCCCACATTTCACTCTTGTTAAACCACCAGTGTCGGTCCTCAATTAACTGTTGTTCAGATCAAGTATTTTATTCCGCGTGAGTTTGCACTAATGTATTTTTGTTTGTTATTTCTATTTCGTTTTAGTTATTTTGTTATTTCAGTATTAACACATTAACTACCGCAAGCCGCTGTCAGCGGCTCACAAAATAATCACTTTTGGACCGCAAGCCGCTCAGAGCGCCAATCTAATTTTAGTAATAAAACGAATGAAAAATGTACTGAAACACTCTCTGATCTGGTTCGAGATTTTAAGTTGCCACTGGAAAACAAATTCCGAAAGCATGGTTGTTGTAGAACACTGGAAAATTGATATTATGTTCATATTTAGGACTTATTAGACATGGACAGACTTCTAATTGAAAAACGTACGTTAAATGATGACAATGAATCACTTGTAGCTAGCACTAGTTCTGGTAGTATAACATATAGTACAGATAGTGTTAGTTCTAAAACCAACGTGCGCCATTGTCACATAATTGGTGCGCTCTCATTTCCGCTCCGGCAGTATTGAACTACCTTGCGAAATTTTGTGCACTCTTCGATGGTCGGCACATTTTATTTTTCCTACCTTCCGATCGTAGTTGGTATTTCTCTCTCGCTCCCCATCTATAATTTTGTTTCGTTTCTGAACAGAAACTCGTCCAACGGTCATTGTTTGCATTTTCACACTTCTATTCATGTCAAGTCAAGTCTTCGTGGCCCCGTCCTTATGTATTAGTGGTAATTGCTTAAGTGATGGCACAAGATGGGCCGTCAGGCATAAAGTGTTTGTCTACGGTTACGAAAATCGTTTTCGCCTAGACAGGTAAACTCGGGTGTGTCGCTTTTGTGTTTATACAAGCGATCAGGAGTGTCTGATCTGCGATTAGAATATCAGACAACAGACATTGCCTCTGATACAGCCACAGAACAATCTAGGAGTAACTGCCAAGCTGGTCCCGCGTTTCTACGTCAGTCCACTTCTACCCTCACTTTGTTCCAGAGATTAGTACCTTCACTGGTACCACCACCAACAACGATGGTAAAAGAATAGAAACGAAACGCTCTCCTGAGTATTGCGTTTCCCGTCACATACTTTTCTCTGTAAATAGCTAGCAATAAAGCAGTCACCAGTCCTTGCAGTGATGGTTCATGAAATCATCATTCTATATGATGAGGTTGCCAGCATCAAATGACTTGGAAATCCATTAGCACTTTTCACATATTAATTTTCACATGGTAATATATACATATTATTTCCCATGTTAGTAATGAAAAATATAGAATGTAAAATAACAACTTAAGCCAATCCTCGCTCACAGACGTTTCGCTCAGATGAATGAAGTTAAGGCACTTGATTAGGCCTCTTACACGTGTTCTTGGGGGTCGTTATTTTTATAAGATAATTCCCTCTATGGCTCCGTATGTTTCAGTTTCCTCAGCCTTCCTTATTAAAATGGTTTTCCTGGGCTATGTGTCCTTCAAGATTGTTCCACAAAGTCCGGTCTGATCAATGGAAATTCTGAATTCTAACTTCTGGCAAGTCTGGTTGTGTCTTGGCAAGCGTGAATCTCACAGTGTCGTAACTCTGAAACTTGTCAGGTTATACTCCTGTCCTGCCCCCGCATCTGTTTGTTATGCAGCTGCTCAGGGATCCAATCATTTCAAACAAAAATGTTGAGTGGGGTAATTTTAAAATACTCCGACATGGATTAATTTTGCGCGTGATGCAGAGATCATGTCTTCCGTATATGGCAATCAAACCTTCGATGCCTTGTGTACCAACTCACAAACACATCGGTAAACTCTCTCAGCAATGTGTGTAAGATGTAACATCTTATTACTTTCTAAAATAATCTTGTCATAACAAGTCGAACAGGAAACTATTAGGTCGTCATTTTCTGTCCAAAATGTGTCACTCAGACAAGTAATCTCTTATCTATCGCGTACCTGGCCATATGAAACAAAACTACGCGAAGACTGAGCAGGCCCATATTGGTTTACCTGCGCTTAATTTCAGCAAAGCTGTGAAACACCCAACTAATGTGATACATTATCACCCACAAGGAGTATCAAATGGTTTTGACAATATTATCTCAGCCGCTCCTGCAAATTTTTAGGGAAGTGGTGGGTAACAAACAGACGTGATGACTTATCTCTGAGAGGGGTGTAAGAAGGAAAATACTAAATATCTGCTACAATGCAAAGAAAGAACGAGGGTGCCGGTGACTGAACACGTAAATAATTAATACAACAAATGTCCAGGATAAGGTCGTAGTGAACAAGAGAGCGACAAGAGAACGACCAAGAAGTCATTTTGTGACAATATGTAGATTTAAACTGAAACAGTGAAAGAGTCGAGTCAGAGTTGAGAACTAGCCAGATCGTCTTCTTGTGCGGTACGCGTCCTCGTATAATACGCCAGTGAGGTAGAGGGTTTGATATTGCATATGTTGCGTCTGGGCCAAGAGAACTAATGACATAGAGGTATGCTTACAAATGAGTACATTTTTATAATACTTAGGAGTTAATGATATTAGACGTTTTACGCTTAGGCGTTAATCCTTTTTAGGGTTTGTCTATCTATAGTTTGATAGAAGCTGATTTGTGATTTATGTGTTTTCTACTGTCGAATTGCGCTGTATACAAGTGTGTACTTATTAGTAATATTACTATTTGTGTAGTGTTAAAGTTATATTGCATTCTTGTGAGCTGTAAGTGTGGTTAATTTTACATCAGTGATTATTGTGAGAGAAGATTAGCATAGGTCGTTAAAGCTTGTGAATTGTAATTTAAAAGTGAACGTTCGGAATTTGAAATTATTTTGATTAAATGCAGGCAGAGAAAACCCGTTCTACAGTTTAAAGTGTCGTTTACAAGATTTTGAAATATCCGACAATTGATTGACTTTGTACTTTATTGCTAAGGAACCCTAAATAAAACTTGTTTAGAGTGGGTATTTTTTTTTTAATGCACAGAAGTTTTTTTTTGTTTTTTTTTTTTGTCAAGAGGCATATAATCTATCAACCGATCTTCATGCAGTTAGTCAAGGTTAAATAACCAGAGAAGTATATTGCTAATATAAAAGATAGGGAAAAAGATAGTGAGAGAGCAAGTATTCTTCTTCAATCGCTCTCTGTAACCATGTATACTTCTTCTTTTCTGTGCAGTTTATTAGTCATGCTAAATTTGCAGGCTATCGCTAGGACGAAGCTCAGTCTTATCTGGGTCCTTACGTCACCCCACAACTTCTGCCTCAGTTCCGCACCCTCAAGCCAGTTTTGGCGTCGTAGATTATTGTGGGTTGGGCAGCAGCAGTTTCGGAGAATTTGTTTAGGAGTTTGGATTCTAGTCCCACATGGGCATTCATTAGCGTGCGATATTCTGAGGCGATAGTTGTGGCCTGGTAATCTGCAGTGGCCAGTTCTCACGCAGAAAAGGGTGGTCTGCGAGTGCCTATAAAGCTGGTGGATTAGATCGGATCTATTGTCCAAATCTATTTCTTCCATCCGTTTGCAGTTGCACTAGTTATGGATGATGGTTTTTGCTTCTCGATAGGGTAATGGGTGACTGAATCACTCCGATTTACCATTAAAAAAGATAAAGGATACCGTTACACGAATACTGATGTATATTGGGAATACGGTGTTAGGCCCGCATTTTCTTGACCATCGGAACTACGGGTAGTGTGGTCAGTGTCACGCCGGCCGCCTTAACCTTCCCAGACATGTTCTGGTACCCAATTCATGATGCTAGATCGACCCCGAAGCCGTTTGCGGTCTAATAAAATCCCACCTCAACTGAGTATCGAACCATGGACCACCGAGCTAGGAAGCCAGTGCACTAACCACTGCGCTACCGCGGCTCCTAATTTACCATTAGCTCTAGACAAAACATTAGCTCGCTCATTCCCAGTGAGTCTGCGATGGTTAAGGTTCTTTCGATAATATTAAGCTCAGATCTGACTTACTTACTTACTTAGTCGTTCCTCTTCTAATCGTGAGATGTAGAGGTTTGTAAGAGAGAGCGCCATACTATTCTATCAGCTGTCTTCCTCCTGGCTTGGTTCCATTCTAGTCCTCGGTTCCTTCAATGATTGTCTAATATTGTCCTCCCAGCGGACTTTGGGTCGTCCTGGAGGTCTGGATCCCTGGCTCTTAGTTTCCTATGCTTGCCGTGGTAGCCGATCTTCTCCCGTTCTGCAGACACGGCCAAACCATCTCAGTTGGGACTGTTCTACTTGGGTCTGCAGGGGTTGGGTTGTTAGGGTTTTTAGGTCTGGTTGCAGACCATGTCTCTTCTTGTTACTTCAATCACCTTCCTTAGATACCTCATTTCTGAGGTTTGGATCTGGCTGTTGTTGGTTGTAATCAATGCTCATGACTCGCATCCATACGTCAAGACTGGGACATAGGTGGAGCGGTATACAGCCATCTTCGTCTTCTTGCCAACTTCTCTTTTGCTGAGGAATCCTTGATTTATAGCTTGAATAAGACTCCCAGCTGCTGGTCTTCGGGTAGCCAACTCTTCTTTGATGCTTCATTTCCGGTCTATAACATCTCCACAGTATTTAAAGTGGTCGACCTGGTCCAGGACCTGTTCTCCCAGCTTAATCGTATGTCTTCTGTCCTCTCGTGATATCACATGGTTTTTGTTTTCGAGCTGCTTATGATCATCCCTCTCTTCTCCAGCTCTTCTTTCCAGACTTGCAGGTTGGGTTGAAGGTGTGCCTCCGTCTTAGCAATCAGAGCAACATCATCAGCAAATGCCTGCTCTGAATCACAGAACTGTCTCATCTTCCAGTACCCCACTGAATACTTTCCTGTCCTCTCCTTACATGCCTTGATGAGTATGAAAAGATAAAATGACAGAATATCACATTGTCTTACAGCAGTGGTGGTCCAGAATTCTTCTGACCTATGGTTTGCCGTCCTCACATAATTTCTGCAAAACACGTAGAAGCTTTGTATAGCATGAATCAGAGGTGATGGAATGTTCTTTCTTGCCAAACAGTCCCAGAGTTTGTTCCAGGGAAATTATCAAATACCTTTTCCAGATCTGAGAAGCAAAGTTGGATCTCACTCTTATTCTCAAGATCCTTTGCACTCAACTGTCTGAGTGTGAAGATTAGGTCTTGAGTACTTCGATTTGCTCGGAAGCCACACTGAACCTCATTCATTTGTGGCTCAGCTAGGTGTCTGAGTCTCTGCTCCAGGATTCTAGAGTAGATTTTACCAGGGACACTGAGAAGGGATATGCCTACATGGTTTCCACATTGTCGGTTGTCACCCTTTTTGAAAATCGGTGTTATTATGGCAATCTCCCAACCCTTTGGTATGGTCTTGTTGCACCAAGCTGCCTGTAGGACCCTTAGGAGTAATAGGTCGCCTGCTGCTCCGACGTACTTAACCATTTCTGGTGTTATGCCATCATGTCCTGCTGCTTTGCCCATCTTGATTTTCTCCAGTGCTGCCTTCAGTTCTACCACCTTTATGTCATCTTCATAACCATTGGTTTCCTCTTCTGTGCCAGTGGTTATCATTTCTGATGGTTGACCTTGCTCACCATCCAGAAGTTCTGAAAAATATTCTTTCCATTACTTCTTTAGGGGCAGTAAGTAATTTGCATTGCTTGTCCTTTATAAATTTAAGAGGGCACTGTTTTTTTCTTCCTCGTATTCTTTAGGGTCTTATAGAATAATTTCTGGTTTTCCTGCGCACCGTTTCCTAGCTTTTCTCCAAATTCTTCCCAGGACTTCTGGTTTGCTACTAGCACCTTGTTCTTTGCTTCTGTTCTGAGTATCACATATTCTCTATATTCCTCTGTTTTTCCTGCTTTGTTTTTAGCTCCTTAGCATTTTTAATGCCTTTTTCTTCTCTCTTATTTTCTCTTTAACCTCATCTTTCCACCAAGGTGTCCTCTTTCTCTTGTTCCCAAGTTGAACTTCACCACATGCTACTGTTGCTGCTGTCTTTATGATGTCCTTGAATGTCAGCCAGAGTGTTTCCAGGTCACCAATTTGTTGTTCTGTGTTTCTCAGTGCTGTCGCAATAAGCCCCTGATTTCTGGTCTTCACTTCTGGCTCTCTCAGCTTGTAGGTCTGAATGCTCGTTTCCCCTGTTTGTTTACTTAGCTTCTTGCGTGAAGTTAGGCAGTCCCTAGGCCAAGTAACTCTTTCAGTTGTTCTTTTAATTGTTAAAAAGTAGTGGTCACTTCCGATCTCTGGCCTCCTCCAGACTCTAGCATCCCGGACATATCTGAATGAGCTCTTCCTAACTATGGCATAGTCGATCACTGACTTCTCATTCTTTGTTGGTTCACACCTATTGTATACATGTATGCGCTTATGGGGGAACTTTGTGTTTGTAATGACCAGATTCTGCTCACTGTAGAATCTAAGGAGTCTCTTTCCTTTGTCATTAAGAGTAGGTTCTCCATATCTTCCGATAACTCCACCCCATCTAGCATGGTCATTTCCAACTCTGGCATTGAAATCTCCGAGCATGATAATTTCGTGTAGACAGTCGTCCACTGGCCTTTGAAGCAGCTCGAAGAATTCATCCTTGACCTCTGCTCGCTCATCTTCATTTGGTCCATACACAATGACAAGGTTGACTATGGTTTCTCCTTCTTTCAGTATTAGGACCATAATGCGCTCCGAGACACAGTTCCATCCCTTGATTTTTTTCCATGTGGTTCTTGGCCACAATACAAACCACACTCCCTTTAGCTCTTTCAGATGTGGAGACACCACTCTAGAGCAGCGTGTCGCCATTGAGATCCATAACTCCTTGTCCTTTTTTCTTTGTTTCTGTTAAAGCCAGGATTTATAATTTGGCTTTCCTCATCTCTTCCACCAGCTTCTCTTCTTTCCCATTCATAGTTCTTGTGTTCCATGTTCCGTAAGTCGTAGTCCGTAGTCCGTTCCAGTTCGTCGCCTTTAGAATCAGTCCTGTTTTTTCTCTTATGTTTCGCGTAATCTGGTTTTTAAGACAAACAGGTGATTGACCTGTTGTGCCTTTGAATGATGGAGGGACTGCTTCCTTGCGGCCTCCATGTAGGCCGCCCTCCTTCTTTTTTTCAGCCGGACTTGGGACTGGCTTAGGCGGAGTTCAGATCTGACTTCATGCAGCTTATTTCCATTTCTGATGTTCTGTACTGATTTCAGTAATCATCAGTAATCATCTGTAGTCTGTTTTTGCTGGTCCGATCTGGTGAGGATTCTCATCACCTGGAGTAGTGCCATTAGAATCCATCCAGAAGTTGGAAGAGATTTTACCAGTTGGGAAATTCGTATGGATAATCTTCCCATTGGCGTATCTTTATATAACCACATCTATCTTTCTTATAACGTTGGCAGTCAACCTCAGGCTTCTCTCATTGCCATTGTTTTGTTCAGTCACAAACGTTGGTGGTGGCCATAGGGATGATTTTCTTCTGAAGAGAGTCGGCATTTTTGGAGGACATGTTCTACTGTTTTCTTATCTTCCCAAGTGGACACGTTATTGTTGTCACAATATTGGTCGTTCTCCTTTTCTCATTTTCTTTCTCTGCCACTATCTATTTATTTCTGCATTTTACGCACATAAAATTGTGCCCAGCCAGTCCTTAGATTTGGGTACCTTTTTTCCTTAATGCGATAGTGTCATTTCATGGCTAATTGACCCCCGCCTGGAAGGTCAATTGTATTGCCGAGCGAGTGAACTTAGACAAGCAAGATACGATGGTCGTAAAATGATTGTTGACTTTTACGTAACTCATTTCCGCCCACCCAGAGATAGAGATTAAACACATGTGGTGATGACAGCTCATAGTCCATTATCGAAACTGCTGACAGATTAGACACAATAATGATGTAAGAAACTTCCGGACAGGATTGTTTGACCAAGTTGTTGCAGGGGGATTGCGAATTTAAATATTACCTAGATTAAACTGACATGGAAACTCCTACTTATACGAAAAACTGACCGTTAGAATTTTACAAACGCATGAGTCATGCAGAAAATTCCAAGAGAAAAGTCATCATAACACAAACTTTTGAATGTTTTGGCTGGTATTTGAGGCGCAGATAGACATTTACGTTGATTGGAAGCTTTGTTGGAAACGTCAAGTGTGAGCGTGGGCCGGAAAACTGCAATATGACGTAGAACATTTAGACATGTGGCACTGCATTCCAGAATCGTCAAATCAGTCAGCTCGATCTGAAGCCAGGGAAGAGCAGACGTTAGGATTCTAAACTTATAGGAACAGAAAACAAGTATTGGAGCACCTTTTGAATAACACAATAGGGAAACTCCACTTTTTAATACGGACACCGGACTCCTACAGGACTTGCTTACAAAGTCACAGAGGGATTCTATAATAGAAATAATCCCCCAGACGTGTGTTCGAGGCATCTTTATCAAGTTGCCAGAAGTCTAGTTCCCAGCTACTTTGAGTTGGTGGTACGGATCGAACAGACCATTTGAGTTACTACTTTACGATGCCAGCTGTATTATTAATCTGTGGTTCAAACCTTGCGATCGACACGAGAAACCTTCATTCACCGGGATGTGAAGATACCTGCCTTGACTAGGAGAAGTGACCTCGCCACAGAGACGAATTGACTGCAACAGGAGCGTTAGCCCTTTGGAGTTTTGACAGCTAAATGGCACTACTAGCAGGCCATAAAGGAAGTCTATTTTTTTTTTAAATTAAGCCTACTAAAACCGGTCTAATTTCCATGATGCGAACTATCTTTTTATTAATCACCAGTTCATTTTTTATTTACATTTGTTCCACAGTAATTTATCCTTAAATTTTGTTTTCGTTTTTTTTTTTTTTTTTTTTTTTTTTTTTATTTTTTTTTTTTTTTATTCATTGTTGATTTAGTTATTACTGACAGAAGTGCACACGAATGAGTCAGCATCTTTAATATATCTGTATATACATCTATAGAGCCAATAATAATAAGAATTTTAATGTTATTCAGTTGGGGACTTGAACGAGCTAAATTACATTATATAATACTTCTTCATAAAAGTTGTCGGGCAGATAAAAGTTAACTTTGCTACGACACATTCCGCATTGTTCCTGACTTCTGAAATATCTTGTAAAGACTCTCTCGAGGTAGAATCACCATCATCCTTCTATCTGTATCTCTGCCATGAGTAATCTTGTGCAAAGGTAGATATCTTTGAAGACCCGCTTTAGATACTCTAGGTTTTGGCCATTGCTGGGCCATCACTGCAGAGCAAAGGGGAAACAGCCCGAGACAGGAGACAAGTAATGACTAAACGCCCGGACCCACTTCATTCTTGCTCCTCGCTTGGATCAAATGAGCAAGAAATATACATTCGTTCTGAATGGAAGTTTTGTCGGAAACACCATGCGGACGCTTGGAGCGAAAAGTGAAATATAACCTAGCAAATTCGGAGGCAAATGCATACTGCATTACAAAATGAAAGCTGCAACTCCAAGAGCCAAAGAGAATAAGACAGGATTCCAAATTGCAATACCGGACAAATTATTTGGGCATCTTCGAGACTCAAGGGGAAAACTCGACTTTATAAATACAAAGACTGGAGACCTAGGAATCAGAGCACGCGTCATAAGAGGGATTTTAAAATTACCCCAGACCAAGTGTTCGACGCATCTAAGCAAGTTGCGGTGTCTATTCTAAAACTGTGCTCGGAGCTTGTATTTCCCAAATTAGGGGAAGTTGTATCATATATTTTACAATTTGAAATTGACATTTTTGTACTTGCTAGTGGTTGATCAAATTCATACGAGGCTGGCAACCTCAGCATATGAAAATATTATTTTCATAAACCACCACAGCAAGCGCTGGTGATTGCTCAGAATAGTTCTCACAGGGAACCAAAAGCAGAGGTCACCGCAGACTCCGAATGGAGCAATGAGCATCACCTCCTTGTGCAAATGGCAGCTTCTACCTCTCAGGTTGCTGAATTTATGCTCAGTGCCTCCACCGCTCTCGTGCACGCATCTTTGAACCTCAGCTGCTGTCACCCAACTGTTCTTTTGCCATCTGCCAGTTGTCCGTAGAAGATATCTTTTGGGATGTGACCATATTTCATGAGGCGGACAGGACCACGCCAGCGTAGTCTGCGCTAGCTAAGCAGTATATACATGCTTTGAAGCTCAGCACGTCACAACCCCTCGACATTAATCTCTGTGTCTTTCCACAAAATACCGAGAAGGTGGCGTAGACACCGTAGATAGAAGGCATTGAGCCTTCTTTCTTGCTTGTCATAGGTTGTTCATGTCTCGCTGCCATATAGAAGTATGCTGGTGACTAAGGCGTTATATACGCAGCTTTGGTTTTCGTTGTGAGTTTAAAGTTCCCCAAACACGCGTTGTGAGGCGGGCTAATGTAGCTGCGGTTTTGTCAATGCGGCTGTCAATTTCTGTGTTCAGAGAGAGAGTTTGTTGTTGATTGTAAACCCAGGTATGTGAAGTGATGCACCACTGTCATTTCATGGTTATCGATAATAATAACTGGTGCAACATCCACATCCTGACCCGGCACATTTGTTGTCTTTAGACTTATTGTGTGGCCGAAGTCCTTGCATGCTCGGGTGAAGCAATTCATCAAGCTCTGAAGCTCCTGTTGACTTTGAGTAACAAGGCTCTTATAGTGACCCGACTGATTTTTTTTGTTTGCCTTTAGCCTTGCAAGGTTAATCAGTCGGCCATCTGACCTAGTGTGAAGGCATATTCCTTCAGTTGTATCTCTGAACGCATGTTTCAAGAGCAAAGCAAATAAGATCCCGAAGAGAATCGGAGCCAGGACACAGCGTTGTTTAACATCACTGCGTATGTCAAAGGTCGGTGATGTGCTTCCAGCATATTGGACTGTTGCCTTCATGTCTTCATGGAATGCCTTTATCATTTCCAGCAATTTAGTGGGGGCCGCCTTTTTTCATGAGGATATTGAAGAGTCCTTCCCTGCCTAATCAGGTCAAATGCCTTTGTGAGGTCTATAAAGGTGATACATAAAGGCCTTTTCTGCTCTCTTGAATTGAAGTACATCCTCTGTAAATTTGCAGTATTCATCACTCTTACGATGACCCAATTATCGTTCGCCACTGGTCATCTATTACAAATCAAAAAAACTTTCTATTGCTGTATTCAATCAAACATTGAAAGGTGTTGTTATATTGTTGTGCATGACACGACGTCGAGGGTCACTGATTACACAATACCATATACACAGCTCTTTGCTATATCTCCTGTCATTGTCACCATTCCCCTTACTAGAAAATAAATATTGTCACATTAGATACAACCTTTAAAACTAGAAAAATAGCGCAGAAAATTACATTGTTTCGATCCTTATGAAGCATGGAACCACCACTGCAAATGGCTACTTCGAGGAAGCACACCCCAAAAGACACTTTTGCAGGGGTGGTATCTATAGCAATTTATTTTACATCATGATGTTTCTAGGCCCGTGCACAACCTCCTGTTTGTCGCCATTTACGACATGCCTGGCTGAGCAGTAATAATATTCTTCCTTTGTCTCCTCAGAGACCCCACGTGACGTACATGGGGCTATAGCACAGTATAACAGCTCTGAATTTTTTTTTTCACGTATTGGGAGTCCCTCAAGTTGCGAGATCAAATTTGAGCTCACACGAGCGCGCGTTAAACTGCCCTAGTTTTGTGTACGTCTGTGTCTTTGTGTTCTTTGTTCTACCTGTTTCTATAACGTAAATAAAAATATTTCGAAATAAAAATATTTAAAAGGAAGAAAGAAAGAAAAACCAGAAAACTTATTATTCCATATGTGTTTTAATTTTTTTATTTATTATTTTTTATGGCTGTGTTATATTTTGACAAATGGCTCAAAATTAGTTCAGGAATCTTACGATCAATTTTTTAAGTAGCTTCTCGGGTTTTCCGCTAAGCAAATCTATTAAACAGAATTATTTGTCTCTGTAAAATGTTTGCCTCCTTCACTCATCGCTCCATTCTTTCTTTCATAGATCACGCCTGATTGCCCCTGGGGGAAAATACGAGAAATAGCATCCCAGTTTGTGAGACAAAATTAATACTACAGTGATTTTATAACATGCATAGTTAAAATAACGCAGTTGGGTCTAAGTATTATACTTAGCACTTGTAAGTACTTAAAACAATCTGCCACGTTCTTGTTCACAACTCAATGCAAAATGTATGAATATTATACATTTATTACGTTTATATGACATGACAAGAAGTAAATTAAACATGAAGTGTTTTACGGTAATTTCCAAATTGTTAAAATGAACTGCGAATGTTACAGCTGATAAAATAGTTTTAACTTTTACATTACCAACGGCTAAAATCTATCAGGTAAAAAGAAGCTTTATTTGACTACTTAATCCACATCATTTATTTAAAAATTTAGAACTTGAAGCGAGAGTGTAAGTTAAAGAAAAAAATAGAACAGACAATTAATACAGCTATAGAACTTTTATAAAACCCTCAGTAAACAAAGAACGTATATACAATTTAAGACACAGATTCTATCTAGGTAATAACGGCTGCAAGATACAAACGTACTACATAAATCTCCTGTCAAGATAACAACGACTGCAAGATACAAAAGTACTACATACATCTCCTGTCTAGGTAACAACGGCTGCAAGATACAAACTCACTACATACATCTCCTGTCTAGATAATAACGGCTGCAAGATACAAACTTACTACAAACGTCTCCTGTCTAGGTAACAACGGCTGCAAGATACAAACTTACTACATACATCTTCTGTCTTGGAAACGACGGCTCCAAGATACAAATTTACTACACACATCTCCTGTCTAGGTAACTACGGCTGCAAGATACAAAATTACTACATACATCTCCTATCTAGGAAACGACGGCTGCAAGATACAAACTTATTACACACATCTCCTGTCTAGGAAACGACGGCTGCAAGATACATACTTACTACATACATCTCCTGTCTAGATAACAACGGCTGCAAGATACAATAGTACTACATACATCTCCTGTCTAGATAACAACGGCTACAAGATACAATAGTACTACATACATCTCCTGTCTAGATAACAACGGCTGCAAGATACAATAGTACTACATACATCTCCTGTCTAGATAACAAAGGCTACAAGATACAAATTTACTACACACATCTCCTGTCTAGGAAACAACGGCTGAAAGATACAATAATACTACATACATCTCCTGTCTTTGGTAACGTACCACAACGGCTGGCTTACTGCAAGATACACAACACTACATACATCTCCTGTCTAGGAAACAAGATAACAATCTCCGTCTAGGAAACAACGGCTGCAAGATACAATAGTACTACATACATCTCCTGTCTAGATAACAACGGCTGCAAGATACAATAGTACTACACACATCTCCTGTCTTTGGTAACGACGGCTGCAGAAACAAAAACAATAATGAGTAATACGACAAAAAATGGTGTCATCTTCCGTGGCCTGGTCACAGATGAACAGTACGCCATCATTATGGAATACTACGCTGAAGTTGGAACAGTGTTTTCGTTGATTGGCATTATATCAAACATCATCAACATCAGAACTTTTATTGTAATGGGCCTCGGTGATGGCATCACTGTATCTTTTCTTGCATTAGCCATCTTTGATTTGTCCTACCTCATTGTTTCTTTAGCACTTGGAATTTCTGTATCCTTTGGTGTCACTGAGCTGAGAACTGCGACAAGGTTTCCTATCGATCCACCTTCCATATCCATAATGTTAGCTAATATTATGTATCTCCTTCAGGTGAACAACGTACTGCTCACAACCTTTCTAGCTATTGCGCGCTGCATGTGTGTAGCTAAACCGCTCCAATTTAAGAATTCTTTCACTCGAAGGAGAACTATTTACGTCGTTACTGGATTCACCATTTTTGCTGTGGTTATCTACACACCAGTTCTCGCAAATATGGGGATAGTTCCACAATTTGACAAAATGACCAACTCGACCAGGCCTATTTTGTGGGTTTCGGCTAACAGAGAGACTATAAAAGTCATTGTTTATATGGTGATGGACATGGTGTTACCTTGTACTACACAGGTCATAATTGTAATATGTATCATCATTATGGCCAGCAGTCTTCGCGTCGCTTCAAGGTTTAGACAAACTTCAGTAATGACTTCTGAAAAGGTCAGCGATAAAGGCAGCGAAAGAAATACTTCTAGTGAAAAGGACAAAGGGGCAAATTCAGGTGTTGTGAACCATTTCACCAACAAATTATCTGGCAAAGACCTTCGAGTAGTCCAACAGGTAGTTCTAATATCTCTAGTTTACGTCATATGTAACACACCAAAGATTCTATTTAGTACTGTTGGAGCAATTGAACCAGAGTTTTCTATTGGTAGACGGTACAGTAATTTGTATCTGAGTGTCGGTGTTCTCAGAAAACATTTTGAAGCTTTCAACGCTGCAATTAACACTGTCATATACTATAGATATAATACCAAATTTAGGACGTCCCTACGTTGTTGAGTAAGCCTTAATTCATCGTTTAGGACAGAAGTTAGCGAAAAGTTTACATTTTATTTGGTATCAGTTTTGTGATGTGTTATGAGATCTAACAGCAGTGATTAGTTTCACCCTCGGTATACATTTTCGTAATTTTGGCATGGGCATAGGGAAGGAGTTGGGGCACTGTCCGGAGGATGGCCACCGACCGAGCAAAGTGGAATCAATTTGTTGTTACCCTACAAGACGCCACCAGGCGTGATGGCCACTGACTGCTTTGACGGTCGGCGGCTAAGGATCAAAGAAGAAGAAAGAAAAGAAATAGGGAAGGAGTTTTCTTTAGTAAATACTATAAATAGCATTACCCATCAGGAACTGCCCTTCAACTCCCATTGGCCTTCATTATGTTCACTCCAACCCTTCCTAGCTGTGCCATCGGTCCAATGTTTTCCATTTCCTCGTTAGCTCTTTTAAGTCTGTCTCCATTTCTATTCTGTGTACGTTTTTCTTTCGTCGTCTGTTTCTCTTGCCCTGGTAATTCCAGACCAAATACTGTCTTAATGTTGGCAATGCATATCCAATCTAATGATAACTGTTTGCAACCTCGCAATAAGTTTCCGTTCATGTTTAATGTCTTCCCAGCATTTCCACATTGGTTTCTCAATGTTTGAGACCCTGGCTGTCAGGGAAATTTATCCTCTTCTCCGCAGTGATGGTGAAACAATGGCCAAAATTCAGAGCATCTACTGAAGGTCTTCAAAAGTATCTACCATTCGCTCGAGATTACTCTTGGCAGAGAGGTAAATAAAAGAATGATGCTTCTATTCTGTGGAACCTCGTAGAAATTTAAGAAATCAAGCACCACAGCTGAGATCATCTAAGCTGCTTTGCGAACTTATTATCTTTTAAGACCTTCGATGAAGAAAAGAGAATTTTGCTCGTTTGATGAGCCCCCAACTGAATTAATTTAGTAAAATGTTACTTTAATAGGTCTGTTTATGTGTATTTTAAAAACATGAATGACACATACGGGTACAGATGACTCAAAAGGATTAAATCAACTGTAATGTTGTATATACAGATAACAATTGTAATAATCAATTATAGTTAACAAGGTTTAAAAAAAATAAAGATGTGATGAATAAAAGTTTGCCTTTCCTGTCATTCCACTATCCCATCTGCCTCAGAATTTTACCCTCTCTGAGCATTAATGTTAATCCCAGTGAGCGGAAAACACCAATAGCATTTAAATAAAAACAAGTTTACATACACATATGCACTTGTTAAAACGTTAATTTAATAATTGTGTACATCATTTTTGTCATCATCCACTTCCTGCTCCATATGGAGCTTGAGACTACCTATGCTTTTGGTTCTTAGTGAGAAACCCGCACGAATCGGTCACCAGCTCTTGCAGTGGTGGATCATGAAACCATCATTCCACATGCTGAGGCTGCTAACCTCGAATGAACTTGGACATCCACCTGCAATTTTCACATGTTATTATGCATAGTATAGAGCTATAAAAAGTACAACTTACCCCAAAAAACTTTAAAGAGATATAGATTATTTGCTCAGATCAATAGTGTCGGGCAACTTGATTAAGATGCCTCTTACAGGTGGGATAGGGTATAACTCTTAAATAGAATACCACAACGACTTTTTATTCAGGTTCCTAGGATTCCGGGCTATCCGTAGTAGAAAAGATAGAGTTTTCTTACTAAGTCCAGCTGATCATCAAATACATTTTCAGGTCCTTTAAGTTAGAATCCTGATTCTATTCTTTATCATGGCTTGTCTGAACTGTCTACTTGACGAGCTAAAATAGCAGTGAAGTAATCTTAAAATGTTGTGGATTTTAGGGGCATTTCTCGCCCATGCTCCCAGATTGCTACGTAGAGATGAAGTCCAATCAGAGACAGTATTTAATAATATTTTCATGCCAGGTCAACCATATTAAAGAGTCTGACATTCGTAGAGGTTTTTCCCCCACCCCTCTCATGAAAAATTCCAGCGTGACACATAAGATGTGTTTTTTTTAAAGGTATTGTCTCTTCTGTTGGTACTGATCATTTTTAACGCTCGCTACTTCATAGATACAGCATTGATAATATCTTCCCAGATTGTCAACTTATCGTAATTATCCAACACAGCAAATCTGAGCAGAAGCGTTTACGTCGTTTCGCGTGCCTCAATATCCCATTTGTTATCTTGAAACTGTTTGCTTCAACTAATTTCATCTGCCGGAAGCATTACATCATTGTTCGTGCCTTAATCGGGAACCAGACTGACATTTTCCTACACGTCATGCGCAAACTATCAACTTATCATGCAACAACCTGGGTTGTGGAAATTATTGTGCTGACCATGTCTCCAACTCAAGGTTCGATATTCATCTTCCTAGATATAAGGTCAGAGTTAGCTATAGGATGCTAGTGATAAATAATAAATAGTGACAATTCCACTCCTACGCTTAATCCGTGCGCCTTACTGATTAGTCGGAAGTGTGTTACACAATCGTACACCAACACTTCACTCTACACCACCACGAGCCAACATGGTTTTAAACTCAGGCCAGTGATCAAAATAATTAGTACTGACTGGAGTATTAGGTCACAACCTGGCATGAACTGAAGGAAGAAAGCGTAAACAATGAATGGTAGAATTTTTTTAGCACGTAGAATGAGAGAGAGATTAATAATGGTAGAGAAGAGAGAAGATTCAAAACAAAGAGAACGTACAATTCTGTGACACTGGCAATAGGACTGTCTTAAGAGTTAGAGATTCATTTTCCTGCATTGGTCTTGATAATTTTTTTACTGCCAGATAGCTCACGACGAATTAAAGCAGCTCCTTTGTTTTAATATAGAGTGTTCATTTAACTTACTGTGTATCTAACTTTATGTATGTTATTGTTACTGCATATCAGAAACGATGTCATTGCACTCCGGGCAAACTCATAGGTGCTCAATCTCCCTCAGCAAATGTCGAAGAGTATGAATGTTAATTGTACCTGTTGCGCGCTGGCTTTATATAAGCCGGATGCATCCACTAATACGACCATCCTGCTGGTCTTGCGTTTGATGCCAATTACATGAATCTTAGCCGTGACGATTCATCAATTGCAATGTCAGTCTCTAATAAGCACTCATTAACTGCCCTCTGTATCGCTTTCTTATCCTTGCGTATGTTGCTGCAAAGATACGTGCAGGCGCTCTAATCTAGTATAGATATTTGGCCAATATAAACTGTCTATCGTTGCTGCAGTTATTAAAACATTATTTGTCTTGTCTTTGTGTATTATCAGATCGAATTATTGTGACCTGTCATGCAGTATTCTTAGTTTGTCTTGCATCTGGTCACGATTATCGGACAGAAGAGGCAGGTCATCTCAAAATCTAGATCGTAAGGCTGTTTTGTTAAAGTCCACAGATTTACATTTTTCTTGTTGGTCTTTGCTTTCATAATTCATTCAGTGGTCAGCAAGAAAGAAATAATGACAAGATGAATCATTGCCGCACTTTGGTCCTTATCTCACAGAATTTTGTAATTTGTTCTTTATGAAGAACTCTGCTCTTAATTTCTTCATGTTTTCTTCAATGGGTAAATTGACCGTAACCGCGCCATCTTGTAATCGTTATGACGTCGGTCGTTTAACAGTGCCATCGATGGGGTCGAGCGTTATCATCTTGGAGGATGGCATTACCACCTATAGCCTCCAGAGCAGGCTGAACAATTGGTCTCAAGATTTCGTTCTGGTATCTTGGGCCGGTCAAGTTGCCTTGGATGATGTAGAGTGGGGTCCTGCCGTGTCTGTAGAAGCTTCCCCAGGCCATGACAGAACCCCTACCATAACGATCCACCTCTCGAATTGTCTCATCAGTAAATCGCTCTCCTGGTCGTCTCCAAACTCGAATCCTGTCATCATTGAATGACACAGTGAAGCGAGATTCATCAGTGAAGAGAACTTGACTCCATTGTTGCCTTGTCCATCGGATATGCTCGCGACACCAAGCAACACGGGCTCTGCGATGAGCAGGAGTAAGAGGGATTCTGACTGCAGGACGTCGAGCAGCCAGTCCAAATTCATGTAAACGTCTGCGAATGGTGCTTTGACTGACATTAACGTTTACAGTTTGTCTCAGCTGACATCTTAGAGTGGAACAAGTCACTGTTCGATGGCACAGGGCGGACAACAAGAGGTACTGGTCATCATGTCATGGTTCACTGCCTTTTTACCACAACATCATCAAGAGGAAGATATTACTGGGCGACAATAAAGCCTAGAAAAAGTTGTGTTTTATATTTGTGTTTTCGCTCCTTCTAGAGCTTTCATCGTATGTGTTATTTGCGTCGCCCAATTACTACGCGCGCGCACCACGTTTAGTGATTAGGCCTAGCGGCCTATATAAAGAAGTGCGCTGGCCCGCAGAGGTCTTGTTCTTCGTCAGTTGCAACTAAGAAATCAGAGTCGATCTGAAGATGCCTTGAACACGTGAGTTAATTGAGGTAGAAGGGGATTCCTCAATATTTCGGTCTATAGTGTTAGAAAGAATATAGAGCTGTAGGTCTGCACCTATTTGGTATAGTGTTTAATGAAATAGATAAATAGATGTGTTTCCTAAGGAGATTTCTTTTAGGATATTATAATTAGTTTTAAAGTTATAGATTAGTGAAAATATGTGTGGATAGATTTTACAAGTGTTAAGTCCAGATTGCGGCTGTAAGGATATAGTAGGACCGGGGAGAAAGGCACATATAGTAGGAACCTATTTCATACATGGAACTGGACAGAGATGATATCAGGGACTGATATTTAGATAATATTTGCTAGTGCCAAGATGGCAGCCAAGGCCACGTGTTAAATGTGCACAAAGATGACGCATGTGAACGACAATAACTCTCTTGATTCTAAGGCAGGGGCTGTATTTATTCACACAACCCTATCAGCGACAACAAGCTCATAAAGCAAACGTTATAAAGTAAACCAAACGAAACAAAACACCCAACCAGTGCTCAATTGCTAACCTGAAACAAACAAAGCACTGACTAGTTAAAATCATAATAAATAATTAATGAGAAACACCTTACTCTCACCTGCCAAACAGTCCGTTCTTCCACGCTACCTGAAACATCCCACTGTTACACACACATCCATTCTCATACATGTCTCACATAGTGTGATGTTGTGCATGAGGCTGACAAATTCACCATGTAACACAGATCGGTACCGAAACCACTACAGCAAGAGCATTTTAATGCTTCATGTGGAGGCCAGCCACATTGGTAGCCCCATGCTCCATAAGGAGCGAGAAGAGAAATATATATCTTCAAGTAAACCCACGTGCTCTCATAAACCATTCTACACATAACAATAATTAAATAACACTAAAATGAGCATAATACAGTATTAAAAGCTATGTACAACGAATATTCTCCTTAACGAGAATAACTACCACCTCCCAATAGATCCATATCAATATACTTCCTACATTGTGAAGCATGTCGTATGTGACGACTGGCGCACCTGACAACAAGCGTGTCGCATATGACCACTGATAAAACTTTGAAACTCATCATATTAATCGCTTCGTTACAGAAACTAACCATTGCCATAACATTTATATGCTTCGCGCAGGCTTCTGTTGGACCCAGCTGCACTGATGTCTCCATGCCCCGAAAGGAGCCACCAACAGAGAAACACTTATGTCTCAAAGTGCCTTACGCACAAAGGAGTAGCATTACGCCCACTCTTGTACTTCTAAAATAGCACCTCTTTTTTAATAACCCAATTTTCATCCAACACTAAATAATAAACTTGTTTAACCCCTAAAATTATATAGCAAAATTATAATCAATCATGTGAAATATACTAACTAAATTACCTTGACAGTAAAGAATAAACTAAAATGACAAAGCTAACAAACGTTATAAATGGCCCACTGTGCTTATCATTGGGCGTATAGCACATGGTAACTAAAAATGTTATTATCGTTTACATGCGTCATCTTTGTGCACATTTAACACGTGGCATTGGCTGCCATCTTGGCACTAGCAAAAATTATCTAAATGTCAGTACCTGATACCATCTCTGTCGTGTTCCATGTATGAAATAGGTTCCTACTTTATCCTTACAGCCACAATCTGGACTTAACACTAGAAAAAACTATCCACACATATTTTGACTCATCTATAACTTTAAAACTAATTATAATGTCCTAAAAGAAATCTCCTTAGGACACACATTTATTTATCTATTTCATTAAACACGATATCAGACCTGCAGCCCTATATTCTTTCTAACACTATAGACCGAAATGTTGAGGAATCACCTTCTACCTAAATTAACTCAGGTGTTCAAGGCATCTTCAGATCGACTCTGGTTTCCTACTCTGATTTCTTAGTTGCAACTGACGAAGAAAAAGGCCTCTGCTGGCCAGCGCACTTCTTTATATAGGCCGCTAGGCCTAATCACTAAACGTGGTGCGCTCTTCTTTATATAGGCTGTAAGGCCTAATCACTCAACGTAGTGCGCGTGCGAAGTAATTGGGCCACGCAAATAACACATGCGATGGATGCTCTAGAAGGAGCGAAAACACAAATATAAGACACAACTATTTCTAGGCTTTATTGTGGCCCAGTAATATATCTTCCTCTTGAAGATGTTGTGGTAAAAAGTCAGTGAACAGCGGAGACAATTGCGATGACAAGATGGCGCTGTTAAACGACAGACGCAATAACGATTACAAGATGGCGCGGTTACATGACTTTTTTTGCTACTCAGTAATGTGCTACTAACAGTTTTAAATGGGATTTTGTGCCTACACTTTTCATTGTCCACACATCCAGTATCTTCTTTCTTTGGTACTTTGTCGGCGACTGACAAATCAATCAGTGATCATCACACCTGATGGCGTCTTGTAGGACAGCAACAAACTGCCTCCGCTTTGCTCCGTCGGCAGCCATCCTTCATATGGGGCCTCAGCTCTGTTCATACATAACTTCTCTGCCTTCACTGTTCTCCGCGACGTGGCTTTTCGCCGGCCTTGCTTTCGCTTTCCTGCTTAAGTCCATAGCAAAGCTGCTCTGGTGATGGTGTCAAGGTCTTCAGAGGATGTGGTCAACCCAACTCCAGCGATCGCCCGATATTATGGTGCGCATATCTTCTTGATGGCACCGAGATAGTAGTTCTTAATTGGTAATGGTGGTTGGCCAGAAAACTCGAAGAATTTTTCTGAGGCAGGTTGTGTGGAAAGAGGACAATTTGGATATTTTCTTTTTTGTTTGCTTCCAGCATTCTGCTGGGGGATCGTCTTGGTATCAAGAGATAACATTTTCTGGTGGACATGTTGTCAGGTTCCTATCCGAGAGAGAGTCTCAACAAAGCTTCTGTAGTGTGAGTGAGTTAAGGGCTACTTCTGCATCGCCTGGATGGAATATTGTGTTTACCTGTCCAGGTGAATTAAGTATCTGGGAAAGTCTACACATGATCAATGACAGAATTGTCTATGACAATAGCACCAGAAACTGAAGGGGTTAAGTACACGCTCATTAAGGAAGCAAAATCTAGAAGTCACCAAAGTCCCCGATATGATGAAAAAGACAATAACAAATTATTAATATTCCAGTTTGTGGGGGTTTTTTTTAAATACCTACCTGCAATTGTTAATACATTTCTATTTTAATTATTAAAGAATACTTATAAATTTTTATAAATTACAGTTGATTAATTTTGTTAAAATTCTAGTTACAGTTCTAAATTTTTGTTCGTGAATGGAATTCAATATTAATTAATATTTTTAATAGGTGGGGATAATACACGAGTTGTATTTCACACAACAATTCAAAGAGACAAAATTAGAGCATAGGATAGGTGTAGTGAGAAGGTGACTTACTTCATTGTTCTCTTTTACAGCCACCATCTAGAACTCAGCAGTTAACTTCCTGACGTGTCCTATGCCATCCCTACCACTAGTTTACAGTTGTTCTCTTCTCCATTTTTGGGAATTATATTTATATCTAACTACTTTCTCACGAAACAAACTAGTTACGCCCGTAGGTAAGTGAATAATTAGAGACTTCACTATACTAGGTCCAACATCAAGAAGTGGTGTGACCAGTTGCTTTCCTCGCTGCCTTTTTATTCCCTCATTCAAGAGGACAGTCAGGTATCCACTTACAGCTGATAGATGCATGGAGATGATGGCTGTATACCGCTCCACCTATGTTCCAGTCTTGACGTATGGATGTGAGTCATGGGCAATGACTACAACCCACAAAAGCCATATCCAAACCTCAGAAATTAGGTATCTGAGGAAGGTGGTTGAAGTAACAAAAAGAGACATGGCCCGCAACCAGACGATACGTCAAGGCCTAAAAACCCACCTTTTGCAGACCCCAGTAGAACAGTCCCAAATGAGATGGTTTGGCCATGTCTGCAGAATAGGAAAAGATCGGCTACGGCGGCAAGCATGGGAAACTAAGAGCCAGGGATCCAGACCCAGAGTCCGCTGGGAGGACAACATTAGACAATCTTTGAAGGACTGAGGACTAGAATGGAACCAAGCCAGGAGGAAGACAGCCGATAGAATAGTATGGTGTTCTCTCTTACAAACCTCTACACCTCACGGTAGATGAGGAACGACTAAGTAAGTAAGATGCATGGAGACATATCTTAAATCACCCTTATATGACCACAATATATTCACAATGCTGTAATATAGATGTAGATGAAATCCTTTGTCCGTGAGACTACTTACACCCTCGAAATCACCAACACGTTTCCATGGATTTCCGTTGTAGTGAAATATGTTGAGAACTCAGCATTGCACGCTAAGCTTGGAGAAGTCACTTGAGACCCTGACGTAAGATAAGTATAGTTTTAAGAAAAAATACATTTGTGCTTGTTTTATAGCTCTGCTGCTTTGATACACAAAATGTAGTGGAAATATATCAGTTTGAGCTGATTTTATGAATTCATTCATCAGGCACCATCTTTACATCGAAGTCGGCTGCAATGGATCTCCAGCATTTTCTGTCTTTTGTCTTGTCGGTGAATACTGATATACTCTTTCCTGTCCATCTTTTGATGTTATCTTCCTACTTTTAACCCTGTCTTTCTCTTGCACGTTTGCCTTCAACTTTGCCTTCTATTACTGTTATTTTATGAATAATGATGGAAAATAATTGTAATCTTTGATCTCAGCAACGCAGACAATTTTACAAACCTCTCAGAAAATCATGAGTTTGTTCTATTGAACGGCCATAAATAATAATTATGAATAAATTGTTATACTGTTTTTCATTTCAAAATGAACATAAAGAAACGAAAATAAACATCAAGGAAAATTAATACCTAATAACGGAATAGACTTTATGCGTTTTCTTTGATTATTACCAGTTTGAACGTTGGTTCCAAGTCATCATAGCTCAAAGGAGTGGAATAGCATTTATATTTGCTCACAAGCTTATATGTTCCCTTTCATTCAACAACAGGTTATTATGTGAACTCTGATTCTATGTAAGAAATAAAACAGAATCGTAATACTGCAGACAGAAAGACAAATCAAGGGAGTACCACCTTAATTTCAGAACACGACTATTTAATAATGATCTTCATAAGAGCCAAATTTTTCTACAAGCTCGGGCTGTCCTTTGTCTTCGTGACTTGGATCGAGGGTACTGTCGCCCAGTTATAAACAGAAACAGAACAGAAGAAGCATGCCCGAAAACAGTTCAAGAACGCAGAGAAGGAAGGATTTCGAGAGGTTTGGGAGCACCTGAAAGGCCAACATAATGCTCTTTGTAGAGCAGAAAGGTTGTGCAGGAAAAGAAGGAAAATACGGAAGGATTGAGAGAGATTCTTCAGTTTCCCAAAGAACTGTTTGATCAGAAACGATCTGAAATACTAAACATTGGGAAAGAAGATCTGGAAGAACATCTTAGAATGACCTATTTAAATGGTCACAAAAATGAGCCGCTCAGCAGCATGGTGGGCCTTATATGGCCTAGTAAGCCGGGAGCTGAATTCAACACCAAGCTCCCAACAATGCTAGAAATAGAAAGAATTGTCCAGAAAGCACGGTGCAAGTCTGCTCCAGGTCCTAATGGTGTCCCATGTGTATAAGAGATGTCCTGAAGTTCTGAAACGGCTGCTCCGTTTGCTGAAGAATACTTGGAAAAACCAGCTTGTAAACAAAGAATGGAGAAAGGCGAATGGAGTCTACATCATAAAGGAACAAAATTCCACAGACATCAGTCAGTTCAGGCCAATTTCACTATTTAATGTTGATAGGAAGATATTCTTCTCAGTGATGGCAAAAAGGCTCACCACATACCATCTGGAAAATGGATACATTGACACTGCCATCCAGAAATGAGATATCCCCGGTAAACCAGGGTGTCTAGAGCTTGCCACAATGATCTGGGAAGCAATTCAAAAGGCAAAGTCAGACAGAACAAATCTCCATATAATCTGGTTGGATCTAACTAATGCGTATGGAT
Source organism: Oreohelix idahoensis (assembly GCA_024509875.1). Lineage (NCBI taxonomy): Eukaryota > Metazoa > Mollusca > Gastropoda > Stylommatophora > Oreohelicidae > Oreohelix > Oreohelix idahoensis. The sequence goes on from JAMPIV010014810.1 coordinate 283,439, forward strand.
CCGTTCCACACCAGATGTTGTGGTAAGCCCTGGAAATGTACCATGTTCCACACAAAATCACAGCAATGGTGAAGCTGTATTTCTCGGGGGTTCTCTGCAGGATTTTCAACCAGAGAGTACACAACGAACTCCGCCAATGCCAGTCCCAAGCCCGGATGAAAAAGGAGGAGGGCGGCCTGCATGGAGGCCGTAAGGAGGCAGCTGTTACGTGCAGTCTTTGATATCTTACAATATAATACATTTGTATGCTTGTTATGTTCGCAAATATTTTGTAAACAAAATAGATACTTTTTAGTGCTTAAGGAAAAGTCATTATTGAGTTACTTCCCTTGAAAGGAGTGTCGTCACTTTCGATCGAACTCCGCGGATGAATCCAGTTTTACTGCGATTTATTCTTTGTTTGGGTAGAAATAGGTTGTTCTTGCTTCAGTGTATCTATGGCCTGAATTTATGTGTATTGTTTGTCTAAGTAGGACGAGTCTGTCTTATATCTGTATCTCTTTACATATCTAAGTCGAACTATATGGTCTTTTGTCTCTAGAAAGGTCAAAGGGCTGTTCGGCGGATGTGTCGCTAGAGAGGTGTGATTTGGCTTCGCCCTGATGGGGCTGTGATTTTTCTGTGTCGGCTTGTCGCCGGAAAAAGTGATCTCAATATTTATGGGGAAAGTGATAGTCGTCTAGACCTATCGTGTATGCTTTACCCCAGTGTTTATTCTTATTGCCAAGGAATGGCAGAATCATATTTCTGATACCAAGGTAACAAAAGATACTCCTTATGAACTCTCTTACGAAGCCACCGTTTTTCGATAGGCACGATTTGTACGTCTGAGAGGAAATATTTAACTAGATGAAAAACGACATTCATTTCTAGCAGCACTATATCTTGTATGATGAAGTCAATTGTATCATGATAGAATCTACAGAGCAATGAGAACATTTAATGAATGACTAACTTTAATACGGATTCATTATCTGTATCCAAACGTGAGTGACAGCTCACGAGAGAAGTCATCTTGTATCCAAATATTTTGTGACTTTCAAGAAGAGAAAGGGATGCCCCGTATTATCGCTTGATGAGTCCAGAGATCACTGCTACACATGAGAACCCATTACTAGCGGTTCAATATGATTATATAGAAAATATGTGCTGAACATTATGTAAAGAAATCTTCGCTAGACGAGGTTAGGTCTAGAAGCCATCTTGAATGTTGTTTATAATCTGACGTGCTTTGTCAGTAAACTCAGATGATATATATATATGGGCAATACTGAGTGCTTGTCTACTGACAGTCCATTATGCTATTATTCTACATGAGTGCCCATGTATCATTGCAAGACCATTTATCCACTGTACCATGATGTATTATGCCAACCTGTGATTTGTCAATGTATCCGTGCTGTCGAGTGTGTACATCCAATTAAACTGTAGCAAAGGTACACAGTCGTTGGTGTCGATGACTTCCAGCCATACATGAGTGTAAGAAAAAGACCATTTGTCAACACCACGAACTCTTCTTATCATTCGCGTATTACACTCTCACTTCATGCTTACACACCCCTGCGTAGGTCGAGTTGACATTCCATACTCAAACCACGAGTGGAGCAAACAACACCGATCTTTTACAGTGACCAGAATTAGAGTTTATCAACTGGTGGACCAGCTTTCTGGGTTTGACCTCGCAGAAGTTGAGAAGTCAACAGACTACCGATACCAGACCGTTTCCTGTTGCTGATACGACACACTTGCAGTATTAGTTTGCTCCTTGTCAACACTTTGTCACGTGACCTGTCAAGTGAATGCAGTATGTAGGTCAGCGTTGTTGACATTTTTACATTAGACATTGCAGAGTTTCACAGAACAGTTGGATCAATTCTTGTCAATATTAACAGGAAGACAGTATTATTGAACTAAGAAGTCCTATTTTCATCGATGGATCTTCTTGTTTTCTATATATGAACTTTAATATTTAAGGCCAGAATTTGTAATTCAATAAAGTGGCAGTTTATTTATTTGCATAAGAATAACTTTGCCATTACTGTAAAACTGAGCCTATTTTGCAACACATACTATCATACACATAATTTATATATTTATGTTTACATGTTATTTGTTTGTATAATATATTAGTTTATATGTCAGCGGGTTGTGTTTAGGTTGGGCGGTGTCCTCACAACAGAATATCCCACGTGATAGAGGGTCCGTTGTGGGCGTTTTCTTTAGGTGCAATTTCCTTAATTGGAAATTTGCTTGCAACAACTAGTTGCTATTTGTGTTAGCTGTGAAGACTGTAATTATTGTTATTTTTGTAATATTTCTTTGTTCTTTAGTTTTGTTTTGATTTGTTTGTAATTTGTTGGTCTACCCTTTTCTATCTTTCAGTTCTATTCACAATTTATATTCATATACTGTGACGTCATTTGTGTTGTTATTCCTTGCAGATTCAGTGATTATTTTCATTGATTTCCCTATTTGATTTATTTGATTTCTGCAAACGTTTTCGTATTGTCAGTCTTATTTGTACTTTATGTATTCTGTTGGTTGACATATGTTTTATATAGGTGTATTTCATAAGACACTATTGCTTGTGCACTGCACTTGGATTATGGTTTAAACCATTACTTGATTATTATTACTGTTATACAAGACCTTATTAAGGCTTGTGACCCACAGATATTGGGATAGTGTGCTGATTAATCAAGTCATTAAGAACTTGTGGTATTATTATTATTTCAAGTGATTAGTATTATTGTTAGACATCATGTCTACATTAGAATACTTCATTATACAAGGGAAAGCCCTTGATAAGACTGGTCAACAATTAGAAGAATGGGTAGTTGCTCAATATGACAAGACATTAGCTGCTGCTGCAGAGGAAAGAAAAGCTGCTGCAGAGGAGAGAAAACTTCAAATAGAAGAAAAAAAAGCTGCTGCTGAAGAGAAAAAAGCTGCTGCAGAAGAGAGAAAAGCTCTGGCTGAAGAGAAAAGATTAGAAAAAGAAGCTGATGCTGCTGCTGAACAAAAGAAATTGCAGATGCAGGAAAGGAGATTTGAAGCTGAACAAAAAAAATTAGAAAGAGAAGCTGCTGCTGAGGAAAGGAGATTTGAAGCTGAACAAAAAAAGTTAGAAAGAGAAGCTGCTGCTGAACAAAAAAGATTAGACAGGGAAGCTGAACAAAGAAGATTAGAAGCGGAAGAAAAAAAAGCAATAAGAGAACATGAATTTGAGTTAGAGAAACTGAGATTGACAAGTATGAGTAATGTTAATCAGGCATCTAGTGGTAATGGTAAACCTTCTACTTACAAGGTTAAGGTTCCACCGTTCAATCAGTCCAGTGACGATATTACATTCTGGCTGGATAGATTTGAACGTTCTTGTCGTACACATAATGTGGATAAATCACAATACGCTAATCAATTAGCAGAAAACTTGAAAGGTGAATCTCTGACTAGATTATGCCTTGTAGGAGAAGCAGATAAGGATAATTATGATGTCATTAGAGCGGCTTTGATAAAAAAACACCAGCTAAGTGAGGAAGGCTATCGCCTTTTGTTTAAGACGATGGTGCCTGAGACAGGTGTAGAATTCTCAGAATTCATTGCAAAGGCACGTCTCACAGTTGATCGTTGGATTGAGCTTTCCAAAACAGAAAAAACGTATGAAGGACTTATGGATTTGTTGCTCAGAGATAAGATTATGTCATGTGTTAACAAACCATTCCTTGAATTTATACATGAGCGTAAACCCAAATCTCTAAAGGAAATGGAAGAATATTGTACCCAATATGTCACTGCACACCCTGACGTGACTTTTGGCAACACTAAGATTAAGGAGAGTATGCCAGTTGCTTCAGCAACACCATACAATCCCAATTATTCACACAGATTTCAGGGACCTCAAAACAGATTTGATAAAAAAGGTAACCATAATAGTTATCAAAACCAAGGTAACCAATCATTTCAGGGTTCTTCTTCAAAGAACTGGAGACGAGCTGATAGCTCTCGACACAGGGGTGGTCACAATTATAGCAATTTCCATAGAGGAAGTAATTATAGAAACTATACGAGGTATCCGTCTTGGAGTCAACAAGATCGCAATTACAGAGATACTCATTATAATGAATATGATAATGGTAACCAAGAGAACTATGACTCAAACCCAAATAGGGGTTACAATAGAGGTAACAATAACTACAGAGGTAATAATAACCGAGGTAGATCTCAAAACAGAAGACATAAACCACATTTTCAGGCAAACTCTGCACAACAAGAGTCCCATGAAGCCTATAAACAGAGTAAAGACAATAATGACGCTAATAATATGGCATGTTCCGCTTTTGATTTTGGGAGAGCATCTCAGTGCCCCCAATGCAAAACATTATTTGAGCCAACCACAGTGTCTACTTTAAGCTGCGGCCATCCTCTTCCTGCTCTTCCTGCATCAGTCGCGCATGATGGAAGAGGTTCTCTTGTCTTACATAAGGGTTTAGTAAATAACAATCCAGTCTCCGTGCTATTTGATTCTGGATGCACCACAATTGGTGTTAGGCAGTCACTCGTAGATCCTTCCCGTGCCACTGGACAAGTAGTCAAATGTGTAACATTTGGCGGCACATTAGAGAAATACTCTACTGCTATCATTAGGATTGCTACTCCTTTCTTTACAGGAGATGTACACGCATGTCTTCTTCCGAATCCGATCGCTGACCTCATCATCGGTCGCATTCAGGGAGTCAAAGAATGCACTCCGCAACAAATTTCCGCGTGGGAAAGGCAAAACATACAGATTGCTAACGCTGTAGTCACTAGAGCTCAGACTCTTAATATGCCTCAAACTTCATCTACTGAAGATAATGAAGTGCATAACCAAGATGATGCCTTGGTAATTTCTCGTGACTCGTTTATAAAACAGCAAGAAGATGATCCCACTCTGAAGAAATTCTTCATTCTTGCAACTAAAGGTGATCCGAATAAAGACACAAGTCGTAAATCGTGGATTACAAAGAAGAATGGCGTACTTGTACGTATGGTTCAAGACTCCATTACGTCAAGTCATTCTCAAATCCTGGTTCCCAAGAATTTGAGAGTTAAAATTTTGCAGCACGCTCACGACTCTCAGTGTGCTGGACACATGGGTTTTTCCCGTACTAAGTCAAGAGTCCTTGCGGCTTTCTTTTGGCCATTGGTAGACAAGGACATACGGATTTATTGTCGATCTTGTAAAGTATGTCAGGAAGTTAAATCCAAAGGTCCACGGCATGCTGCACCCATTCAGGCGGCGGACATTCCTATTCGGCCGTTTCAAAAAATGGCCATAGACATTATTGGTCCATTTAAGATCAAGTCTGCCAGAGGACATCAGTTTATCTTGACGTGTGTTGATATGTGCACACGTTGGCCAGAGGCTATTCCTCTGAAGAGCATTACTACTGCTGATATTGCAGATGCTCTTTGGCTTATATTTCCTCGTCTGGGGTTCCCCGGAGAGATATTGTCAGACCATGGCACCCAACTAATATCAGATACCATGTCTCAAGTAATGTCTACTCTGCAGATAGATAGATCTTTAAGTAGTATCTATCATCCAATGTCTAATGGGATGGTCGAATGCCTTAATAGAACACTTAAAAACTTACTAGGGAAGATAACTGAGGATCATCCTCAAGACTGGGACAGAGTTTTACCTGCGGCCCTCTTCGCTTACAGAGAGGTCCCCAATGAACATACAGGATTTTCTCCCTTTGAACTCGTCTTTGGCGCGCGTCCGCGTGGCCCTATGTCGTTGCTTCATGATCTCATAACAGCTGACAATATTGACGATGACACAAAGTCATCCTACGAATATGTCATCGCGTTGAGACAAAAGATTATCGAAGCATGCAAATTAGCAACTTCTTCTTCTGAATTTGCGAAACAGAAGGCAAGGCAATTTGCCAATAAGAAGAGATGCTTACGACAACTTTGTCCTGGTGACAAAGCATTTGTATTACTACCTTGTAGGGAAAACAGACTACTTATTTCTTGGAAAGGTCCGTACGATATAATATCGAAAATTTCCGATGTCGACTATATTGTCGATATTGATGGGAAGCATAAAACCTTCCACATCAATATGCTTACTGAATTCCATGAACGTCCGGATTATTTGCAACCCATTTTCCAAGCAACGGACAATTCTCCAGTACAACATGGTCATTACTCATCACTGTCCGTGATACAGGATGAGGAAACAAGTTTTTCAGATGTAAATCTTCCTCTTCCAATGATCCCACTTCATTCTAGTGAATCATGGAAGAACGTTACTGTCTCTCCTGATTTGTCTCTGGGAGAACAGCGACAAGTTTCAACTATGTTGCAAACATTTCAGGATGTACTCATTGACATCCCTGGACAAACTCATGTCATTGAACATGACATTGTTCTAACTGACCATACTCCTATTAGGGTTAGACCTTATCCTATACCTATACATTTTCAAGCACAGGTCGAGAAAGAGTTGGATGAGATGATAGATTTGAAAATAATCGAACCATCCACCTCTGCATATTCTTCGCCGATGGTTATTGTTCGGAAAAAAGACAATAACATACGTCTTTGCGTTGACTATCGCAAATTGAATCAAGTAACGAAGTTCGATGCCGAACCTATGCCTTTACTGGAAGAGCTACTTACTCGACTCTCCAAATCTCATTTTTTCACTAAACTTGATTTGTCTAAAGGATATTGGCAAGTTCCTTTATCTGAACGCGCCAAACCTTTCACGGCTTTTTCAACACCTAGAGGTTTGTTCCAATGGAATTTTATGCCTTTCGGTCTTATGAACGCAAAAGCTACATTCGTACGCATGATGCGCCGAATCCTATCTTATCGGTCAGATGTCATTGCATATCTAGACGACATCTGTCTTTTCAGCGATACTTGGGAAGATCACTATTCAGGGTTAGATGAATTGCTGTCTACTTTGCGCGAGCACAACCTGACAGCGAAACCCTCTAAAGCCTATATTGGTTTTAGCGAAATTTCTTTCCTAGGCCACCGAGTTGGTCATGGTTTCCTAAAGACGGAGGACCATAACACTAGTAAGATACTTAACATCTCTATCCCTAAGACTAAAAAACAGGTGAGAAGTCTGTTAGGTCTTATTCAATTTTATGGCAGATTCATTCAGAATCTATCCTCTATCATGGCACCTCTTTCTACACTTTTAAAGAAAGGTTCGCCTAATATGGTCCACTTGTCTCAGGAATGCCAATGCTCTTTGGATAAGATTAAAACATTGTTTTCAACACCACCTATTTTAGTGTTACCTACTAAAGATAAGACATTTGTTCTTCGTAGTGATGCTTCATCCACTGGGATTGGAGCGGCACTAATGCAAGAGTACTCTGGAACTCTGCATCCTGTAATGTATATTTCCAGAAAACTTAATGCGGCAGAAAGGAATTATTCGGTTTTAGACCGTGAGCTATTAGCTATGGTTTGGTCGATCCTCAAACTACAGAGATTCCTTCTAGGCGCACATTTCATAGTAGAAACCGACCAAAAAGCTCTTACTGCTATACAGAGTAAGAATTTGAAGAGCTCGAGGTCTACTCGATATGCAATTGCTCTTCAACCTTTTCATTTCTCTGTGCGAGCTATTCGTGGATCAGATAATGTGATGGCAGACATTCTGTCAAGATGCCCACATGATTCCACATAACTATTAGGTCTTAGACTTCTTGATATGTCTAGTTTATAATAGTTCCTTTCTATATCAAGATAGATACACATTTGTAATTTAATAATATAATGATTGTATCACTACTTAGCGGTTCATTGATGTTTATTCACCGCTGTGCTTTGATGATTTTTCTTCATAAATCATAAATTTAAGATATCTAATACGAAATTATGGTATGAATTTTTTAGGCATTGTGTAATTGCCAGAATTGTATTATACTTTGATGACACCTTCCTGGAAAAAAATTTACTTGTAGAGAAATAATTTCTCTCAGTTTATGAGATACATTCTCACCAGTCGCTCCATAAGTCGACTTAGCCTCATATTAGGCGTTATATTTATTCCTGATATTTTCATCTGCGCATTATTCATGCGTTGTGAGCCTATTGTACGTTGCTCCTAGATGTATTTCAAAAAAAAAAAAGTTCCATTTTTTTTTCCCGGGAGGTGTGGTAAGACTGTTACGTGCAGTCTTTGATATCTTACAATATAATACATTTGTATGCTTGTTATGTTCGCAAATATTTTGTAAACAAAATAGATACTTTTTAGTGCTTAAGGAAAAGTCATTATTGAGTTACTTCCCTTGAAAGGAGTGTCGTCACTTTCGATCGAACTCCGCGGATGAATCCAGTTTTACTGCGATTTATTCTTTGTTTGGGTAGAAATAGGTTGTTCTTGCTTCAGTGTATCTATGGCCTGAATTTATGTGTATTGTTTGTCTAAGTAGGACGAGTCTGTCTTATATCTGTATCTCTTTACATATCTAAGTCGAACTATATGGTCTTTTGTCTCTAGAAAGGTCAAAGGGCTGTTCGGCGGATGTGTCGCTAGAGAGGTGTGATTTGGCTTCGCCCTGATGGGGCCATGATTTTTCTGTGTCGGCTTGTCGCCGGAAAAAGTGATCTCAATATTTATGGGGAAAGTGATAGTCGTCTAGACCTATCGTGTATGCTTTACCCCAGTGTTTATTCTTATTGCCAAGGAATGGCAGAATCATATTTCTGATACCAAGGTAACAAAAGATACTCCTTATGAACTCTCTTACGAAGCCACCGTTTTTCGATAGGCACGATTTGTACGTCTGAGAGGAAATATTTAACTAGATGAAAAACGACATTCATTTCTAGCAGCACTATATCTTGTATGATGAAGTCAATTGTATCATGATAGAATCTACAGAGCAATGAGAACATTTAATGAATGACTAACTTTAATACGGATTCATTATCTGTATCCAAACGTGAGTGACAGCTCACGAGAGAAGCCATCTTGTATCCAAATATTTTGTGACTTTCAAGAAGAGAAAGGGATGCCCCGTATTATCGCTTGATGAGTCCAGAGATCACTGCTACACATGAGAACCCATTACTAGCGGTTCAATATGATTATATGGAAAATATGTGCTGAACATTATGTAAAGAAATCTTCGCTAGACGAGGTTAGGTCTAGAAGCCATCTTGAATGTTGTTTATAATCTGACGTGCTTTGTCAGTAAACTCAGATGATATATATATATGGGCAATACTGAGTGCTTGTCTACTGACAGTCCATTATGCTATTATTCTACATGAGTGCCCATGTATCATTGCAAGACCATTTATCCACTGTACCATGATGTATTATGCCAACCTGTGATTTGTCAATGTATCCGTGCTGTCGAGTGTGTACGTCCAACTTTTAATTGTTGTTTCTGTGAACTGTAGCAAAGGTGCCCCGAACTTGCCCCCACAGTCGCTATAAAACCATTTCGCCATGCCTCAGACGTCCGTCCAGCCAAAATCCATTCGGGACCGAAGGTCCTCGAAAAAGGGCAGTCTGGCACAGGCACAATTCCCACTCACTGCCTCTACTGCGTGTAGAGACAAAGAAAAGGGACCATGAGTTGTCAACACCACGAACTCTTCTTATCATTCGCGTATTACACTCTCACTTCATGCTTACACACCCCTGCGTAGGTCGAGTTGACATTCCATACTCAAACCACGAGTGGAGCAAACAACACCGATCTTTTACAGTGACCAGAATTAGAGTTTATCAGCAGCCCCTCCACCATGCAAAGGCACAACAGGCCAATCACCTGTTTGTCTTAAACTATGATTACGAGCAATACAAGAGAGAAAACCGGACTGATTCTAAAGGCGACGAACTGGAACGGACTACGGACTACGACTTATGGAACTTGGAACACAAGAAGTATAAATGGGAAGGAAGAGGAGCTGGTGGAAGAGATGAGGAAAGCAAAACTAGAAATCCTGGCTATAACGGAAACGAAGAAAAAAGGACAAGGAGTCATGGATCTCGATGGCAACACGTTGCTCTACAGTGGTGTACCCATATCTGAAAGAGCTAAAGGGGGCGTGGGTTGCATTGTGGCCCAAAATCAAAAAGATAGTATCAAGGGATGGAACTTTGTCTCGGAGCGCATTATGGTTGTAAAACTAAAAGAAGGAGAAACCATAGTCAACCTGGTCATAGTGTATGGGCCAAATGAGGATGAGAGAGCAGAGGTCAAGGAGGAATTCTTCGAGCTGCTTCAAAGGACAGTGGATGACTGCCTAGATGAAGTTATCATGCTCGGAGATTTTAATGCCAGAGTTGGAAATGACCATGCTAGATGGGGTGGAGTTATCGGAAGATATGGAGAAGATACTCTCAATGACAATGGAAAGCGACTCCTTAGATTCTGCAGTGAGCAGAATCTGATCATTACAAACACAAAGTTCCCCCATAAGCGCATACATGTATACACTAGATGTGAACCAACCAAGAATGAGAAGTCAGTGATCGACTATGCCATTGTTCGGAGAAGCTCATTCAGATGTGTCCGAGATGCAAGAGTCTGGAGGGGGCCAGAGATTGGAAGTGATCACTACCTGCTAACAATCAAACGAACAACTGAAAGAGTTGCTCAGCCTAGGAACTGCCCAACATCACGCAAGAAACCAAGTAAACGAGCAGGAGAAATGAGCATTAGGACCTACAAGCTGAGAGAGCCAGAAATTAAGACTATATATCAGGGGCTTATTGCTACAGCAGTGAGCAACACAGAAGAACGACCTGATGACTTGGAAACCCTCTGGAATAAATTCAAGGATATCATAAAGACAGCTGCTGCAGAAGCATGCGGTGAAGTACGACTTGGGAACCAGAGAAAGAGGACACCTTGGTGGACAGAGGAAGTCAAAGAGAAAATAAGAGAGAAGAAAATGGCATGGAAACAATACTTAGGAGCTAAAAACACAACAGGACAAATGGAAAAATATAGAGAATATGTGACACTCAGAACAGAAGCAAAGAACAAAGTGCTAGCAGCAAAACAGAAGTCCTGGGAAGAATTTGGAGAAAAGCTAGAAAAAGATGCACAAGAAAACCAGAAATTGTTCTATAAGACCCTAAAGAACATGAGGAAGGAAAAAACAATGTCCTCTCAAATTTATAAAGGACAAGCAAGGCAAATTGCTTACTGCCCCAAAGGAAGTAATGGAAAGATGGAAAGAATATTTCTCAGAACTCCTGGATGGTGAGCATGGTGAAGCACCAGAAATGATAACCACTAGCACAGAAGAGAAAACCAATGATGGTGAAGATGACATAAAGATGGAAGAACTGAGGGCAGCACTAGAGAAAATCAAGATGGGCAAAGCAGCAGGGCATGATGGTATAACACCAGAAATGGTTAAGTACATGGGAGCATCAGGCGACCTATTACTCCTAAAGGTCCTACAGGCAGCATGGTGCAACAAGACCATACCAAAGGATTGGGAGATTGCCATCATAACACCAATTTTCAAAAAGGGTGACAATCGACAATGTGGAAACCATAGAGGCATATCCCTTCTCAGTGTCCCTGGTAAAATCTACTCTAGAATCCTAGAGCAGAGACTCCGACGTCTAGCTGAGCCACAATTGGATGAGGTCCAGTGCGGATTCCGAGCAAACCGAAGTACTCAAGACCTAATCTTCACACTCAGACAGCTGAGTGAAAAGGCCCTTGAGTATAAGAGTGAGATCCATCTTTGTTTCATAGATCTGGAAAAGGCATTTGACAGGGTCCCTTGGAGCAAACTTTGGGACTGTTTGGCAAGGAAGAATATTCCAGCACCTCTGATTCATGCTATACAGAGCTTCTACAAGTCTTGCAGAAATTATGTGAGGACAGCAAACCATAAGTCAGAAGAGTTCAGGACCACCACTGGTGTAAGACAAGGTGATATCCTATCACCTTACCTCTTCATACTCCTTATGCACGATGTCATCAAGTCATGTAAGGAGAGAACAAGAAAGTATTCAGTGGGGTACTGGAAGATGAGACAGGTCTATATTTCGGAGCTGGCATTTGCTGATGATGTTGCCCTGATTGCTAAATCAGAGGCACATCTCCAATCCAACCTGCAAGTCTGGAAGGAAGAGCTGGAGAAGAGAGGGATGGTCATAAGCAGCTCTAAAACAAAATCCATGGTGATATCACGAGAAGAAAGAAAACATCAGATTAAGTTGGGAGAACAGGTCCTGGAGCAGGTCGACCACTTTAAATATCTCGGAGCTATTATAGACCGAAAGGGAGGCATCAAAGAAGAGTTGGCCACTCGAAAAGCAGCGGCTGGGAGACTTTTTCAGGCCATAAATCGTGGATTCCTCAGCAAGAAAGAGGTTGGTAAGAAAACGAAGATGGCTGTATACCGCTCCACCTATGTCCCAGTCTTGACATATGGATGCGAGTCGTGGGCAATGACTACAACCCACAAAAGCCAGATCCAAACCTCAGAAATGAGGTATCTGAGGAAAGTGGTTGAAGTAACAAGAAGAGACATGGTCCGCAACCAGACGATCCGTCAAGGCCTAAAATCCCATCCGCTGCAGACCCAAATAGAACAGTCCCAACTAAGATGGTTTGGCCATGTCTGCAGAATGGGAGAAGATCGGCTACCACGACAAGCATGGGAAACAAAGAGCCGGGGATCCAGACCTCCAGGACGACCCAGAGTCCGCTGGGAGGACAACATTAGGTAATCTTTGAAGGACCGAGGACTAGAATGGAACCAGGCCAGGAAGAAGACAGCTGATAGAATGGTCTGGCGCTCTCTCTTCCAAACCTCTACACCTCACGGTAGAAGGGGAACGACTAAGTAAGTAAGTAAGTAAGAGTACACAACGAAGTGGATTGACCTACAAGTTGGAATTGCGATGGGTTATGTTAGCTCTTCGATACTATTTGTGTTGGCTGTGCAGGTAATCCTCAAAGCGGCTGAAGGATTTGCAACAGGTCCGAAGCTCAATGGAAGTTATCCCATACCACCGCTTAAAGCATTCATGGATGACACAACAATTCTGACATCAGATGAACACCAGGTGTTGCAAAAGGTTTTAAGAGTGTTGTTTGTAGTAAATAATAGACGAGAAAAGAATTATGTCTAAGTGAATGTAACCCAGTCTAGGAGAAGAGCACTGCTTTCACAGGTATAATTACGGCTGTGCAGGTCTCTACTTCAGATGGTAATGATATTAAAGATAGAGCCTAAGGTGCCCCTTTGCTAGTAACTATCCTATGATAAACAATAACTCAGAAACTTTCAAAAAAATTCAACAAGATAACATTAAAGATAAAGTTGATAAGTCTGAAAATTACAATTACTTAATTATTTATTGTATACAACTATTTTTCTTCTTGTGCAAATTATGCAAATGGTGAAGTCAATAAAATTTAAACTTATTTATATCAATAAATCACTGGTTGTGTTTTAGTTATTATTTTACAGTGTTCTTGTAGTTATTCTGACTCTAGAACAGTTTGTTCATCCTAATACAGTCCTCTTAGTTTGACTTTAAATAATGGCTGTAGAATATGCACATTTAGTCACTTATCTTTACATGTATGGATTCTGTTGGTGATGATAATTCACTTTCAGCAATAATGTCAGGTCTTATACCAGGCCACCAAACACTGATGGAGCCTAGCACTTGAATATAATTTATACAGTATGGTGCACCTCTGTGGTACAAGAATGGCACTGGTGAATTTAAGTTCTCGACCTTCTGCTTCAGTATGACATGATCGAAACCTGAAACCATATGTGACATGTGACTAGCCTTTGTTCTTGGGTCTCACAAGCCTACGTGTTCGTGGGTGATAGTGTTCAGCGTTTGCATGTGTGTGTATGACATTTTTTCCTTTCTGGTCAGTTTTTACAAGTAATACAGGTGTCTTATCTGCATTTATTATAAAATATTTATAAAACTAATACATTTTATACATAATCATGATGCTACCGTCGCCTTTCACATTCTGGAAAGCCAAGTCCATTGTTCCAGTCTAGTAACTTTCATTTGAACAATCCTATTGACATTCATGATAATCATTGGTATGCATCGAATTCCTTTATACATCCATAACTTAATTTCAGCCAGTCCTCTGGCCTGATCCTGATACATATTTATACCATAATAACCTGCAATAAAACAATTTACTTATTCGTAAAAGTACATACTCTCTAGAATAGTTGAGAAATACAAAATCACTCAGTCTTGGAGTAGTTAAAGCTCCACTGGCATACAGATGGTAAAGAATTATAGCCTTTGGCAAGCAAGACTCCTTCCTACCGTCTGTTCGGTCTTCTACTTTTGAGTGTGTGTGAATTTTGAAAAAAACCCCTGACCTTATTTAAAGGAAGATAGCGACGGGCTCGGAGAACAGTATTACATCACACTTTGCAGTCTGCCCAAATCTTGACTTTTTCTATGCAGAATCGAGCAAGTGTGTTAGATTGGTCCAGAATTCCTTCTCGTTCTTCTTAACCCTTTCTCCTACGACTTTCAGCTAAATCTCCGTTTACTGGGACGATCCCGGGTTTTCTTTTTTTCGTACATGGTTTTCCTATTTTGATTTTGTTTTCGATTTGTAGCGAATTAGGAAAGACCATTTACACAGTAAATTTTAACAAGATGTCCAAATTTACTTTGATTATCTCCGAAAATAATCTACACAGCAGCCTTCCCATTTGAATATGTATTGGGTCTTCGTCTGCATAAAATGCACTTTACTTCAAGTCTTTCCTTCCAGCCATTCGTTTGCAATTTATTCAGCTCCATGGTACGAAAATACACACACACTTTCCTCCATCAGACGCCATTGAGAAACCCGTTTCGCGTCACAAGCAAGCTTGCTCTGCTCTGATGGGTTAATATATTTCCTTCCTTAGAGAAGGGCACGGCATTTGATTCATCACGCAACACCAGAATGTTAGCACGCCTGGATGAACTAGTCAGCTAGTGCAGATTGCGCTTCAAGCCTAAGAAGTCTAGAAGCCTATCAGCCAGGAAAGGGAAGATATCCGATGTCACATTCATGGTTTCAAAAAAAAAAAGAAATCCTTCTGTCATTAAGAAACCTATGAAAAGTCTTGGCGGGGTGTATGATGCCTCATTAACACACTCAAAGGCAGTTCAAAAGACAACAGAAATGGCAGACAGAGTACTATAGATCGTAGACCAAAGCAGATTGCTTATAGATGAAATAAGTACCAGTACAGTGGAAGCTATAGAGCAAAAGGTCAAAAGGTTCATGAGGAAATGGCTACTAGTGTCACCCGGTATGTCAGACGTAGCATTGTACTGCAAGAAGGCACATCTTGTGCTTCCCTTCAAGTCAGTTGTTGAAGAATACAAAGCAGGAAAGGAAATGCTCCCAATGATGCTGTGCGAGTCAGCAGATGACGTAGTTAAGTTCGTTCAGCCCACACTGAAAACTGCAAGGATGTGGATACTGGATGAAGCTGTTGGTGCTGTCTAAAGATCGCTCAAGCTGAGGGAGGTAATCGGATACACACAGACGAATTAACGGGGATATGGCCATGGTGACATCCGAAGGTGTCAAAGTTTGTCTTCCCTTGCTCTGCAGTAGTGGTTTAACAGTGGCCAAAATATAGAGTATCTAGTGTGGGTCGTCAAAGGTTCAATGGTGTCTACCTTCGCACAAGATTACTATTGGCAGAGTTGTAGATAGAAGGATAATAATGTGTGACAGTGAGGCCTATTACCCAAACATTATCCGTGCCAATGAGATAAGTTCATACATTTTAAGTAGCACCAACCAAAATCATCGACGGTGACAAGAACTCACAACACCGTCGAGCTAACTAAAAGTTAAAATCTTAAAGGAGAGTTCCAGATAGAAGGCCTCGGCGAAGGTTGTGTTTGTACCTGTGAGTTGTTGAGAAGCCATGTTTAAGCAGTCTCATCTACGCAGAACCACATAGGCATTTCTAAGCTTTAATTCTTTAAGTTTTTCAGAATGAAGTTAGGTTGTGTTAAAGTTTAATGCTATCATTCACACAGCAGAATAAAAGCAGCCGCTATATTCTGAACTAAGAGCAAAGACTGTGTAAGATAGTAACTCAAGTAAGTACATCTCGATTTCTTTCAGTCCCCAGCTAGAATTGATTTTATTTGGGGCAGAAAACAGAGAAACGGCTATAAATCACTTGAAAGTTCAGAAGCTGAAGAAAATATCACCTTTAAGTATTGAAAGTAAAAGGCTCAACTACTTTTACTGAAAGTTATGGAAGCGAAGGTCAAAGTAACCGAGGTCGTGAACCACACGGGATTTTATTGTATCTCACACGATTACGGACAGAGATAAGGAAAATACGTATACATGCAGAAAACTACCTTCAAAATGAAAGAAACTGATTTGACTCCAGCTGCATTTGTTTATTTATGTTTTCTGTAAATAAACCCTGTTATTTGACTTGGCTGAGTTATGCAGATTTGTCTAGTTGAATTCAAAGTTACAACTCTAATAGTAAGTACACCACTATAGCACCTTATAACAACTATCGAGAGAAGAACGAACCTGTAGTATCTCTACAAGAATAAACATCTCTAGCGGACGGTTAGTAACTAACTTGCTAGATAGAAAGAAGCAGTCACCTATATAAGTACTATTAACTGGAGCCGTGACTACCTCACGGTGACCTCTATATACTATTAAAATTGATGTCGTGACTTACCCACGGACCTATAATCAGTATATAGCGCGGTCACAAATGCTTATACCTAGAGGGAGTTTCACAAGATATTTCAAAAGTCAAGAACAATGCTGAATGAGTCTGAGCACACTAACTTTTTATCTGACCCGACACATTTTGTGAATATGTATATTGTATGATTTAGCTCGTTCAAGCCCCTAGCTGATTTAAGTCAGCGACATTCCTCTTATTAGCTATATTCCTCTATATTAGCTCTGTCATATATATATATATATATATATATATATATTTATCTCTATTTTTATATATATATATATATATATATATATATATATATATATATATATATATATATATATATATATATACAGTAGAACTCCATTTATCCGAACCCCATGGGTCCGAGCATCGTTCGGATAATCAAATGTTCGGATAATTGGATTACATAATGTATCGAGTACATGTACACATATTTCTAAAAATAATTAACCATCACAAGGAAAATACACTATAAATCATATTTACTTGTACTGTAATAATAATTCCCACACTGTATTAGATCACTGTATCACCAAAATCTTTCATTACACTGCAGTGCATGTACTACTTGTATTAATTTTTTTTTTTAAGAAAGAGAAATGTTTTCAAAATAACATTACAAACGATTCAAAACCAGGCGCAACTTACGTATACGTGTACTTGCACAGATGTAGCCCACTATTTAAAATAATGAGGAATCCTCTTTTGCACCAAACTGGATAGTCTCCTTTTGGCTGCTAAGTCCCGCATTCTCTTCAACAGCAGAAGCTGTGTAGGACAGCTGTCATCTTCTTGCTCGTACCACGCCATCGCTGATTCTAGTGCTATAAAGGCCTCTTCAGGACTTGGTCGACGTTTTGGGTTTTCTTCATAATCTACAAGTACATCATGTACTTCTGAGGAGTCTTCGTCATCGGTCACTACATGTATTTGGTTTTCTTCTTGCACAAAAGACAAAATTTCTTCGTCATTCAAAAACTGAAAACCAGAATCATTATCATCTTCTAGCCACATGTGTGCATCATCTTTGTCACAGTCCGAAAATCCGGACATTGAAACAGTTCCACAACTTCATTTATACAATCATCATTTGTGTCCACTGCAGTAGTTTCATTTCCTCTTTTTTTCCCAAGCAATCTATTCCAAGCCTTGTTGAGATTATCTTGTGACAGGGTGGTCCAAGCATCAGCTAACATATAGCAGCAGTCTTTGAGATTAAGCTTTTTGGAAAACGCCACCACACTTTCTTCATCTTCAGCCAACAATAAACGACGCAGGACTTCCTTCTTGTACATCTTTTTAAGCTTTGCTATAACACCCTGATCCATTGGTTGAATCAGTGCTGTTACATTGGGAGGCAGAAAAATTACTTTAAAATTTGCATCAACTGCATTAAATGTATCCTTCTCTGGATGAGATGGTGCATTGTCCAGTAGAAGAATTACTTTTCCAGTTTTCTTTTCTTGTTCTCTCAACCTCTTCACATTTGGGATGAACTGATTTGTATACCAATCAAGAAATATTTCACTATTCATCCAAGCACTCTTCTGTGCTTTGTAGCACAATGGGAGACATGTCACATTCTTTAAACAACGTGGTTTTTTTGGCTTTGCCGATCATTAGCACCGGTAAACGATGACTTCCACTGGCATTCGCGGCTACCAAAATTGTTACTCTCTCTTTGCACTTTTTAAACCCAGGGGCAGCTGCTTCGCGCTGAGATGCAAGTGATTTTTGAGGCAATGATTTCCAGTATAAGCCTGTCTCATCGGCATTATACACATCATCGAGTGAATAACCTTCTTCTTCCAAAAAAGCCAAGAATGTTTCTTTAAAATTTTCAGCGGCAGTTGCATCGCTAGATAAAGATTCCCCTTGAATCTTCAGTTCTCGTATGCCATGACGAGATTTAAAGTTTCTTAACCATCCCTGGCTAGCCTTAAAGTCAGGAGGACCGTCAAGTTGACTGTTGAACTGAAGTGACTTTTCACACAATAGAGAGCCAGAGATAGGTTCCGATTTGCTTCTTCTTTGCAGACACCATATATACAAAGCCTCTTCCAATTTCAAATATTTCGCATTTCTCATGGTTTTACGTTTCTTCGACCCATTTTCACAATCCAATTTCGATGCAAAACTCATAATTTTATCCTTGTTACTTCTGATGTCGGAGACGGTAGCTTTCCCAACATTGAAAATCCTCGCAAGTGAAGACACAGTTTCACCTTTTCCTAGTCTCTTGATAATTTCTGTTTTCGTTTCAATTGACAAAACATTGCGGTTCCTTTTATATGCTTTAGGCCTACTGGAAGATGCCATATCGCACAGAGAAATACTTGTACACCAAAATTATTCTGCTGTAGTAGCAGGACACAATTATTTTTAAGTTGAACTGTCTGTTTAGCCAGTGTTCTGCCTAGAACGCACACGTACACTGGAGTGGTAAACCAGATATTAACTGACTTTATGATCTAACTGACTTCATGTACGTAAGCGACCGTCCATTAGCCCATCTCATTGTCTACAAATTGTTCGCACACATTTGAAGCTTGCCGCATCAAAAGATTCAGAACTGTAGTCTAACGTGACTGGTGGCGCCTGATTTTTTTTTTCTGGAAAAAGTGTTCGGATAATTGGATGTTCGGATAATTGGGGTTCGGATAAATGGATATATATATATATATATATATATATATATATATATATATATATATATATATATATATATATATATATATATATATATATATATATATATATATATATATATATATATATATATATATATATATATATATATATACTACTCGTCAAAAGTCAAAGGCCACTTAGAAAAACCTTGGTTAAAACCATAAAACAAATCTGATATAAACGTAATTGGTATCAATCAAAACGGCATTTATTGAATACCAAATTGACATGTCACATAAAGAAATGGAAACACACATTCAAACGCAATGAAGCTGTGAAGTGTGTCACCCACCTTTTCAAAAGTCACACAATAGATATTGGACAAATGGACATTTCAAAATCGGGTATGACCACCGTTTCCAGCAAGGCATTCAAGACAGCGTAGACGCATCGAGTCCTCAAGGGTCCGAAGAGTATTCTGAGGAACAGCTTGCCATTCCTGAAGAAGAAATGCAGTCAGTTGTGCAACATCCATTGGCAGGGGGTGATTTGTTGACAATCTTCGACCAAGGACATCCCAGAGGTGCTCAATCGGAGAAAGGTCAGGTGAATGAGCTGGCCACCCATCCTGATGATCCCATGTTGCTGAATAAACTCATTCACCACACGAGCTCGATGGGGTCGAACGTTATCATCTTGGAGGATGGCATTACCACCTATGGCCTCCAGAGCAGGCTGAACAATTGGTCTCAGGATTTCGTTCTGGTATCTTGGGCCGGTCATGTTGCCTTGGATGATGTACAGTGGGGTCCTGCCGTGTCTGTAGAAGCCTCCCCAGACCATGACAGAACCCCTATTATAACGATCCACCTCTCGAATTGTGTCATCAGTAAATCGCTCTCCTGGTCGTCTCCAAACTCGAATCCTGCCATCATTGAATGACACAGTGAAGCGAGATCCATCAGTGAAGAGAACTTGACTCCATTGTTGCCTTGTCCATCGGATGCGCTCGCAACACCAAGCAACACGGGCTCTGCGATGAGCAGGAGTAAGAGGGATTCTGACTGCAGGACGTCGAGCAGCCAGTCCAAATTCATGTAAACGTCTGCGAATGGTGCTTTGACTGACATTAACGTTTACAGTTTGTCACAGCTGACATCTTAGAGTGGAACAAGTCACTGTTCGATGGCGCAGGGCTGACAACAAGAGGTACCGGTCATCATGTCTATTTGTGCATCTAGGGGTACCTGGCCTGTGGCGATCCTCCACACGTCCTGTGGCCAGAAATCTCTCCAAAATTCTTTGGATAGTAGAGTGTAACACTGCAAGCCGTCTAGCAACCTCACGGACAGATAAACCACTTTCAACCCACGCTATAGCCCTCATTCTTTGTAAGGTGTCAAGACTTCTTCTCGGTGGCATGGTTTTTGCAAGTGATGAAACTACCCTAAGTCTGCTGATTGTAAAACAAATTAAGAGTGAACTCTGTTCACGAAAAGTCGCCATTGCACGTGGAATGTCAATCAGCACGATTACTTCACCTGTTTGGTTGTACGGAAGTTTGAAAAAAACAGATTAAAAATGTGAATTTATGGTCAGCAAACCAAATTGCACGTGATCACAATGGTTGTCGGTGAGTTGTTTTTATGTTTAACGTGCATAGAGGACTGTCAGAGGAAGATATTGCACCCATTTTTACTAAAATCTTCCTTCATTTAATCATTCTATCCGCTTATATAAAAGTGTATTGAAAATAATAGGGCGGCCCTTGACTTTTGACGAGTAATATATATATATATATATATATATATATATATATATATATATATATTAGAATATATATATATATATATATATATATATATATATATATATATATATATATATATATATATATATATATATATATATATATATATATTCACTAGAGGTTCTAAGTCCTTGGTGTGCATTTCGTTCTGTAAAGATTAATTCAGCTATGAATTTCTCAGTATCAACATATACAAATTAAATGATTAATTACTTTAAGACTTGTAAATAAATGTTCGTTGGTGATTTTAAAAAAACATGTTTCTTCACTTAAGTTAGTTAGACTTGATGAATATAGACAAATAAAGTTGGCCTGTTAAAACTGGGACTTGCCAAAATGCTGAAGTGCCGATGCTGCACGTTTCCAGATCAGTTCGGGAAGTCACCTCTCCTAGTCAAGGCAAGAATCTTCAAGTGTCGATCTCAAGCTTCGAACGACAGTCTAGTAGTACAGCAAATGGTCTTATCGAGTCGTACCGCAAATAGTCGGGTTGCCTCGTACTGGTACCATAAACTTTAGAGGGAATAAAAGAAGACATTCCGCTGCTAAGTCTTTTTTTTCCTGATGTTAATCATGCGCCTGTCCCACTGTTCGTCAGCCGTTTGTTTTCTCAGATTTTGTTTACTTTCACTGAGCGTATATTATATCACTCAAAGAATATGACTGTGGTGGATTTGATGTTAAGAAATGTTGTTGTTATGTACTCTTAGTGTACTGAATGAGGTCAGCTGTGAAGGTCCTTGAATATAACAAATTATTATAGTAAGTGTACAGGGTACCTTTCTGCTACCACCTTTATGATCTCATTCAGACTTATTCTTTGACTAGAATGTATGATGACTACGTTTGGTGTCTAGGGTTATGAATATGTAGTGTACTGTTGCATTAGCCAACTAAACATAGAAACAACTATTTTATTATCCAACACAACACAACAATACTACGACAATCACATACAAACTACACTTTAAAAGAATATTTTAAGTAAGTCAGTGGTTGAATTTTGTGTAACGTTAATTTTTTACCATTTATTTTGTCCTGACTCTATTTGGTTGAATCAGGACTGACAATCAAAGTGAAATCAAGGTATTTATTTACATTAATCAATTTACACAATGGATCTTCTGTCCATAATACAAATATTATTATAATAAAAGTGTGTAGGTGTAGTTTTCTAAATTAGGTTAATACTGGTATATATATATATATATAATGGTAAGTTGTTGGTTAACATCCCTCCCTATAGTTCATTTGCTTTTCATTTGTCACAGGTGGAATTTTTTTAATTAACATTTTCAGTCTTTATTCTAAAAAAACTAGAGTTCATAGAAGTTGAGCTTCCTGGTGCCGAACAGGCACTTATCTTCGAAGGATAACACCGGTAGATCTTTTCCTAGGCTTGCTGGACAATCTGTTCCACTTATTGAAAGGCAATGGCATCCAGCACGTGCCCGAAATATGCAAACAGTGTCAGGAATCAATCAGTTCCCACGAGCTTGGTATTACGTTAATGACAGGGCCACAAAAAACCCTGAAATAAGAAGGTTATGCATCCTTCTTTATAACAAGCATACAATAATATTCCACAATTTATTACAGGTACAGTACAACCAAACGAATAGGGTCAGCTCTTGATGACAACCTATTTTACCATTATATTTTGACGTGACAATGTATACCAGTATTCCTCTACCCTAATGGTTACAACGCCTCTGCAATTCCAGCAGTAATCTTTTTCCATACCATAGGATAGGTATTATGCTCCTTGATGACAATCATATATAATTTTGTAGTTCTACACCTCTCTGATAGTCTGTCATATGATGGATCAAGCTCTAGGCTTTGCCTAAGTCTGCCATTGACTCACTTACTTACAGTCGTTTTGCAGTATCTCACATTCAAACTCTATTTTAAATGAAAGGTTAATAAAATCATTCTTACCACAGATTTCAATGAATTATACACAAGTAAACGATGACTGGCAAACAATTTATGGCACACTTTTGATCTGCCTTCCGTCCAGACTGCTTTATATTTGTTTTAAAAGCACAAGCCTGCTCTCATCGTTCCTTGTTTATCAAAGATTTTTCTCAAAATGGCAACGAGCAGTCTACGTTTTTCGAAAATATAGAATGCATTGGCCAATCGGACCATGCACATTTGAATCAAACTTTAAAAAAACAAACTCCCAACTACTATGTTTGTGATGAATTTACCGTGATACAACGTTAAAATATCTCCAATTATAAAGATAAAATGTAGGGATAAAAATAATGCGTAAGATACTAGGAGACATGCTCGCCCATGCCCCCATTTCCTACCGCCATTCAAACTAACTCGTTAGACGTGCAGACGAAACGGTTTGCCCTTTGTAGACGGGAGGGAAACGGAGATATAAAAAAGGAAAAATATGACTGAACACGTGTTTGAATCTAGAAAAGCTAAAAGACGCAATTGGTAGTAAAAGAGAAAAAAATTCACGTCACTAGTTGACACAAAGTAAGAAAATGGACAGAAAAAACCTTAGCTCTTATTCGAAACAGTCATTTCTTGGATATTTTACGATACTTGGTCGTTTATTTGAATTCAGCGGCAAACGCCGTAGAGAAGGTTCGCGAACAAATTTCAAAAAAAATAAACTTGAGAAAAAATATGTTTTTTCTTAATAATAAAGTTATGAATATAAAACCTAGCTAGTTTGATCGCCCATCTTAAGCAGAGAACTAATATACTTTAAATTATACAGACGGATAGATAACAAGGAAGATATTGACAAAAGACTGTGTTGTTCATATCAGACTAGCGACTGTACTGTTCACTAAAGTTTCAAATTTTCGTCCTTGAGACATGTAAATGCAAAAATCAAGCTGTAATGAACGAGAGGGGGAAGGTGGAGAATTGTGGTTAAAAAAAACTTAGGAGGCAGATTTGTGTAGGGTATTGCATGTAGTTGGTCCTAGAAACAAGTGTGTTTTTGTGAAAACCCAAGTAGAGACAGACGGACCAACAGACAATAATACATACTTGACTGAGATCTGACTGAAATTTGACTTTTGGTTGTAGATTTGAAAATGTTAGGGGGGAAGTCTATGATTGGACAAATGTAATCATATTAGCGGGATAGAGACGCGCATTTTTGCCATTTGATATAATTCTGTCCAGGGACACAGTTAGCTTTTGCCAGTGGTGTTTTCCCAGAAGATATTACATACATTTTAGTGGGACGCCATCCTATAGCCAGCAGCTCAGCTGAGTTTTGCTAGTAATAACTGTGTTCTCAATTCTGAATTCTGGTAAGAATGAAAGCATTTATCTTGTATATTTTAATATTTTGAGTGATTGATACTGCCATATCATATAAAATGATTACGACAAGTAAGTGCTCGCTCTAGGTCCCCAGCCCAAGTTCAGGGTCTAGAGACAAACAAAATATATGGACGCCTAACTAAGACTATGGAAGGCGGATCTATTATTGAGATCAGTGGGAACATATCACCTATCTTATTGAATAAAAGGAAACTATTGAACATATCTCAGATGCAAGGCAGTCTTGGGTAACTATTACTATTTGAAAACAACTGGGTAAGAAGTGACCCATTCTGTGTAATGTTGATGTGTTGTGCTGTGTGTAAGAGTGGTGCAGTGGATAGAGTACTGACACATGGCACAAATTTTGTTTCAGAATTGTGAATTTCTGTTGTGGCACCAAGGTAGTGCCACATAATTAATCAAGAATACACAAGCAGATGTGTGTGCCGCCTAACATTTGTGTCGGTACAGCCTAGCATTGTATTCCAGCTACCGAGAGGAGTGGGCCACCGGAATCCAGCATCAGATCTTCACAAACAAGATGAGTGACTAGTGGCCTCCTGAAGATTCACCAGAACTCTTAACTATTTATAAATATTTCCCCATCACAAATATACTGAATTCTTGGGAAATAGAACATTTGCTACAATCTATAAGTCAATGGACAAAGCTTGTTGTAGTCACAGAGTGGGAGTGATGACACCACCCCAACAGCACATCCAGTAATAGTTCTCCCAGAGACAATATAAATATTATTAATATAAACCAGTCTTATAAACTACCTATGTACACAAATTCCATTTTATTATGCCATATATTTATGCATTCCATTTATAACTCCATAACATTTCATAGGTTCTGACCAAAATAAAACATTGGTTCAGAATAAATAAATTTAAAAAAAATTTTAATATTGAAACTAAAACAGTCTGAGTTAGTTCAGTGTGTTATAAATTTTATTAATATTATTAGACTTATTAATTATCTCTGTGTGTTTGTATATTCTATTACAACACATTACATTTCAGTACCCTAGACTTTATAACGTAGCTACATTCATAATAGTAAAAGAGATCTGTTTGAGGTCGTAGTGGTAGTAAGAAGGGCCTTCTGTAATTCACATAAACATTTATCTCAGGAGCCTTCACAACTGACCTCATACATTACACTAGGAAACATACCAAACATACAATACCATCAAAAACCACTACAAATATTGGGGTCTTGTCCAGGGATATTAAGTTTATCATAAATATTAGAATCTCCTGGTGGGAGAATTAAACCAGTGGGGACAGATTATAAAAATTTTAAAAGTGTCCCTTAAAATAAAAAGGGGAAAATAAAAGTTGGTGAATCTTCACAGCCAGTGGTAATTAGTTAATTAATTAAATAAGTAGAATTACCTTGGCCATTTTATATAATTAGATTTACCTTGGTCATTGTTATTTTGTATGATGGCTGACCTGGCAAAATTTAGATCGGCTGCTGTGCTAACGGCGAAGGAGATGAGTATGGAGAGTCAGGTTTTAATTCAGTATGTAACTTCTGAATGTGACAAGTATATTGAAAGGGAAGATAGGAGGTTAGCTGAAGAGAAGAGGTTACAAATTGAGGCTGATAAAGAACTTAAGAGGTTGCAGATTGAGGCTGACAAAGAGGCAAAGGCAGTGGAGGCAGATAGGGAGAGTAAAAGGCTCCAATTAGAGGCAGAAGAAAAACGACAGCAAAGAGAGGCAGAAGATAAAAGATTGACTGCCGAAAGGGAGGCAGAAGATAGAAGATTGCAAAGGGAGCACGAATTACGACTAAGGGAGCTGGAATTACAAGGCCATGCTCCTGAAAATGGTGCCAGCCCTTTTGCCTCAGATGCTACGCCTAGTCAGGGAGCCTCAACCTCAGCTATGGGGTTTCATTTAGACCATTTTGTTGAGAAAGACGATGACATCGAAGGGTACCTCAGTAGATTTGAATTATTAGCTACTACATATGGGTTAGAGAGAGAGAGGTGGAGTCTAAAGTTATCACAGGGACTGAGAGGTACTTCTTATGAAGTCTTTGCTAAAATGAATAGAGAAGACCAAGACAATTATGACATGCTAAAGCAGGCTTTGTTATTGAGATATGAAAAAAATGGTGAATTCTATCGTAAGAAGTTTAGAAATGCCAAACTGTTGTCTGGGGAGACATACCACCAATTCTCTGCCAGACTGGAAACCTATTTGGAGAAATGGACTGCTCTGGGGAAGACCCAAGATCTTAAAGAGATGATCATGATAGAGCAATTAAGAGAGTCCATGGCTCCAGACTTGAGAAAATTTCTCATGGAACAAGGTGCAGAGACGTTGGGGGAGGTTTTAATTGTCGCTGAGAGGTATCAGGCAGCCCAGGCATAGGTAAGTGGCACTAAAAAGAAGCACATAGAAAATTTTAAAACTCCACAGCAATTTACTAAATTTGATAACAGAGAACAGGGTAATAAAGGAAGGATAAACTTTGATAGGCCAAGAAATGACTATCGTGACAGAAACTCACAGTTCAATGACCAAAAATATAATGAAAGAAAACCGTTTAACCAAGGAAAAAGATGGTGCAAATGGTGTAAGAAAGACAACCATAACACCGAATTTTGTAGAAGGAAACCTTCAAACATTGCTGCAATGAAGTCGGGGACTCAAAGATTAAAGGTTAATCCTAATGGACAGCAGGAACCTTATCCCCCTCCAGTTTGTGAGGATGTTATTTGTAATGGGGTCACCATAAGGTGCCTTTATGATACAGGTTTGGATTATGATTCAGTTGTGAAGTCTAGCCTAGTGGACCCAAGTCAGTATACCACAGAAACAGTGGAAATACAAGGGCGACTAAGGACATACCACTCATGACACTTCCCATCGCAAGGATAACGGTAAAAACTCGCTATGTGGAAGGAGAAATCAGAGCAGCAGTGATAGATGAACCAATCTACCCTCTGATATTGGGGTGTAGGTACGTCTTCTTGGGGAATTCCGAGAGACCTGTGATCATGGCGACAGTGCAGACCAGGTCACAGAAAAAGGAGGAAGAAGGTGAACCTATAAATGCTCATCCAGAGAAGATGAGGAAGACGCAGGCTAAGGATAGGACACTCAAGCCATGTTTTAAAAAATTGCCCAAATGCCACACACCTCCAAGCAAGGGAGAATACTTTATGAAGAACAAACTATTATACAGGAAGGCCGAAACTGGAACAAATGGTCACAACCAGCTGGTTCTTCCCACTTCATATAGGGATAAAGTGATGGAACTCGAGCATGCGATTCCCTTCAGTGGTCACATGGGGATCAGTGCCACAGGACAGCGTATAGCTTGTCATTACTTCTGGCCAGGGATAATGGAGGATATAAAAAGATATGTCAAATCCTGTCCAGAATGTCAAAGGGTAGCTCCAAAGCATTGGACTGCTCCTGCAACTCTAGGGGAAATGCCCATAGTGGGAACACCTTTTGAGAGGGTTGCATTGGATATGGTGGGACCTCTCACTCGGACGAAGAGGAGGAACAGTTACATCCTTACTCTGGTGGACACTTGTTCTATGTGGGGAGAGGCGGTAGCCCTGCCATCAATGGATTCAAAACATGTAGCAGAGGCACTACTTACAATATTCACAAGATTAGGATTCCCGCATCAAATCTTGACTGATAATGGCTCACAGTTCAAGGGGAAACTAACGGAAGAAATTTTTAAGCTATTTCAAGCCAGACACTTTCATTGTAGTCCGTACCATCCACAAGGGAACGGCCAGGTAGAGAGGTTCAATGGGACTCTCATTTCTATCCTGAGGAAGCTGGCACATGAAAAACCGGATCTGTGGGATCAATTTCTGCCCGCCGCGTTGTTTGCGTATCGGGAGGTACCACATAGTTCAACCGGGATGGCTCCCGCAACTCTGCTATTTGGGAGGCCAATAAAAGGTCCATTGGAAGCATTATTAAGGACCTGGACAGATGAGAAGGCAGAAGAGACTGTTACCTCATCGTATCAATATGTGAACGAACTGACCACTCGTCTGAAAGCTGGATGGAAACTGGCAAATGATAATTTGAGACAAGCCAGGAAGAAACATGCAGCATATTTTAATAGGAAGGCAAAGGACAGAGAACTAGCTGTGGGAGAGAAGGTGCTTCTTCTACTACCCGGCAGCCAGAATAAATTACAAATTGGATGGCAAGGTCCATATACGGTTCTAGAGAAGGTGTCTAGAACAAACTATAAAATTGAAAAAAAGGGGAAGGAGAAAGTTTATCATGTAAACCTTTTAAAGAAGTATCTGGACAGACCACTCCAGAAAAGCACCCCCTTACTGACCTTGGCTATCGCAACTCAGATGCAAAAGGAACCACTCACCTCACATGAATACCCATTACATCCGTGTGAAACAGCCGCACAGGTAAAAGTCAGTAAGCACCTGACTAAAAATCAGAGGGAGAGAGTTCAACAGGTTCTGGAGGAACATACAGATGTATTAACAGATAAACCAGGACATACAAATTTGCTACAGTATGACACGAAACTGGTAGACTCAAACCCAATCTGTATGAGCGCCTATTCTATTCCGTTTGCGAAGGAGAAGGCATTGAAAGAAGAAATAGATTATTTGTTGAAGGAGGGGATTATTTCACACAGTGAATCTTCTTTTAGCTCCAGTGTAGTTTTGTTGAGGAAACCGTCTGGGGAACATAGACTGTGCATAGATTACAGGAAACTGAATGCTGTCACAGAAGGACAAGTGGATCCATTACCAGACACAAAACAGTTATTCGCCAGATTAAACAAGGCAAAATACTTTTCAAAGGTGGATCTTAGTAAAGGCTATTACCAGATTCCAGTGAAGCCTGAAGTTAGACCTTATTTAGCTTTTAGCACCTCGGAAGGACATTATGAATTCAACATGCTACCATTCGGATTGAAAAATGCTCCGAGTGTATTTTCAAGGATGATGCGCAAATTGTTGGATCCCCTGAATAACCCATGTATCACGAATTTCATGGATGATATTCTCGTCGCCACAGAGACATTTGAAGAACACATTAACTCCCTAAAAATGTTATTTGATGGACTTAGGGAAGCGAACTTAACTGCTAGACCAACAAAATGTTGTATTGGATGCAAAGAGTTGGAATTCTTGGGACACACTGTATATCAGGGTAACATGACCCCTGACCCCAAGAACTTGGAAAAACTGCAGAGAGTACCTAAACCACAAACAAAAAAGGACGTGCGATCATTCGTGTCGTTATGTGGATTTTACCAAAAATATATCAAAAATTTTAACTCTATTTTTGCTCCTCTGACTGATCTGACTCGCAAGGGACATCCAGATAAAATAGTTTGGACTGCGCAATGTGAATTGGCTTTCCAAGAGTTAAAGGAAAAACTCACTAGCAAGCCTATTCTCAAATTGCCTGATTTGACACAGGACTTTGTGTTGAGAACAGATGCAAGTAATGTAGGCCTCGGGGCGGCTTTGTTGCAAAGGTCATCTTCACCCGATGGGGAACTGAACCCAGTCGCTTATGCAAGCCGCAAATTGAATAAAGCGGAGCAAGGATATTCCACAAGCGAAAAAGAATGTTTAGCGTTAATCTGGGCAATAAAAAAGTTCCAAATCTATCTGTATGGTAGGACTTTTGTGGTCCAGACGGATCATCAGCCCCTAGTGTTCTTATCTCATGCTAAGCATGAAAAAATGCAAGATTGTTGAGATGGTCTTTATTGTTGCAACCTTATCAGTTTAGTATTGAGTATATCCCGGGGTCATTGAATGTCGGTGCAGATTTCCTCAGTAGGCACCCCTGTGATCAAAATTAGAGTAGTGGCAGGCGTGAGGAGTAATTTTATCTATGTGTATCACTGGTTTTGGAACTTGCCGTAGTGCATGTTCTCAAGTGGGGAGATGTGTGATGAATTTACCGTGATACAACGTTAAAATATATCCAATTATAAAGATAAAATGTAGGGATAAAAATAATGCGTAAGATACTAGGAGACATGCTCGCCCATGCCCGCATTTTCTACCGCCATTCAAACTAACTCGTTAGACGTGCAGACGAAACGGTTTGCCCTTTGTAGACGGGAGGGAAACGGAGATATAAAAAAGGAAAAATATGACTGAACACGTGTTTGAATCTAGAAAGGCTAAAAGACGCAATTGGTAGTAAAAGAGAAAAAAATTCACGTCACTAGTTGACACAAAGTAAGGAAATGGACAGAAAAAACCTTAGCTCTTATTCGAAACAGTCATTTCTTGGATATTTTACGATACTTGGTCGTTTTATTTGAATTCAGCGGCAAACGCCGTAGAGAAGGTTCGCGAACAAATTTAAAAAAAAAATAAACTTGAGAAAAAATAGGTTTTTTCTTAATAATAAAGTTATGAATATAAAACCTAGCTAGTTTGATAGCCCATCTTAAGCAGAGAACTAATATACTTTAAATTATACAGACGGATAGATAACAAGGAAGATATTGACAAAAGACTGTGTTGTTCATATCAGACTAGCGACTGTACTGTTCACTAAAGTTTCAAATTTTCGTCCTTGAGACATGTAAATGCAAAAATCAAGCTGTAATGAACGAGAGGGGGAAGGTGGAGAATTGTGGTTAAAAAAAACTTAGGAGGCAGATTTGTGTAGGGTATTGCATGTAGTTGGTCCTAGAAACAAGTGTGTTTTTGTGAAAACCCAAGTAGAGACAGACGGACCAACAGACAATAATACATACTTGACTGAGATCTGACTGAAATTTGACTTTTGGTTGTAGATTTGAAAATGTTAGGGGGGAAGTCTATGATTGGACAAATGTAATCATATTAGCGGGATAGAGACGCGCATTTTTGCCATTTGATATAATTCTGTCCAGGGACACAGTTAGCTTTTGCCAGTGGTGTTTTCCCAGAAGATATTACATACATTTTAGTGGGACGCCATCCTATAGCCAGCAGCTCAGCTGAGTTTTGCTAGTAATAACTGTGTTCTCAATTCTGAATTCTGGTAAGAATGAAAGCATTTATCTTGTATATTTTAATATTTTGAGTGATTGATACTGCCATATCATATAAAATGATTACGACAAGTAAGTGCTCGCTCTAGGTCCCCAGCCCAAGTTCAGGGTCTAGAGACAAACAAAAAATATATGGACGCCTAACTAAGACTATGGAAGGCGGATCTATTATTGAGATCAGTGGGAACATATCACCTATCTTATTGAATAAAAGGAAACTATTGAACATATCTCAGATGCAAGGCAGTCTTGGGGAACTAGTACTATATGAAAACAACTGGGTAAGATGTGCTATGTGGTCAGAGAGATCTGACCCATTCTGTGTAATGTTGATGTGTTGTGCTGTGTGTAAGAGTGGTGCAGTGGATAGAGTACTGACACATGGCACAAATTTTGTTTCAGAATTGTGAATTTCTGTTGTGGCACCAAGGTAGTGCCACATAATTAATCAAGAATACACAAGCAGATGTGTGTGCCGCCTAACATTTGTGTCGGTACAGCCTAGCATTGTATTCCAGCTACCGAGAGGAGTGGGCCACCGGAATCCAGCATCAGATCTTCACAAACAAGATGAGTGACTAGTGGCCTCCTGAAGATTCACCAGAACTCTTAACTATTTATAAATATTTCCCCATCACAAATATACTGAATTCTTGGGAAATAGAACATTTACTACAGTCTATAAGTCAATGGACAAAGCTTGTTGTAGTCACAGAGTGGGAGTGATGACACCACCCCAACAGCACATCCAGTAATAGTTCTCCCAGAGACAATATAAATATTTTTAATATAAACCAGTCTTATAAACTACCTATGTACACAAATTCCATTTTATTATGCCATATATTTATGCATTCCATTTATAACTCCATAACATTTCATAGGTTCTAACCAAAATAAAACATTGGTTCAGAATAAATAAATTTAAAAAAAATTTTAATATTGAAACTAAAACAGTCTGAGTTAGTTCAGTGTGTTATAAATTTTATTAATATTATTAGACTTATTAATTATCTCTGTGTGTTTGTATATTCTATTACAACACATTACATTTCAGTACCCTAGACTTTATAACGTAGCTACATTCATAATAGTAAAAGAGATCTGTTTGAGGTCGTAGTGGTAGTAAGAAGGGCCTTCTGTAATTCACATAAACATTTATCTCAGGAGCCTTCACAACTGACCTCATACATTACACTAGGAAACATACCAAACATACAATACCATCAAAAACCACTACAAATATTGGGGTCTTGTCCAGGGATATTAAGTTTATCATAAATATTAGAATCTCCTGGTGGGAGAATTAAACCAGTGGGGACAGATTATAAAAATTTTAAAAGTGTCCCTTAAAATAAAAAGGGGAAAATAAAAGTTGGTGAATCTTCACAGCCAGTGGTAATTAGTTAATTAATTAAATAAGTAGAATTACCTTGGCCATTTTATATAATTAGATTTACCTTGGTCATTGTTATTTTGTATGATGGCTGACCTGGCAAAATTTAGATCGGCTGCTGTGCTAACGGCGAAGGAGATGAGTATGGAGAGTCAGGTTTTAATTCAGTATGTAACTTCTGAATGTGACAAGTATATTGAAAGGGAAGATAGGAGGTTAGCTGAAGAGAAGAGGTTACAAATTGAGGCTGATAAAGAACTTAAGAGGTTGCAGATTGAGGCTGACAAAGAGGCAAAAGCATTGGAGGCAGATAGGGAGAGTAAAAGGCTCCAATTAGAGGCAGAAGAAAAACGACAGCAAAGAGAGGCAGAAGATAAAAGATTGACTGCCGAAAGGGAGGCAGAAGATAGAAGATTGCAAAGGGAGCACGAATTACGACTAAGGGAGCTGGAATTACAAGGCCATGCTCCTGAAAATGGTGCCAGCCCTTTTGCCTCAGATGCTACGCCTAGTCAGGGAGCCTCAACCTCAGCTATGGGGTTTCATTTAGACCATTTTGTTGAGAAAGACGATGACATCGAAGGGTACCTCAGTAGGTTTGAATTATTAGCTACTACATATGGGTTAGAGAGAGAGAGGTGGAGTCTAAAGTTATCACAGGGACTGAGAGGTACTTCTTATGAAGTCTTTGCTAAAATGAATAGAGAAGACCAAGACAGTTATGACATGCTAAAGCAGGCTTTGTTATTGAGATATGAAAAAAAATGGTGAATTCTATCGTAAGAAGTTTAGAAATGCCAAACTGTTGTCTGGGGAGACATACCACCAATTCTCTGCCAGACTGGAAACCTATTTGGAGAAATGGACTGCTCTGGGGAAGACCCAAGATCTTAAAGAGATGATCATGATAGAGCAATTAAGAGAGTCCATGGCTCCAGACTTGAGAAAATTTCTCATGGAACAAGGTGCAGAGACGTTGGGGGAGGTTTTAATTGTCGCTGAGAGGTATCAGGCAGCCCAGGCATAGGTAAGTGGCACTAAAAAGAAGCACATAGAAAATTTTAAAGCTCCACAGCAATTTACTAAATTTGATAACAGAGAACAGGGTAATAAAGGAAGGATAAACTTTGATAGGCCAAGAAATGACTATCGTGACAGAAACTCACAGTTCAATGACCAAAAATATAATGAAAGAAAACCGTTTAACCAAGGAAAAAGATGGTGCAAATGGTGTAAGAAAGACAACCATAACACCGAATTTTGTAGAAGGAAACCTTCAAACATTGCTGCAATGAAGTCGGGGACTCAAAGATTAAAGGTTAATCCTAATGGACAGCAGGAACCTTATCCCCCTCCAGTTTGTGAGGATGTTATTTGTAATGGGGTCACCATAAGGTGCCTTTATGATACAGGTTTGGATTATGATTCAGTTGTGAAGTCTAGCCTAGTGGACCCAAGTCAGTATACCACAGAAACAGTGGAAATACAAGGGGCGACTAAGGACATACCACTCATGACACTTCCCATCGCAAGGATAACGGTAAAAACTCGCTATGTGGAAGGAGAAATCAGAGCAGCAGTGATAGATGAACCAATCTACCCTCTGATATTGGGGTGTAGGTACGTCTTCTTGGGGAATTCCGAGAGACCTGTGATCATGGCGACAGTGCAGACCAGGTCACAGAAAAAGGAGGAAGAAGGTGAACCTATAAATGCTCATCCAGAGAAGATGAGGAAGACGCAGGCTAAGGATAGGACACTCAAGCCATGTTTTAAAAAATTGCCCAAATGCCACACACCTCCAAGCAAGGGAGAATACTTTATGAAGAACAAACTATTATACAGGAAGGCCGAAACTGGAACAAATGGTCACAACCAGCTGGTTCTTCCCACTTCATATAGGGATAAAGTGATGGAACTCGAGCATGCGATTCCCTTCAGTGGTCACATGGGGATCAGTGCCACAGGACAGCGTATAGCTTGTCATTACTTCTGGCCAGGGATAATGGAGGATATAAAAAGATATGTCAAATCCTGCCCAGAATGTCAAAGGGTAGCTCCAAAGCACTGGACTGCTCCTGCAACTCTAGGGGAAATGCCCATAGTGGGAACTCCTTTTGAGAGGGTTGCATTGGATATGGTGGGACCTCTCACTCGGACCAAGAGGAGGAACAGTTACATCCTTACTCTGGTGGACACTTGTTCTATGTGGGGAGAGGCGGTAGCCCTGCCATCAATGGATTCAAAACATGTAGCAGAGGCACTACTTACAATATTAACAAGATTAGGATTCCCGCATCAAATCTTGACTGATAATGGCTCACAGTTCAAGGGGAAACTAACGGAAGAAATTTTTAAGCTATTTCAAGCCAGACACTTTCATTGTAGTCCGTACCATCCACAAGGAAACGGCCAGGTAGAGAGGTTCAATGGGACTCTCATTTCTATCCTGAGGAAGCTGGCACATGAAAAACCGGATCTGTGGGATCAATTTCTGCCCGCCGCGTTGTTTGCGTATCGGGAGGTACCACATAGTTCAACCGGGATGGCTCCCGCAACTCTGCTATTTGGGAGGCCAATAAAAGGTCCATTGGAAGCATTATTAAGGACCTGGACAGATGAGAAGGCAGAAGAGACTGTTACCTCATCGTATCAATATGTGAACGAACTGACCACTCGTCTGAAAGCTGGATGGAAACTGGCAAATGATAATTTGAGACAAGCCAGGAAGAAACATGCAGCATATTTTAATAGGAAGGCAAAGGACAGAGAACTAGCTGTGGGAGAGAAGGTGCTTCTTCTACTACCCGGCAGCCAGAATAAATTACAAATTGGATGGCAAGGTCCATATACGGTTCTAGAGAAGGTGTCTAGAACAAACTATAAAATTGAAAAAAAGGGGAAGGAGAAAGTTTATCATGTAAACCTTTTAAAGAAGTATCTGGACAGACCACTCCAGAAAAGCACCCCCTTACTGACCTTGGCTATCGCAACTCAGATGCAAAAGGAACCACTCACCTCACATGAATACCCATTACATCCGTGTAAAACAGCCGCACAGGTAAAAGTCAGTAAGCACCTGACTAAAAATCAGAGGGAGAGAGTTCAACAGGTTCTGGAGGAACATACAGATGTATTAACAGATAAACCAGGACATACAAATTTGCTACAGTATGACACGAAACTGGTAGACTCAAACCCAATCTGTATGAGCGCCTATTATATTCCGTTTGCGAAGGAGAAGGCATTGAAAGAAGAAATAGATTATTTGTTGAAGGAGGGGATTATTTCACACAGTGAATCTTCTTTTAGCTCCAGTGTAGTTTTGTTGAGGAAACCGTCTGGGGAACATAGACTGTGCATAGATTACAGGAAACTGAATGCTGTCACAGAAGGACAAGTGGATCCATTACCAGACACAAAACAGTTATTCGCCAGATTAAACAAGGCAAAATACTTTTCAAAGGTGGATCTTAGTAAAGGCTATTACCAGATTCCAGTGAAGCCTGAAGTTAGACCTTATTTAGCTTTTAGCACCTCGGAAGGACATTATGAATTCAACATGCTACCATTCGGATTGAAAAATGCTCCGAGTGTATTTTCAAGGATGATGCGCAAATTGTTGGATCCCCTGAATAACCCATGTATCACGAATTTCATGGATGATATTCTCGTCGCCACAGAGACATTTGAAGAACACATTAACTCCCTAAAAATGTTATTTGATGGACTTAGGGAAGCGAACTTAACTGCTAGACCAACAAAATGTTG
Organism: Oreohelix idahoensis; assembly: GCA_024509875.1. Taxonomy (NCBI): domain Eukaryota; kingdom Metazoa; phylum Mollusca; class Gastropoda; order Stylommatophora; family Oreohelicidae; genus Oreohelix; species Oreohelix idahoensis. The sequence goes on from JAMPIV010014810.1 coordinate 320,143, forward strand.
TATTGGATGCAAAGAGTTGGAATTCTTGGGACACACTGTATATCAGGGTAACATGACCCCTGACCCCAAGAACTTGGAAAAACTGCAGAGAGTACCTAAACCACAAACAAAAAAGGACGTGCGATCATTCGTGTCGTTATGTGGATTTTACCAAAAATATATCAAAAATTTTAACTCTATTTTTGCTCCTCTGACTGATCTGACTCGCAAGGGACATCCAGATAAAATAGTTTGGACTGCGCAATGTGAATTGGCTTTCCAAGAGTTAAAGGAAAAACTCACTAGCAAGCCTATTCTCAAATTGCCTGATTTGACACAGGACTTTGTGGTGAGAACAGATGCAAGTAATGTAGGCCTCGGGGCGGCTTTGTTGCAAAGGTCATCTTCACCCGATGGGGAACTGAACCCAGTCGCTTATGCAAGCCGCAAATTGAATAAAGCGGAGCAAGGATATTCCACAAGCGAAAAAGAATGTTTAGCGTTAATCTGGGCAATAAAAAAGTTCCAAATCTATCTGTATGGTAGGACTTTTGTGGTCCAGACGGATCATCAGCCCCTAGTGTTCTTATCTCATGCTAAGCATGAAAATGCAAGATTGTTGAGATGGTCTTTATTGTTGCAACCTTATCAGTTTAGTATTGAGTATATCCCGGGGTCATTGAATGTCGGTGCAGATTTCCTCAGTAGGCACCCCTGTGATCAAAATTAGAGTAGTGGCAGGCGTGAGGAGTAATTTTATCTATGTGTATCACTGGTTTTGGAACTTGCCGTAGTGCATGTTCTCAAGTGGGGAGATGTGTGATGAATTTACCGTGATACAACGTTAAAATATATCCAATTATAAAGATAAAATGTAGGGATAAAAATAATGCGTAAGATACTAGGAGACATGCTCGCCCATGCCCGCATTTCCTACCGCCATTCAAACTAACTCGTTAGACGTGCAGACGAAACGGTTTGCCCTTTGTAGACGGGAGGGAAACGGAGATATAAAAAAGGAAAAATATGACTGAACACGTGTTTGAATCTAGAAAGGCTAAAAGACGCAATTGGTAGTAAAAGAGAAAAAAATTCACGTCACTAGTTGACACAAAGTAAGGAAATGGACAGAAAAAACCTTAGCTCTTATTCGAAACAGTCATTTCTTGGATATTTTACGATACTTGGTCGTTTATTTGAATTCAGCGGCAAACGCCGTAGAGAAGGTTCGCGAACAAATTTCAAAAAAAATAAACTTGAGAAAAAATAGGTTTTTTCTTAATAATAAAGTTATGAAAATAAAACCTAGCTAGTTTGATAGCCCATCTTAAGCAGAGAACTAATATACTTTAAATTATACAGACGGATAGATAACAAGGAAGATATTGACAAAAGACTGTGTTGTTTATATCAGACTAGCGACTGTACTGTTCACTAAAGTTTCAAATGTTCGTCCTTGAGACATGTAAATGCAAAAATCAAGCTGTAATGAACGAGAGGGGGAAGGTGGAGAATTGTGGCTAAAAGTAACTTAGGAGGCAGATTTGTGTAGGGTATTGCATGTAGTTGGTCCTAGAAACAAGTGTGTTTTTGTGAAAACCCAAGTAGAGACAGGCGGACCAACAGACAATAATACATACTTGACTGAGATCTGACTGAAATTTGACTTTTGGTTGTAGATTTGAAAATGTTAGGGGGGAAGTCTGTGATTGGACAAATGTAATCATATTAGCGGGATAAAGACGCGCATTTTTGCCATTTGATATAATTCTGTCCAGGGACACAGTTAGCTTTTGCCAGTGGTGTTTTCCCAGAAGATATTACATACATTTTAGTGGGACGCCATCCTATAGCCAGCAGCTCAGCTGAGTTTTGCTAGTAATAACTGTGTTCTCAATTCTGAATTCTGGTAAGAATGAAAGCATTTATCTTGTATATTTTAATATTTTGAGTGATTGATACTGCCATATCATATAAAATGATTACGACAAGTAAGTGCTCGCTCTAGGTCCCCAGCCCAAGTTCAGGGTCTAGAGACAAACAAAATATATGGACGCCTAACTAAGACTATGGAAGGCGGATCTATTATTGAGATCAGTGGGAACATATCACCTATCTTATTGAATAAAAGGAAACTATTGAACATATCTCAGATGCAAGGCAGTCTTGGGGAACTAGTACTATATGAAAACAACTGGGTAAGATGTGCTATGTGGTCAGAGAGATCTGACCCATTCTGTGTAATGTTGATGTGTTGTACTGTGTGTAAGAGTGGTGCAGTGGATAGAGTACTGACACATGGCACAAATTTTGTTTCAGAATTGTGAGTTTCTGTATTGGCACCAACGTAGTGCCACATAATTAATCAAGAATACACAAGCAGATGTGTGTGCCGCCTAACATTTGTGTCGGTGCAGCCTAGCATTGTATTCCAGCTACCGAGATGAGTGGGCCACCGGAATCCAGCATCAGATCTTCACAAACAAGATGAGTGACTAGTGGCCTCCTGAAGATTCACCAGAACTCTTAACTATTTATAAATATTTCCCCATCACAAATATACTGAATTCTTGGGAAATAGAACATTTACTACAGTCTATAAGTCAATGGACAAAGCTTGTTGTAGTCACAGAGTGGGTGTGATGACACCACCCCAACAGCACATCCAGTAATAGTTCTCCCAGCGACAATATAAATATTATTAATATAAACCAGTCTTATAAACTACCTATGTACACAAATTCCATTTTATTATGCCATATATTTATGCATTCCATTTATAACTCCATAACATTATAACATTTCATAGGTTCTGACCAAAATAAAACATTGGTTCAGAACAATTAAATTTTTTTTTTAATTTAATATTGAAACTTAAACAGTCTGAGTTAGTTCAGTGTGTTATAAATTTTATTAATATTATTAGACTTATTAATTATCTGTGTGTGTTTGTATATTCCATTACAACACATTACATTTCAGTACCCTAGACTTTATAACGTAGCTACATTCATAATAGTAAAAGAGATCTGTTTGAGGTCGTAGTGGTAGTAAGAAGGGCCTTCTGTAATTCACATAAACATTTATCTCAGGAGCCTTCACAGCTGACCTCATACATTACACTAGGAAACATACCAAACATACAATACCATCAAAAACCACTACAATGTTTACTCCTGCAAATATATTTTTAGGTCAACCAATCCTATCTAGTCTTTCTTTAAACTACAGCCAATCAAATCATAGGTACCTTTTAGTCCTTATTTTATCCAAAAGCTTTTTTCAAAACATGCTATGAAAAAAATAAGCAGGCATGATTTTTGTTTTCGTCAGTCCGTCTTACAATACATAGTATTTTTGCCAATATCTTGGTTATTTATTGTACTAGTGCTTAACTGACACCATATTATTGCTCAGGAAATCATAAGGCATCCAAATATATAATTGTTATGGCCCTATGTATATGGTTCATAATTCCATATTTTTTTATGTTAGTCGTTCAAATCTAGAAACTACCACCTGTTCTATTCTTTTTCTAACTATTTTCAAACTAAATACGAGACTTGTCCGTAGTACGTTAGAATTACGTCATTCCTTATAAGAGCTAAGGTTGTTTACATGATCAAATTGACGAACATTTTTTAGTTTTGTATCGTAATTTGAAAATCGCCCCAAGGCTATGTCGCGCTAGTTGGCTTTTGTGAAATCAACGCGAGACGGCGTCCCCTAAGTTCTGTCTTTCTATCCCTCCCCTCCTTTTCTTTTATTCTATCACTCTATCATCTTGAACTTGCACAAGTGTTACATTTAATCTCAAGGACGAATTTCGAAAAGACAGTATCTTTCATTCGGCTATAAGACTTATCAAAATCCGCATACCGGCTGGCGAGGGGATAAAGAAGCTGGACTCAATTTTTATTTTCTATCTTATTTTGACATTATGCACTATAATATACTCTAATTTAGCTATTGTATTTAGAATATCGTCACACATCTCTCCATTTTAGAACAGACTACATAATGTCAGTTCATAATTCGAAATACACATAGATAAATTGAAATCATTATGCCTGGTGACTACTCTGATTTTCGTCGTACGGGTGTCTACTTAAAAAATCTGCATTAACGTTTTCCGACCCGGGGATATATTCTATGATAAATTGGTATGGCTGTAAGAGCAATGACCAACGTAATAATCTGGCATTTTCATGCTTTGCTTGCGACAGAAATACCAGTGGTTTATGGTCAGTTTGGATCCTAAATGATCTACCATAGAGATAGACCTGGAACTTCTTTATCGCCCATATCAAAGCCAGACATTCCTTTTCACTAGTTGAATATTTTTGTTCCGCTGTGTTCAGCTTACGACTAGCATAAGCAACTGGGGTTAGTTCCTCTTCAAGTGAATTGGACCTTTGCAATAGGGCTGCCCCTAATCCGATGTTGCTAGCGTCCGTTCTCACAACAAATTCTTGACTCAAGTCAGGCCATTTCAATATAGGCTTGCTTGTGAGTTTTTCTTTTAACTCTTGATAGGCCGATTCATACTGAGCGGACCAAGTAGTTTTATCCGGAATTCCCTTGCGCGTTAAATCCGTCAGGGGTGCACATATCGAGTTAAAATTTTTTATACACTTCTGATAAAAACCACACAACGAGACAAAAGATCTCACATCTTTTTTTGTCTGTGGCCTCGGAGCTTTCTTCAATTTCTCCAAGATCTTGGGGTCAGGGGTCATGCTTCCCTGAGATACTGTGTGTCCCAAGAATTCCAACTCTTTACATCCAATACAACATTAGGTCGGTCTAGCCGTCAAGTTTGCCTCCCTGAGTCTATCCAACAACATATTCAGAGAGTTAATGTGTTCCTCAAAAGTTTCTGCAGCAATGAGAATATCATCCATGAAATTCGTGATACATGGATTATTCAGGGGATCCAACAACTTTCGCATCATTCTAGAAAACACACTCGGAGCATTTTTCAACCCAAAAGGTAACATGTTGAATTCATAATGTCCATCCGAGGTGCTAAAGGCCAAATACTGTCTAACCTCAGGTTTTACTGGAATCCGATAATAGCCTTTGCTCAGATCCACCTTAGAGAAATATTTGGCTTTGTTCAGCCTAGCAAACAGCTGATTTGTATCAGGTAATGGATCCACCTGACCTTCTGTGACAGCATTCAGTTTCCTGTAATCTATACACAGTCTGTGTTCCCCAGAGGGTTTTCTCAACAGAACCACACTAGAACTGTACGGAGATTCACTGTGTGAAATAATTACTTCTTTCAACAAATAATCTATCTCCCCCTTCAAAGCTGTCTCCTTTGCAAACGGGATCGTATAGGCTCTCATACAGATTGGTGTTGGGTCTACAGGTTCATATCATATTCCAACAAATTCGTATGCCCCGGTTTGTCCGTTAACACATCTGTATGATCATTTAAAACCTTTTGAACTCTCTCCCTCTGATCTTTCGTTAAGTGGTTACTGATTTTTACCTGTGCGTCTGTCTCACAGGGATGTAGGGGATATTCATGAGAGGTGAGTGGTTCGTTTTTTATTCCCGTTGCGATGGACAAGGTTAGTAAGTGTGTCTCGTCCTGATTTTCTCTTTCCAGATATTTCTTCAGGAGATTCACATGATAGATTTTCTCTTTCCCCTTTTTATCTATCTTATAATTTGTTCTAGACACCTTCTCTAGAACTGTATATGGACCTTGCCATCCAATCTGCAACTTGTTACTACTGCCTGGTAATAAAAGGAGCACCTTCTCTCCCACAGCTAAATCTCTATCCTTCGCCTTCTTATTATAATAGGCAGCATGTTTTTTTCTGGCTTGTCTCAAATTATCATTAGCAAGTTTCCAGCCAGTTTTAAGACGAGTGGTCAGCTCGTTCACATATTGATATGATGAGGTAATTACCTTCAGGAGATATCACATGATAGATTTTTTCCTCTTTCCCCTTTTTATCTAACTTTTATAATTATTGATTCTAGACATCCTTCTCTAGAACTGTATAATGGGACCTTGCCCATCAATCATGCAAACTTGTTGACTAACTGCCTGGTTATTTTCTTCTGCCTTATCATCAGTCCACGTCCTTAACAAGGCTACATACGGACTTTTAATTTTACATGCTTATTTTTCCTGGCACCTGTCAGGTCCTTTACATTGGAAGCCTTATAGTGAGGACGTTTTTGCCTTTTATCATCACTCACAAATCGTCCACTACCAATTCTTTTCTTCGGGTTTTATCCCACTTTTTCTTTGCGAGAGATCTTCTCTCTCTTTTATTTTCATCCAGTTCACATAACTACGACCGAGGGATTGTCGGCTTATTTTGGGTAAAGACCACTTTTGGCCCTCGACACATAGTTGCCATATTAATACATTCAAGTAAAGACTGTGTGTGAAAAGGGGGTTCCCATTCCACTTTGTCTACATTATTTATTTTATTTTTATTTTCAGGCCTAAGTTTGCCCCGTGGCGTTTCTAGGTCCTGATTATTTTTTTCCCACTTGTGGGTGTTCCCTCATGCAATATGCTTTATGCTTCTACAAAATTTTCAACGATGACCATTACATCTGGCCAATAATAATTTTGAGCAACTTTTTGGCAGATGGTACCTACTTTCTCGTGGTCCCCATCTTTTCCAACATGTAAGCTCCTTATTACATCTGCCCTATATGCCCTTGGAAGAACTAACTGTCCGTGACCAGTGGATCCAGTTCCGACCTTCCTATAGAACAGTTTATTTTTCATATAGAAGTCTCCCTTGCCTGGAGGTGTATGACATTTGGGCAAATTCTTAAAACAAGGCCTGAGGGTCTTATCCTCAGCCTGCGCCTTCCTCATCTCCTCTGGATGAGTATTTATAGGATTATCCTCCTCTTTTTTGGACTGTGATCTGGTCTGCACTGTTGCCATGATCACAGGTCTCTTGGGATTCCCAAGAAGACATATCCACACCCCAATATCAAAGGGTAGATTGGTTCATTTATCACTGCTGCTTTGATGATTCCTTCCACATATCGCGTTTTTACATTTATCCTGGCGATGGGAAGTGTCATGGTCGCTACGTCCTTGGTTGCAGCTTGGATCTCCACTGTTTCTGTGGTGTATTGATCTGCTTGCACCAGGTGAGAACTCACAACTGAATCATAATCCAATCCAGTATCATACAAGCACCTTATGGTGACTCCATTACATATTACTTCTTCACACACTGGGGGGTGATAAGGTTCCTGCTGTTTAGTAGGGTTTGCCTTTACTCCCTTTCTCCCCGTTTTCATTGCAGCAAAGTTAGGAGGTTTCCTTTTACACACTTCGGTGTTATGGTTGTCCATCTTACACCATCTACAATGTAATCTACCTTTATGAAAAGGTTTTCTTTCCTCATATTTTCTGTCATTGAATTGTGGGTTTTTATTTATATAATCATTGCGTGGCTTATCAAAATGTTGCTTACCTTTGTTTCCCTGATCTTTGTTGTCAAATCTGTTAGAGTTTTGTGGAGCCTTATAATTGTCTACCTGTCTCTTTTTTGTGCCAGCTACCTCTGCTTGGGCTGCCTGATACCTCTCAGCGACATTGAGTAACTCACCCAGCCTCTCTGCACCTTGTTCCATGAGAAACTTTTTCAAGTCTGGAGCCATGGACTCTCTCAATTGCTCAATAAGGATCATTTCTTTAAGATCTTGGGTTTTCCCCAGAGCAGTCCATTTCTCCAAGTAGGTCTCTAAACGTGCAGAGAACTGGTGATAGGTCTCACCCGACAGTAGCTTGGCATTCCTAAATTTTTTTCTGTAAAATTCTCCATTCTTTTCGTACCTTAGCAAAAGAGCCTGCTTTAACATGTCATAATTGTCTTGGTCATCCCTGCTCATTTTGGCAAAAACTTCATAAGCTGTTCCCCTGAGACCCTGGGATAACTTTAGGCTCCAACTTTCTTTCTCTAACCCATACGTGGTAGCTAAAAGTTCAAATCTACCCAGAAAACTTTCTATGTCATCGTCTTTCTCAACAAAATGGTCTAAATGAAACCCCATAGCTGAGGTTGAGGCTCCCTGACTAGCAGTGGCATCGGAGGTAAAGGGGCTGGCACCATTTTCAAGAGCATGGCCTTGTAATTCGAACTCCCTTAGTCGTAACTCGTGCTTCCTCTGCAATCTCCTATCTTCTGCTTCCCTTTCAGCAGCCAGTCTCTTTTCTTCTCTTTATGCAGCTAATCTCTTTTCTTCTCTTTCTGTAGCTAATCTCTTTTCTTCTCTTTCTGTAGCTAATCTCTTTTCTTCTCTTTCTGTAGCTAATCTTCTTTCCTCTGCTTCTATCTTCTTCTCCTCAAATTGGAGCCTTTTAATCTCCGCCTCCCTATCCGCCTCCAATGCCCTAGCCTCTTTGACAGCCTCAATCTGCAACCTCTTAATTTCTTTTTCAACCTCTAACTTTCTTTCTGCTTCTTTCTCTAATCTTTTATCTTCTCTGGCAATAAATTTATCAACCTCGGAGGTTACATACTGGACCAGCTCTGGCCCATCCATGCCTATTTCTTTAGCAGTCTGCACAGCAGCAGATCGAAACTTTGCCAGATCAGCCATTATGTACTATGCAAACCTTCAAAATTTCTAACTAGGTAAATTTCTAATTGTGACTAACAAGTTCTAATTATGACTAAGGACAACCACAGGCACTGATAGCTCAACCACTATTTAAATTCCACAAAAGAATACTTTTAGTTTTATTTTATAGGTATTTAAAATTTCCCGGGACCTGAGACCCTAATATAATTTATAAGAATTTAAAATCCCGGAATCGAGCTACCCAATATATGTGGTGGATTTGATGTTAAGAAATGTTGTTGTTATGTACTCTTAGTGTACTGAATCAGGTCAGCTGTGAAGGTCCCTGAATATAACAAATTATTATGGTAAGTGTACAGGGTACCTTTGAGTGTCATTTGAAATGTCCTCCTCCGTAAGTAGGTCGTGTAGTAACGACATAGGACCACGAGGTTGAACGCCGAAGACGAGTTGAAACGGTGAAAAACCTGTAGCTTCATTTTGCACCTCTCGATACGCAAAGAGAGCAGCGGGTAGAACTCTGTCCCAATCTTGAGGATTGTCGTAAAATACAATCTGTATGTACAACACGCCCACATATGGTCTCGCAAAATTCCCCCCAGTTGTAAGACTAGTTTTATTTCTCGGTTCCAAAAGGGTTAACGCGTAAAACGCCGATAGTTGAAAATGCCAATGTGACGTCACAGACTTGCAAGCCTTTAACCATCATGCACGCGTGAAAGATAGTGTAGTTAGAAATCGTGTATTTCTTGGAAAAGACAAGGGAGAGAACGGGGGAAATGCATAGAGCTCGTTTGAATGTTAAAACTGAAACTAAATGGCCAAAACGAACGAAAGGAAAAATAAAGACTAAAAATGAAGATTAAAATGCTACTAATTAGTTGTTAAATATATAATATTCTTTAGTCTAAATATATTATCTTAATGTAAAAAGAAAGATATGTTATTTGAATAAATATAAAGGAAAGACGAAAATGGTAAAAATAATAGCCAGATTAAATAAAATGATGACAATATTGATTTCCCAAATATGTGCTTAATTTTGGACAAAAAGTATTACACGAAGAACACTTCCTAGTTCTGGAAATAATAGACTCTAATAGTTAAACTAATTTGTGTGTAAATATATCTTGACGTTTAATCTTTTATGAATCAACTCAATTATACTTAATACATTTGTAAAAAATTGTTCAGACCAAAATTCAATAGGGAGTTGTTTACTTAATTGTTTATTAACCTTAAAGTGTGGTTGTTGTTATTTTCTGCACATACATTGCATATACCCTAGACACGTAGCTACACAACATCCATACATTATAACATATAAATTGGGGATAACATACATAGCGGGTGGTAGTCATTGGTGGAAGCAAGACAGGTTTCCTGACATATAGTTAAAAGGTAAACTTCCTCAGGAGCTTGCATAGCTGACTTCACATCTGCTACATAAATATATAGATAAGTAATATCGACCCACCACAAGGATGATCCTCAGTAATTTTACCCAAAAATTGTTTGAGTGTTCTATTTTGACGCTCAATTAAACCGTTCGACATTGCGTGATAGATAGAACTAAGAGATCTATAAACGTGCAACATAGCCATGACTTGAGACATAGCTTCAGAAACAAATTGCACACCATGATCTGATAAGATTTTACGTGGAAAACCTAAACGTGAAAAAATTAACCATAGCGCATCTGCGACACTAGCAGATGAAGTACTCTTTAGAGATATAGCCTCAGGCCAACGAGTACACATATCAATACAAGTGAGAGTATGTGTATGTCCTCCAGCAGAAGGTTGGATAGGACCAATAATGTCAATTGCCATTTTCTCAAATGGTCGAATTGGAATGTCGGCAGCTTGAATAGGAGCTGCGTGGTATGGCCCACGAACCTTAACCTCTTGACATGTTATACAGGAATGACAGTATATATTAACATCTCTATGTGCACCTGGCCAGTAGAATGCAGATAGCACTCTGGATTTTGTGCGTGAAAAACCCATGTGGCCTGCACATTGAGAGTCGTGAGCATGACGCAATATACGTGCTCTCATCGTAAAAGGTACTAAAATTTGAGATCGTACGGATGACATATTATCACGCAATAATCTAACCAATACCCCATTCTTCAGCATAAAATTATGTTTAGAATTTGTTTCTGTGTTTGTATTATTCTGAGCTAATTGAAAAAATTTCTTTAATGAAGCATCATTGTGTTGTAATGATATAAAATACTCACGGGATATATGAGAGTCAACATCATCATTATTATTAACAGGAGATATTGTTGGTGTACTTTGCAACATATCCTTAGCTTGCGCTCTAATGACAACTGCATTGGCAGAATTCATCTGTTGCTGTTCCCAAGCAGCAATTTGCTGTGGGGTACACTCTTTAATTCCATGTATGCGACCAATTATCAAGTCACTAATTGGAGCAGGAAGCAGACATGCATGTATTTTCCCTGCAAAAAAATGGAGTATTTATATTAATGATTGCTGTAGGAAAAGTCTCCACTGTTCCTCCGAAGGTGACACACTTCACAGTTCTCCCAGTTGCGCAGGACGGGTGGACCAACGAATGTCTGACGCCGATGATGCTACAACCTGTATCAAAAAGTACAGAGACAGAAATCCCATTAACAAATCCTCTATTTAATTTAAGAGACCCTGTTCCACTATGTGTCGAAGCTGACATGGCCGTAGACATTGCAGTCCCTAAAAACTGCTATAATTATTATTGGGATTACCATTTTGGTTAGCTCGCCAATTATTGATGACTATTGAGATTGACCCCAATTTTGTTTATATGTCGGTTATTAGCAAAATTTGATCCATGGTTGAAATTATTACCTTGATAATTTCCAGGATCTCTTAAAAAATCCCGTGATCTGTGAGATTGACCCCAATTTTGATTATATGGAGATCCATGTCGAAATGATTTCCCTTTAAAAGAATTGTAATTCTTGTTATCTCCATTTTTAAAGTTCCTATCATTGCTAAGAGAGCGATGACGGAAATCATTTCCTTGATGCATGGCAAATGCAACAGGCAATTCATCTTTGACCTGAGAATTGCTAACTATCAAGTTGAGATGTGCAGTACAATAGTTTCTACAATTTTGTTCCATTTCATTCATATTTGTTGGTTTACGTTCATGTAAGAACGAAAGAAATAACGAGTTAACTGAAGACAAAACCTTATCACACAGTAATAAATCTACGAGAGCCTCATAGATACGTTCTATTTTAGATAGTTCAACCCATCTGTCAAATGTAAGACGTTTGAGTGAGATAAAGTCACCAAAATCCTTTCCACTTTCAGGTTTCAGCGTTTTAAATTTTTGCCTATAACCATCTTCATCAAGTTGAAATTTTTAAGCAAAGCAACTCTGACAATATTGAAGTTAATTTTGTCAGTGTCTTTCAACAGATTAAATACTGTTAATGCCTCGCCTGTAAGTAATGGCAATAAATGTGCGCAATACTGTGATTTGTCAATCTTATTGGCTTCGCATATTGTTTGAAATCTATCCAGGTAAAATAGTATGTCGTCTGAATGTTGTTTGAATACTGGCAATTTTATGTTTACATGCTTAATATTATGTTTGTTAGAGGAGTTGTGAACCAACTGAGCGTTATGACCTTCATTAGTTAATTTAATTTTTTCAAGTTCTAATGCCATCAACTTTTGTTCATGCTGTCTTCTATTTTCATTTTCAGCAGACTCAAGCTGAAATCTTCTTTCATTTTCTGTGACCTCAAGCTGAAATCTTTTTTGATTTTCTGCGGCCTCAAGCTGAAATCTTTTTTCATTTTTTTCAGCTGCCAATCTCCTATTTTCAAGTTCCATTTTCTTACTTTCAAGTTCCATATGAATTTTTCTATCATTTTCTTCAGCGGCTAATTTTTTGTTTTCCATTTCCATTTGAAGTTTTCTTTCATTTTCTTCAGCGGCTAATTTCCTGTTTTTCATTTCCATTTTAAGTTTTATTTCATTTTCTTGAGCGGCTAATTTCTTACTCTCAAGTTCAATCTGAAGTCTTTTTTCTTCCAACTTCTGAGCTTTGTCATATTCGGCAAATGCGAATTGTTTGATTTAGCTTGCTTAATAAAATAATTTAGAGTTGACATTATGACAAATGTGTATTTATAATCTTACTACCTTAGAAGGATTTTATCAAATGATTTAAAATTTATTACTCTCTTATAAGTGCACTAAGTTCCTGTCCATAGAACTGCACTAAAATTTGCTATTTACTAATAATGTTATTAATCAAAGAATTAAATTGTGCATTAAAACATTATCAGAATACAACAGAAATAGACAATGTAACAATAGGGACAAAGCCAAGATAAAAAGGACAGAATGAAAACGTTCGCAGAAATCAAACGAACAACAAAGTAAAACTAAAAAGAAAATATTGCAAAGAATGCAATGACAACTGCGAAATTAATAACAAGACAATTGACAACACAAGGTATAAACACAGATGGTGTATAAAAATAAACGATAGTGAGGTTGAGACGGACGGTCACGAACAAAATACATCGTGCAAATAAAGTACATATAAAGAATTAACTACGAAAACAATAATAAAAACTCGACGATACAGCTAAACAGGTAGTGGTCACAGACAACCAAACGCAGTGGACTGAAAAAATCCTTCAACACTTATGTGTTGGAACATCCACTTGCGGGAGGTCTACAAAAATATGTCCCTATAGAACACTTACGAAGGCCCTGGGGTGAAACTGGGATGTTTCCTTCGTAAGCCACCAGACCGAACCGCCCACATAATACATTGAACATGAAACATGAAATAGAAATTTGGACATATTTAAAGAGAGGGCTCAGCTATACATGTAACGGTAAGAAAGAACAACAGTTTCGTTACTTATCTTTATAGCAGAAAAAATTTCCCGGTCCTTACGAAGCTTGCAATTTTGACATCCGGGCGATGCATGTATGAGCCATAATAGAAGTAAAACAATGCTGATGCCCAACGTTGCTGATGACAGTTGAAGTTCCCCGTTGACCATGACTAACCGTTACACTTGATTCCAAGTCCAAGTTGTTGTCGCCTTGAAAGCTCACGTGACTTCAAACGATATTTTCCTTTGAAACTGCGCCACCAAACTGTAATGGGTTTTCAGATCCAAATGACCGCCAACTGGAATCGTGCTTTTATTCTGGTAGGGCTGACGTAAATTACAATCAGCTACGGTCGGGCTTACATATGGCCGACAAATTTAAATAACGCGAATGTATTCATCTTGAAATCCGATCCTCACAATAGACATTACCTTTTATTGACGGACGTAAAACAGACGATTATGAACATCATCATAGGTATTATATCAACAGTTCATCTTATAATCTCATGACATCTTATTTAGTGTATCTATGTTCATGGATGATCAACAATACTTTCATAACGGCTGACTGTTGAATGCTCGTTCTGAGAGGCTGGGCATCACTGTTGAATTATCTTTAGTGTGGTGCTAGGAACTGTTAAAGATGGAGTCAGGAAGACGATGATAATGTAAATGTGAAGATGCAGCAATAGTGAATGCAGTCAGCGAACTATAGCTTGACTGCTTGCATCAGGACCAGCGAACCAGAGCTGGTCAAGACCGCACTCCACCTCCACGTGGTGGTCCTGGAAACAGTCTGCAGCAGTGCAGTCTGGCTGAGCGAGTGCGGATCGAAATGGGAAGGCAAACCCGGTACCTAAAAAATGCCGTGCAGAAGTTGGATGTGTCGACCGAAAGGTGCAAATATCACAGCTTAGGCGCAAACTGACACAACGCAACCACCGTCCTTTTCAGAGCGAACGAGGAAGAAGAAGATAATGTAAATGTTATTGTGCGCTGATAAAGGCGATAAGCATGCGTCGGGCTTACAGACGGCCGACTGATGTGTGAGTAATATAGACGCGAATGTGTATAGGCTCTTTAGTGTGTTTATGGTACAGTCACTCACACCAACGAAAAGCACATATAGGAGCCAGGAAGGTTCAAATTCCAAGTAAAGTTCTACACAGTTTATTACGCCACAACAAAACGTAGACATCATCGATAGTACACTGTCAATAGGTTACAGTTCACAGCAAAATATGACACATCAAGTAAGCACCAAATCCGTAGGTAGTTAAGTGCATAGTACAAAAATCCCAAGCACAACAGCTGCATAAGTACGGCAGCTCATAATCATAAACTTCATGGCCAAAAATTATTCATGCAAGAAAGGGAACTACATGTGTCGCAGTATACAATAATATCTATCTAGTCTGAATCAAAATACTTCCAGGCCTGTAATAACACAACTCATGGGAGAACACACTTTCCCAATAATAATCTGCCGAACTTTAAAATATCCCTCATCGGCGATATGAACATATAATGGCCTATAATCCATGGCCCGAGAAATCTTTAATAACGTACGTTCTGCATCACATAACTAAGCCTCGTATCCATGGCTTTATGAAAAAATCTTAGGAAGTATCAAAATTCCTTTCCCACAAACTATTCTCTATATGGGGACACACTGACGATAATCTTCAACCCCTTCGCTAAGCTCTCTCAGCCTCCCGACTGACACGAAAAATTCACCCGTTCCAAAAACAGCTCAGTAAAAAATATATCCCCGCGCAAACACGCCGCTGAGACTTGAGCTGAACTCATCTAGCACATTCGAGAAAATTCTCGATGCAATTTCTTTAAACAAACTGGCAGCTACTCAAGGGTGATAACAAAAATCCGGCATGTACATAGAAGTATTTTAACGTTAAACTCCCCTTGATTAAAATCTGACTTAACACTGACCTTTTCAAGGGCAGACATACATCTTATGGTCATGAAGTATATCAGACATCACAGACAATCCCATCTTTAAACTGGCCTCGTAAATATTATACATGTAGGACATTCGATCATCATCATTTAGGCGTCATGGTAAATAGTGCATTTTCCATCCTAATTCCTGAATTCAATTTACCTCTCGTCATCTGCCGTATTCCGTAGAACGGCGGAAATATACATTATATTTTGTATTCACGTTTTGGAAATACAGTTCTTTCAAACGGCACGTACTTACAAAATACTACACTGGCTTCACTGACTTTACTTCATCGTTGATCCATTTCAGTACACTCTCATTGATGGTGCTGACTAGATTCCAACATGTCAAAAATTGCATAAATATTTATCTTCATTTTACTTCAATAAAAAGACTTGCGGTGAGAACCACACGGCGATAGCTTCCACTAGGAAGGCCGTATCAAATAGTAATCACTTGAAGTTTACCCCCAACATGGGGTTCAAAACACACAGGCCAAGGTCTTACTTCTGTACCAGCCATTACCTCTCTCACTGAGGTCACTACGTCATCTACCGTTTAGCAACAAAATGCAAAAATACTAGCGCACCAATATGTGCGCTTCCGTGCGCGATGAATTTAAATTACCAATATATTCTTACCACATATGTTGATGCGTACCCTCTTAACAGAAGTAGGACCCATGACTACTTTATTACTGTTAAGGACCCGAAAAGGACGCAAAAACTGATTAATCCACTTATTGCGAAACGCTTGCTTTGTTACTGTTAATAGGATTCTGTTTATGTCACATCAATTAGTCCAGTTAGGAAATTACTTAAGAGTTTTAATGTTCACAGTGTCAATAGCTGGTAATATTTGATACTTGAAGAGAAATGTCAGGTATGTACATCTCTCGGGATAAAAATCCTCGTCACACCACAGTGAACGGTAGTTTGAAAATGTTAATGGTTGATATTTTCGTCACAACGGGCTGAATGTATATGGAAAAAAGGAAAAAGGAAATCTGGATAGCTATAGGTCCAGTTACAATTATTCTTAGTGTTATATATTTGCACTCTCTCTCTCTCTCTCTCTCTCTCTCTCTCTCTCTCTCTCTCTCTCTCTCTCTCTCTCTCGCTTTGTGAGAACAAGAAAGCCGAACAGGTCAACCTTGAAGAGCCGATCTTACTTAAGAATGTTTTTTTAATTGTACTGTTGCACTTAGACCCGTTTTCTCAGTTTAGACCTCTGCTAGGTTTTGGGTTTGTGACCCGTACTGGGTATAGGAAGAAAAAGTACAAACATTTAACCACTCTACCAATCTTCTATTCTAAAATTAACCCGCGCAGAAGTAAAATTTATTATATACTCGGTAATTTAACTATGAATAGAACTACACGTATATAGCTTATCTTATCGTTTAAAAAAAAAAAACTGTGAAATAAGCGCTAGTCATTTATAAAATTACTCAAAATGAATTAGAAATATATATATATATATATATATATATATATATATATATATATATATATATATATATATATATATATATATATATATATATATATATATATATATATATATATATATATATCGTCAGTACTCAAAATGAATAGTGCATTTATTAGTCGATAAAAATATCTCTTACTGGTTAATAGCAATTAATTGAATCAACGCTACAGCCGGAATATTTTAGCTATAAATTATTTTAATTCTGCTAGCCAATTAACACAAAAATCCTAGAAAATATAAATGACGAACTTTTAACCATTAAATCACTCAACACAGAAAATCTTAGTGAAATATAATGCCGGACTTAACAATTAAATCACTCAACATTCTAATATAATATTTACCGCAATCACAGAAATATGACTATCTCCAATCGGAAAAACTAAGAAATTTCACTGGTATAATGGATCTAGAATTCGAAGCTAGAAGTCTGAAAATTCTGTGGGTACTAGATAACTGAGTTTGAAGGATACGGTATATATATATTAAATTGGCAGAAAATCGCTAGCTCTTGCGACATACAACACCTTTGGGAAAATCTGTAGTCAAATTCTGAATGAAAGTTAAATTTGCCACTGTCGCCGACCGCTAGACATGGGCCCACGAGCAAATCGTCTCTTTGATCTTGTCGTTCCGTGGCTTAATTACATTCCGAACAAACGTGTGATAGGAAAGGGAAAGAACTGAGATATGACTAAGTAGGAATAATTTATGAGTAGTAAGACTTAGCTCTGACGTCACCAAAACACGGGAAATCAGTGTCTGAAGTGGGAGAGTTGGGGTCACTCTTACAATGGTCGTCAGCGTGTGAACAGGTTAGAAATTAGACTAACCGTATGACCATCTGAAACTTAGTGGACAGCTCAAGTATCACTGTGTTATGATACCGCTGCAATTCGCAGAAAGGGAAAGATGTTCCCATGACAATTAAAGTTCATGTCGAGCTGTATCCAAGTGTATTATCAACAGTTTTATTCAAGTAAACATGGTATGTAAACTCTCGAATAATTAGTCAAGGGCAAGTGATCGAAGACAGGTGTTCGAAGTAGTGGTCCAGTTCGGACATATGAAGCATACTTTATAAGACAGCAGTGGTATAGAATAAATATCCAGCACTGGTGGTAATCCAGATTATTACTTCAAAACCATACTGCATTTATTGTGAACAGCACATTAAGAAGTAGTGTATAGTAGACAGCATCGAAGTGAAGGGTGTTCAGTATTCAACGTAGATCAAGAGTTAATAATTAGTCAAGGGCAAGTGATCGAAGACAGGTGTTCGAAGTAGTGGTCCAGTTCGGACATATGAAGCATACTTTATAAGACAGCAGTGGTATAGAATAAATATCCAGCACTGGTGGTAATCCAGATTATTACTTCAAAACCATACTGCATTTATTGTGAACAGCACATTAAGAAGTAGTGTATAGTAGACAGCATCGAAGTGAAGGGTGTTCAGTATTCAACGTAGATCAAGAGTTAGTCAAGTAGTCCATGAACAGTGAGTTACATGATGTATGAAGAACAATGTAGAAGTCTCATGTATGCTATTACCATTTATAATCAGGCACAGGGATGCCAGCTGTGAATATGTTCTTAGTCAACAATAAAGAGTTTTGTTGATCAGCGACTAGTCGATCAGTTATTTCAGTTGGCATAATGGTTTGAACATTAACTACCACTCATGAATCACATAAACAAGGCAGGCAGTTGTTAAGTGACGTATTTAACAACAGACAAAGGTACACTAAGACGAGAACACACAAACAAGGGTCAGCGTAACAACAACTACACAAGAACAGAACCTGGGTTGAAACTATCACACGTTTATCTCGTTTTGGTGCCAGTGACCACTTGTGGGAAGATTACGTGTGTAACAAGACAGTGTACTTATCAAAACGCAGGCTACTGGAAAAAAAAACAACGTCGAGATCAACGAAGCGTGAATTCAAGGTAACGGTGAAGAAAACAAGACAGTTACATGCCGAGACATATGAAGAGCAGCCGAGCGTGACAAGGTCAACGAAAACCCAAGCCAAATGTGACGAAGATACATTCTTTTTACAACTTAATTCCACAGTCGGGAACGGGTCAAACATAATCACAACAGAGTGATCCTTCTATGAACAGTGTAGCAAGTATCAACAACAGCCGCTCATAACACAGACGACAACAAGAAAGAAAGAACGAAACAAAAACAGTGTGCACACTCAAGTCAACAGTCCAGTAAAGACACATTCATCAGGAAACAACGTCCGGATACAGTGTAGTTAGTTAGTTATAATTAAGTAGAATTATTGTTTATGTATAACTTTGAACTTATTTATGTATTATAATTTCCTTCATATTTTTAGTATAGAGATTTGCTATGAATAGCAATTGTTTTGTTACAACACCAAGATAATTAACTAGAAAATTTTTTTTCAGAGCCCCAAGAAGTCCCACTAACATAAATTGTTTTTGGTTTTCAGGGCTAAAATGGAACAAGGAACAGAAATTGTAGCAGGCGTCTTACGCCAGCTATCTGAGACATTGAATAAGTTAGATAAAAATAGCAAACTGACCAATGTTAAGGGAAGTGTTGACACGTTTTTAGGTAAATCTACTGAATGTAAGACCTGGCTCTTACAAATAGAGAGATATTCGTTATCAGTTCAGGCCTCAGACAATGAAAAGAGATTGTTAGCTTTTCTTACCAGCACACATTTAGTGGCCGATTTCATTAGAAGAAGGTTAGACACAGTGCCGGAAGAATCATGGCAAGATTTCAAACATGAATTGGTGAAGAGATATGGAGAATTACAAGATGTACACCTAGGATGGCAGAAACTTAGAAAGATAAAACAAAGTAAAGAGGAAACAATACAGATGTATACTGATAGAATGTTTAACATCATGGAAGATGTATTTCCAGCTGAAACGATAGATAGACAAGGAATAGATGACCAATTGATCGGTATTTTCGTAGACGGATTATATAGTGATGCCATAAAACTCCACTTAATAAGGAAAGATCATAAGACGTTAAAAGACACTATGGCTTCTGCCATTGCAGAAGAAAACATAAGGAGAAGATTTGAGTTGAGAGTAGAACAAGCAAGGTTTGATGAAGAAGAACCTATGGAAGTTGATAATGTTCATCGATCAAATAGTGATGGAAGGAGACAACAAACAGGTAGCAGAGTGTTGCAGGACATTGAATGTTACAATTGTCATCAACGGGGACACAGAGCTAGCGTGTGTACATGGAGACCACTACGCAGGTATCAAAGCAGTAGGTCTACACATATGGGTAGTTATCATGGTCCGCGACAGGCTATGTGTAGGGACAGGGACGACACATGGTGTCAACCCCAATACACCCGTACACAAGGGGCACACTCATGCACGCATCGCACGAGGGCTTTCGAGACGCCTCGGTACAGTAGATACAATAGTCAGGGAAAAGGCAGACCTACTCAGTAAAGGAGACTGACATGGGTAGGATAAATAATAGGTCTCAGGAGAATAAACAGGTACCTATGGGAAAGAAACCAAGGATATGGAAACAGAATGGAGATATATCAACAGTGCACGAAACGTACCATACAGATCCGAGTTCGTGTTTAATAACAATAGGTGACAGAAAGGTCAGAAGTCTCTTGGACTCAGGCGCTAGTGTTAGCTTATTAAGATTTGGGTTGTATAAACAGCTACGTCAGCCACCAAAATTGGAAAAAACAGGCATGCAACTCACGTCAGTGTCAGGTGAAAGGTTAAAGGTGATGGGAATGTCAACGTTACGGTTTAACATTGGAACGAAGTCATTGATGCAAACTTTTGTTATAGTGAAAGGTATGTCACGGAATTGCATATTAGGCAGGGATTTTATGAAGAAATACAGCGTAAGATTGTATTTTGACATACAAAAGTTAAGGATTCAAGACGAATACATCGACATGCAGGATGATATGCATATCGCATCAGTGATAAGATTGCAAAAGCCGATTACTTTACGTCCGAATACGGTGAACATAGTCACAGGAAAAATTAAGAGGTCACCATATTATAAAATTGGACAGACGGTCAGAACAGTGGAATTCCAGGATGCAGACATAGCCGATGAACCGTGCATAAACATGACGGAGGGAATAGTAGTGATAGGAAACAGGTCTCAATTTCCAGTTATGCTACTCAACACAGCAGCAAAGCATGTCACGATACCAAGAGGATTCATTGTGGGGAGAGTACAACACATGTCACACACTGAAGGCAGCAGACAAGGACAGGAGAAATACAACGAAAGGAAAGATAGACATAGTGGTATCCGAGATAGGAAAACATACACTAGGAGGGGTAACCAACAGTTAAGACGGGATTATATGAATACCAGTAATTGTCTAACGTATAGAGAACAGGAACGCATTTGGAGGGAAAGAAGATGGAGCCATAGAAACAACAACCGCAGAGAATACAGGGAAAGAGACACCAGATGGAGAAACAATTGTCACAGACCTACTACACATCCGATCGAGTACACAGGATAGAATTGGTTCAAGGAAGGAGTCGACAACCTTGGTTCAGAGATAGACATACGGATAGGAAGTTATATGATACTGGAAGCAGTCAACAAAGAGATAGAATGCAGGGACGAAATATACCCCAGGTTAACATGAAGGATAGGATGAAGGAGATTAAGTCACAGATAAGAACAGACCCCAAAAATAAAAGAAGATTACATGACTTTATCACGAAACATCATGATGTATTTGCGCTGAGTGACATGGAGCTAGGGAGAACGAACACAGTCCAGATGGAAATAGAAACAACGACAGACAAGCCTATTAGCATGAAACCATATCGTACGCCACTAAAGAACAGACAGGTAGTAGAACGAGCGATACAAGACATGTTACAGGCGGGAATAATCGAACGGTCCAGGTCAGAGTGGGCATCACCGATAGTCATTGTTGAGAAGAAAGACGGAACCAACAGATTTTGTTGCGACTACCGGGCGTTAAACAAAATTACAAAAACGATATCGTATCAGATGCCTAGAATAGATGACATATTGGCAACACTGGGGAAGTCACAATGGTTTACAACTTTAGATGCGAGGTCAGGATTCTGGTGCATCCCAATGTCACCAGACGCCAAAAGGAAGAGCACATTTTGCACACACGTCGGAACGTTTTCTTGGAACGTGATGCCTTTTGGATTGAAGGGAAGCCCGACGACATATATGGCGTTAATGAACGAAGTACTTCAAGGGATGCAAGCATTCGCTACAGCATACATTGATGATATACTGGTACATACGACGGGGTCGATGGAAGATCATCTATACCATGTAGAGAAAGTATTTAATAGATTACGACATCACAATGTGAAACTCAAGCTGAGCAAATGCAACTTCTTACAGCAAGAGATTAAATACTTAGGGTTTGTAATCAATAGGAAAGGTGTTAGACCAGATGAAGAGAAAGTACGAGCCATCAGACAAATGCCAGCACCAACAAATGTCCGCCAAACGAGGGGATTCTTAGGAACATGTGGCTATTTTCGGAACCATATCGTAAATTTTTCACAAGCAGCGGAACCCTTGATAAGCCTCACAAGGAAATTTGCCAGGTTCAAATGGACACAAGACTGCCAGAGAGCTTTCGAGTACCTCAAGAACGCATTAACAGAAATCCCATATCTAGCACATCCAGACCCGAATAGGGAAATGATATTGTATACTGATGCGTCAGATACAGCGATAGGGGCATGCTTAGTACAACCGGCAAAGGAAGATGAGGAACCGGTTTTGAAGAACGTGAGAAACGAGAAACCTCTAGTATTTCTATCACATGCGCTGAGCAAAACGCAGCGGAAATGGCCTACCATAGAGAAAGAGGCGTTTGCCATCCACTATTCAGTGCAGAAATTGGATTTTTACCTAAGGGGGATGCCATTTACGGTTAAAACAGACCATCAGCCACTAGTGACATGGTTAACTAAAGCGAAAGATCAGCCAAGGAAATTGCAAACGTGGGCGTTGAACTTACAAAGCTATAACATGAAAATAGAATACATCAAAGGTACCCACAATACGTGCGCGGATCTATTGTCAAGAATACCATACCAGAATGAGATGACAATAGAAGGGGATGATACGCCGGAGATAGATGATCGTTTCAAACAGATCAACATAATAAATTCCAATAGAATGGAGACACAGTCAATATCAGGAACGGATGAGGATCAATCAGAAGAAGATCCACAACTGGGAGTTATCGACTTCAAGAAGGAGCAGGACAAAGATCCAGAGATTAGGCGGATGAAAAGGAAAATATGGAACGAAGATAAAGAGGCAAAGAACTTTAGGATAAACCCTCTGGACAATGTGACGGAATACATTAACCCGAAAGGAGATGGTTTGCCGAAGAAATATATTCCAAAACATCTTGTAAGGAAAGTACTCAAAGCTTATCATGACAATAACGGTCATATGGGGAGGGACAAGACGTTGGACGTCATTAAAAAGAGATATTATTGGCACATGATGAATAGTGATATAGTATCTTATGTGGACCAGTGCATCACATGTAAAACACGGAACTTGAGAGCATTGAAGTATCCCACACAAGAGATGGATACGCCAAATTATACGATGGAGAAGATCAGCATGGACATATCTGGACCTTATCCAACAACATTAATGGGGAATAAATACATACTACATATAATGGATATGCTATCAGGTTGGCCAGAATCTTATCCACTCAGCGAAGCTACGGCTAACAACATATTGCAAATTATAACTAGGGAATTTATCCCTCGACACGGATGTCCTTTATCCATACTTACGGACAATGGCAAGGTGTTTACAGGAACAGAGTTCCAGAAATTTGTAGATCAGTGGAACATTAAACATATTAGAACTTCTGTTTATCGGCCCCAGGGAAATGGAAAGAACGAACGCCTCCATTCTACCTTACATAACATCATAGCGAAGGAAGTAGAAGGAAAACCACAATATTGGGATCTGTATTTACCGCAGGCACTAGAAGTAGTCCGTATGAACACTAGTGAAACTACAAAAATGTCGCCGTTTTATATGATGTACGGCAGGGAACCAGTGATGCCAATGGACACTATACTGCAGCCAAGGAGGAAATATATGGGAGAGGACCCCATGGAAATACTAGTCCGGGAAAAGCACAGAGCACACACCTTAGCACAAAGGAACATCAAGAAAGATTTTGAAAGGAGGCAAAGGAATGCGAATAAAAATGCAGTTGCACAGGAATTCAAGCCGGGAGACATAGTGTTCTATAGGAAACACGTTAGGAGTGGAAAATTAGACCAGAACTGGATTCCGAATTGGCAGGTGTTACGACGCCTTTCAGAAACAACATATCAAATATGGAAACAAGATCAAAATAAAACCATCAAGGCGCATGTACAACATCTAAGGTTACAAACACAGAAACCTATAGACATACCACCGCAGGAACAGAACAAGAGGAAGACCCATTATGTAGTGGTACCAAGCAAACTACACACTAAAAAACCCAAACCAAATAACTTGAATTTTAACGAAACCCCCCCCCCCTTCTTCTCTCCTCTCTTCTCCCCCTCATTTTCTTCCCCCCTTCACCCCTTTCTCCACTCCCTCTCCCCCTCCTCTTATTCCCACTTCTTCCTCCTCTTCCTCCATACCTTATCACCTTCTCTCCTATTCTCTTTCCCCTTATCCTCCCACACCCTCCTAAAACCTTCTTAACCTCCCATACCTCTCACCCACCTCTCTCTACACTTCCCAACTACATTCCACCTACCCCTCTCAATCACTCTCTCTCTCCCCCCTCAACTCTCTTCCATCTCCCCCCAACCTACTATCCTTCTCCTTCTCTTCCCCCCCCCCCCACTCCCACTTCCTCTCTTCTCATTCCCCCCACCCCCCCCCCTCCTCAACCCTTCTTAGCTTCCCCTGTCCCAACTCCTATTTCCTCACTCTTACAAACTACCACCTCCTCAAATACCTTCACACACATCCCCACTCCCTCCTCACCTCCCAC